>JAOSBL010000002.1:21757621-21774041 GCA_027568915.1 Erythroxylum roraimae
TTCTCTAAAATTTAACACTTTCACTAATCATTTCTTGCTTTTCAACTCCATTTAAAGCAATTCATTCACTATCAATTCTATTTAAACTCAAAACACCATTTTAGGTCGTAATTAATCATAAACATCAATAACAAAAGCATACACACATATACTCTCTCTCATTTAATTCCATTTAATAAATTAAACTTCCAAGAAAAAGTTCGGGGTCCAACAGCTGGGGTCAAAGGTTATATGGAGCCTTATAAAAAAAGTGAGTCATGATGTTAAATAACAAATGAAGACTTTGCTTGAAGAGTATCATCATGAGAGAGATAGAATGCAAAGATTGAATTATAAAATTAGTAGTAAAAATTCTTTTGTTGGTGTTCAGGATGGTAGTGGAAATGTTGAAGGTTGTAATATTCCTACCCAAAAAGAAGGGAATGTTATGCTATGAAAAGAAAAAGACAGGTGTTTAATTTTTTTACACCACGAATAACTCCTGGAGCTTAGCCTTCAATTCATAGTACCTTACAATCTAAAGAAGCAGTTCATAATGTGGATATGACAATGGCTAGATGGTGGTATAATTCAGGTATAACATTCAATGCTTCCCAGTCTTATTATTAAACATATGGTAAATGTTATTGCCTCTTAAGGTACAATATACAAACTTTCTTAAATTGGTGACTACAGAGGTAAACTTTTGAGTAGCTCTATTTATGAAATAAAAAGTTATTTGTATGGAAAAAGAATGACTTGGCAACTTTTGGGCGTTCAATTATGTGTGATGGTTGGACAAACAAAGATATGAGCGTATTATTAATATATTGGTTTATTCTGCAAAAGGGACAATGTTTTTTTCTTGAATTCTAATGATGCATCTGACCTTGTTAGAAAAGTTGATACTCTATTTGAAATATTTTATAAAGTTGTGAATGAAGTTGAGCCAGAAAATATTGTTCGATTCATTACTAATAATGATTCTGCTTATAAAGTAGTTGGAAGAAGATTGCAAAGCAAGTATAATTCTTCTTATTGGACTCCTTGTGCTACATATTGCATGACTTGATGTTGGAAAATATAATAGCGGCTAGATATTTTACTATTATTGATGAGATTGTGTAGAAAGCAAAAGAAGGTGACTAAGTTCATCTACGATTATGCATGAGTCTTGAATTTAACAAGAAAGGATTTTACTAGTGATAGGAATTTGCGTCGTCCTATTATTACAAGATTCGCAACTGATTTCTTATCACTTCAGTGTTTTATTATGACGAAGAAAGAGTTGAGACAAATGTTAATAAATGATAAGTTGTTGTATTTCAGCACGTTAGGTTTAATGCTGGATTGGAGGTTTCTAGAATTATACCTGAAGATGATTAATTTTGGTCTCAATGTCAATTTGTGATCCGAGTTTGTGAGCTTTTGGTGTGAGTACTTCGTCTGTCTAATAGTGATGAGACAGCAACAATAGGTTATTTTATGATGTCATGGAGAGGTTGAAGGAAGCAATTAAGGTCAATCTGAAAAATAAGCCTTCTTTATACATACCTTATTTTGCAATCATCAATGAAAGATGGAAAAAGCAACTTTACTCTTCGTTGTTTGCAGTTGCGACTTTTTTAAATCTCAATGTCTATTTTAGACCAACTTTTACAAAGAAAGTTGAAGTTAATAAGAGAATATTATTATCTATTACAACAATTGTTGCTCACTAGATGATGCATGATCTCCTAATCTCATAAATAGAGATTTATAAGAATGTTTTTAGTGATTTTGGGGTGCCAAATGCTATTCGTCAAATAGACAAACTTAATCTAAGTATATATTTTTTCACTTTTGTTACTTTTTGAAAATTAATCATCACTTTATTTTGTTTATAATATTACTTTTTGTTGTCTTAGACTTATAGTTGCTTGGTGGGACCAATTTGAAAGTGGTGTTCCAAAATTGCAAAGGTTTGCAATTCAAATTCTAAGTCAATGTATAAGTGCAACAAGGTATGAAAGGAATTTGAGTACATTTGAATTTATCCATTTCAAGAAAAGGAATAGATTGGAACATAAAAGATTGATCGATTTGGTCTTTGTTCAAAGTAATTTAAAGCTTCAGGAAATGTATGTTGTTATTATTATTATTAAGTTGGATATAATTTCTTGTAATTTCTTAATAATTTAATTTTATTATTTACTAGGACTTTTAATAGAACAACAAGTTATGTAGATCCAATATGCCTTTATCATATCAATCTTTTGGTAGATTGAGTTTCTAAAGAATCAGGTCTAATAGATAAGAGTAACTTAAAAGTAAATCCTGGATAAGAAAGTATTAACATGTGATTTGGTGCGATGAATTTTAATGATGGAAATGATGAGACACCTCTTAATGATGAGAATTTTGTATCAAATGAGAATTGAAGTCAATGCGATTTGAGTATGCATTTAATTGAATGAAGTTCTAAGTTTTTCTTTATCTTCTTTTAATTTCATTCATATTTGATGTATATGTTAAATTTTATATATGCTGTAAATATTTTTTCTGGTTTTACTTCTAATTGGTTCTTTGACACAAACTCTTATTGTAAATTGTAATAGTTAGAGAGTCATGAATATTCATTATCCTTTTTATTTGATATTTTGATGTAATTTTTATTTATTATATGATGAAATTGTAACATTTTAAATACTTTGTATTGTCATTAATTTTATATTTGTATGCTGATGATCTTTTTTATATTAACTGTGGTTATTAATATTAATAAAAATAAATAGAATTTTGTTATTTTAAATTTCTATTATTATAATTTTTAAAGACATGGTTGGCATAAAATTATACACACACACACACACACACACACACACACTAACACACTCACAATATATTGAGGGACTATTTTGTAATTTTAAAAAATATAGGAATTACTTTATAAATTTAAAAAATTATTCAAAACGGTACTTGATATTGACCTATTTAGCAGCAATATTAGTACGATGTTCATTAAGTTGGTTGATATGTTAACTATGTATGTACGGTTACCTTTATTTTTGCGTGGATTAATTAATATAATCTTTTTCTCATTTCCCAAGGCTATGTTTGATTAGATATGAGGTTTTTAATGTAATGGAATAGAATGGAATAGAATGCAAATGAATGTAATATTAGAAAATTGTTATTTGAGAGGGATAGAAGGGTTCATAATATAATATAGCAAAATGTTGTTTGGAAGAAGGATTTATAACGTAATATAGAATAAAATTGTTTATCATTTTATATTCCATCTTAAACCTTCCAAATCGGAAATTTTTCATTTTTATTGTTTATAATAAAATAAAATGTAATATGAAACTCTCCTCTTCTATCTTATTTCATTTTATTTCACTATAAATTCTCCTGCCAAACGATAGAATAATATTATCTTACATTTAATTCTATTAACTAATCCTAACTAAACATAGTATAAATAAATAAATAAATCCGCATGGGACAATATCGTCATATCGTGGTAGCACTCCAGATTCTCTGTCCAGTTTTACTCTGTCTTATTCTGTCTCATAAAATCTCAGCCATTTATTTTGCGAGACCCACGCGAATTTCATGCGGGTCTCACATAAATAAATAGCTGAGATTTATTAGACACAATAAGACACCATAATATTAGACAGGGGATCTGAACTATCGCGGTAGACCCGTTCGGTTCTTATGCGGAATTCACTTTGTAGCTTGTAGATAAGCTTCTCAGACGTTCGCGTCTCACACTAATTGATCCCTTTAGCAATGGTTGCCACTGGGTCTGTTGGCTCACCTACTCTCACTTTCCTCCCTCTCCATACTTCCTCTCACCTCTCTCTCATAAAATCCACAAAGCCCTTCTCTTTCTTACCCAAATCACTCTCATTTCTCACCGTTTCTTCAAACCTCACTGCCACTTCGAGAGCCAAATCCAACGACGTTGACACATCCTTCTTCGATAACGTGAACCCCATTGATGATATCGTCTTTGACCCTCCGAGCCCACCTGAGGGCTTTGTTCCTCCTCCTTACTTCGATGAAGTCCCAGAGGAGACCGAGGAAGAAATCGCCACTGCTTACGAGGAGCTTTATGGCCCTGCATATAGTGGAATGAGTGTCTTGGGGAACGATGTTTATGTTATGGACTCTAAGGTGAAAAAGACTACTGGGTTTGGTTCAAAAGCTAAGAAGGAGAAGATTAAAGATGGGTTTGAGGAGAGAGTAGTACAAGTGAGAAGAGTGACCAAGGTGGTTAAGGGAGGGAAACAATTGCATTTTAGAGCGGTTGTGGTGGTTGGGGACAAGCAAGGTCAGGTCGGTGTTGGGGTTGGGAAAGCTAAGGAAGTTATTGCTGCTGTGCAAAAATCGGCTGTTAATGCCAGGAGGAACATCATTTCTGTTCCCATGACCAAATACTCGACTTTTCCTCATAGGTAAGTGTTTTGGAACTTACAATGCGCTTGAACGGTAAATTTTTCTAGTAGGTTTCGAGTTTTTCTTTTTCTTTTTTTCTTCTGTCTTTAGGTAAAAGATAAATGAAGAGAGGTGTGTAATTGTTTTGCATATTTGTGTGGATTAATGGCGGTTTGGTTTACTTTTGGGTTAATGTTTCTTTGCTTCAACAAGTTATTGTTCGGTATGAGCTTCCAATTGATGGGTCTTAGATATTTCCACATTTTAAGTTTCTCTTTAGGTAACTATTACCTTTGTTTGACTTAGAATGTTGTCTCCGGCGTTCCTATCATTTTTATTTCTTTCTAAATTATTCATTGCCAGTATGCAAATTTGCAGCACTCTTATCTTATTTTGAGGAGGTATTACGTTTTGCACAAAGCTATGGTTGTTAATTTCGGTTACTTGGATGTGGAAACGGCTAGAAGTGGGGAATATGCGAGTCCATTTTTTGTCATGCCACCGAAAATCTTTTGATGACCCTTTTTTAGGATTTATAGATTCCTCAATGGCATATATTCAGGACTGGTTCTCGACTGGTGCTATTATATTTATGCTGGGAAACCGATGGTGATAAGACCATAACACTTTATTAACAGAATTCAGTAAGTATGTGTGTGTGTGTGTGTGTGACTTTACATGGGTTGTTTTTGTAGAGCCAGCAGAACAGTGACATAAATTGCATTTATCAAATACTGCTTTGATTGTGGCCTTTGCGAGTGGAAAAATTTGAAGTTTATGAAGTCGCAGATTTTAGACTTCATCTTGTTATGCTTAACAAATTTAAACCCTTACCAACATGTCTTATATAAAAGACTTCCCTTTCTAGTTGATGTTATACATTTGACCCTGCAGAACTGAGTACTGGGATAATCTAAACGTTGTTTACAGTTTGGGAGCATCTTGAGGTATTACTTCTTTTGGCTTATCTTTACAGAAAATCCCTTACCCAGTGAACTGCTAGCATTTGAACCTTATTAAATTGGTGTCTACTCCTACCTACTTGCAACTAGGTCAGTTACTAGTGGTTACCTTAAAGTGTTAATACCTGCATTATTTTGGGTAAAGAGATGATAGGCGGCGAGGATGTTGACATTATTCTTGCCGTGTAGAGAAAAACTTGTTGGTATGATACTCTTAACTAAATTTCTGTTGACCCTATCTCCTGCTTTTTTTCATAGAAACATGTCACATACGTAATTGTATCCAATGTTTCTCCAAATTCTTAATGTTAACTGATATCAGATTCTCTGTAGGAATAGCAAAGCAGGACTAGCTCAATTTCATCTATGATCATGATTGAAGAGAAGTTGATCAATCTGAACTTTGATCTTGGTTGAGGAGAAACTCTTAGATGGTTGCATTTAATTATTTAAGTGAGTCACACAGTCACCAATTTTTCTCTGTTTTCCATACTGGCATTAGCATTGCATCCGAAAATTTTGATTTCACAAAACCTCCTCTTTCAAGAGATATCCTATCTTCATGCTGATATACACTTCAACAAATGATAGTGCATTTGTGTCTTGCAGCTCGTGAGATCTTCTTTTGATTATTGAAACATAGGTAAGTAGCTTGGAACTTTGGGATAATGGTTTTATAAGATTTGGAGGTCTATGGGAAGTTATGAGGAAGTTGAGAAGTTTTCTTTTGATCGACCTTCTTGTCCATGGAGTGGAATCATCCTTATTGAATAATTACGGCTTCATAGCTTAAGGAAGATTTTGAAGAATCTTATTGTGATATTGATTTCACTGGTGTTACATGAGTAGGGCACTAGAGAGAGTTATTGTTCTAGCCGTAGTGATATATTAATGACGCTTATGGTCAGTTTTAAAAACCATTTCTTGAGGGTATTGAGCATTGAACTGAACATGTTAAGCTGTTTTTCTTGATGTATGTATTCTGAGGATGGAGTTAAAATTCTAGAACTTTGTTGCTCAGCTCGAGAAGGAATTGGACTATTTGTATTTGCATTCAGGATGTTAGATATGGTTAACAACTGGATGATAATTCATTAACTTGTATGGCTTAATTAGCAACAATGAATTTTCATGCCAAATATAATTCTGTTAAACAAATGTATGGCAGAGCTGATGGAAAGTATGGGGCAGCACAGGTGATGCTTAGACCTGCCTCACCTGGCACAGGAGTGATCGCTGGAGGTGCTGTGAGAATCGTTCTGGAAATGGCAGGAGTAGAGAATGCTTTAGGAAAGCAACTTGGAAGTAACAATGCCCTCAACAATGCCAGAGCGACGGTTGCTGCTGTTTCAAGAATGAGACAGTTTCGTGATGTGGCTCGCGAGCGCGGGATCCCAATGGAAGAACTTTGGAAATGACAGCTCCTAAGAAACTTCAATTCTTTTTTACCCCTCCTTTGTAAACTGTTTTTGTAATTCAACCCAGCCGAAGGCCAAAAGACTTGGGAGTTGGGATGGCAAACATCTTTTTTGATT
This sequence comes from Erythroxylum roraimae, assembly GCA_027568915.1. Taxonomy (NCBI): domain Eukaryota; kingdom Viridiplantae; phylum Streptophyta; class Magnoliopsida; order Malpighiales; family Erythroxylaceae; genus Erythroxylum; species Erythroxylum roraimae. Next base: position 21,764,523 of record JAOSBL010000002.1, read on the forward strand.
CTGTTCAATGTCTCAAGATAATTATCCAACGTTTCCACCTTGGAGCTTGCAAGCTTGGTGTCTGGGCTTCAATCGAATTTCTTTTGGTGCCAAAGCGCTAAAGACAAGTACATTCGCACAGGCTGTCACACCCCGTACGCGACCCAATTTAATCTAATTGGAAGTTTAATTCATTCTCCTTAACCAATAACTCGATACTTGACCCAATCTACTGTAGGATAATTTGTTTTTAGCCAATGAAATGAAATATGCTTCATTATAGCTCCGACTTGCTCTTCTTTGATAGGTTCCGATTAATCATATATAACATACCTATTAATTTTTATGTTTATATGTCTACAATTTATGTAAAATGCATACAGTTTAGATAAATTCAACTATTAAAATTACCACAAATTAGGATTTTTAATTAATCTAATTACAAATAAAAATTAAAGGATATAAACAATTAATTAATACTTGTATATAATATTGATCGAGTAGAGAAATAAGAAGAAACGATAATGTTTTGTCATGTTTGTTTGTTGAAGAAATAGTCGTTATATATATAGCTCTGAAGATAATTTGGATAAGCATAAATAAAAGAAAGGATGAGAGTAAATAAAGAATTACAATAGAAAAGGCATGTGAAAATAATGACAATATACAATATATGGTGGTTAAGATACTATTATGTTATCAGCTCCCCTCAAGTTCACAGTAAGATATGATCATAAGCTTGTCTCACAGTTGTTGAAATGCTAAAGAGGAAAGAGCTTTGGTCATAATATCAGCAATCTGAGCAGAAGACGAAATGTGATGAATGAGTAGAGTTTTGCTGACGATTAGATCACGAAGAAAATGAATGTCGATTTCAATGTGCTTGGTACGAGCATGAGAAATAGGATTCAAGGCTAAAAGGGTAGCACAAAGATTGTCGCACCAAAGGGTTGAAGAAAGAGGTGCAAGACCCGATTCACCAAGAAGAGCAGTAATCCAACATAATTCTGCAGAAGTAAGAACAATGTTGCGGTACTTAGCTTTTGTACTAGATCGAGCAACCATTGGTTGCTTGTTGACACTTCAAGAGATAAGATTAGGCTCCAGAAAGATACAGTAACTAGATGAAGAACGTCGATCATCAGGATAACCTGCTTAATCAGCATCACGATAGGCTTGTAAAGAAAGGTTAGAAGATTTTGCGAAATGCATGCCATGAGAGGGTGTGAAGCGAAGATATAGTAGAATCCGTTTCACTAAAGACCAATGAATGTCAATAGGACACTGTAGAAATTGAGAGACCTTATTGACAGCAAACTGAACATCAAGATTGGTAAGACAAAGATATTTAAGAGTACTAACAATGCTGCGATATTCAGTAGAATTGGGAATAGAAACACCATGATTTTTGGACAAGGGAAGAGATATAGTGATGAGTGTATGAACTGGTTTAGAATTCCCAAAGTCAGGTAGAAGGAGGAGATCTTTGGTGTATTGGTTTGGGTGAGAAGAAAACCTTGAGAATTATGAGCTTCGACGCCAAGAAAATGATGAAGAGGACCTAAGTCTTTGATAGAAAAGGCAGAGTTAGGGTCATGAATAAGTGTGATAGTGAAAGAGGGTGAGGAACCAGTTATTAGGATATCATCCACATAAACTAAGAGAAAAGTGGTTTGAGAGTTGGTTTTGTGAATGAAGAGAGAGATGTCAGACATTGAGGGTTTAAAATTGAGTTTTAGGAGTTTTTGACTTAGAAGATGAAACCAAACTCGAGGAGCTTGTTTGAGACCATAGAAGGCTTTATGGAGTCTACAAACATAATGAGGATTGTGTGGATCTGTGAAGTCAGGAGGTTGAGACATGTAAACGGGTTCTTGTAAGTATATATAAAGAAAGACATTATTACCATAAAGTTGGCGAATAGGCCAATTACAAGACATGGCCAAGGCAATGATGATTCTAATAGTGGTAAGTTTGACAATGAGATTGAAAGTAGCAATGTAATCAAATCCTAGAGTTTGACGGTAACTTTTAGCAATAAGATAAGCTTTAGAGTGCTTAAGGGAGCCATCGGCTAGTTCGTTTTATTCGCAAAACTCATTTATAGCACCATTGTTTGTGTTTGGTGGGGAGAGCAAGGGTCCATATATGATTGCGATAGAGGGCATTAAACTCATCAAACATAACTTGACACCAGTGAGAAAATTTGTTGGCTTGAGTAAAGGACGTGGGATCAGAATGAGTATTTGGGGTGGTGATAGTATAAGTGATATAATCAAAGAAAGAAGGGTACGTGTGTTATCTCGAGTATGTGTGACCATAGGACGAGGAGAAGGATGTGATGTCTTTTTTGTAGGAGGGAAGAGGAAGTAGAAGGTAGAGGTGGAAGAGGTAAAGGTAAAGAAAGAGGAGAGGAGGAAGGTGAGGTAGAAGATGACATAGGTAATTTATGATAAAGAAAAAGATGTTCACTAAAGCAGACATAACGAGATATGTAAAATTTGGAGGTGATAGGATCAAAACATCAATAGCCTTTATGTTGGGATGTATATCTAAGAAAAACACTTTAGATAGATTTTAGGGTAAGTTTGTTTGGATGAGTGGAGCCCAAATAAGGAAAACATGCACAACCAAAAACACGAAGGTGAGTAAAGTCAAGTTTAGTGCAGTAAAGGACTTCATGAGGAGATTGTGGGAGTGGGTAAGAGATTGATAAGATAAACAATAACGCTGAATGCTCATACTAGAAGGATTGGGAAGAGATGCATGAAGAAGAGTAAGACCTATTTCAGTGATGGGATGAATTTTTCATTCAGCAAGGCTATTTTGTTAGAGTGTATAGGGACAAGAGATGTGAAGAGTGATTCCATGGGAAGAAAGACAGTGAGCAAAGGCATCTTCAGTGAGTTCAAGGGCTCCATCATATCGAAAAATTTGGATGGTAGTGGCAAAACGAATTTTAGCTGTGGTTTTAAAAGATTGAAAGTGAAGTAAGGCATGATTTTTGTGGTTAAGAGGAAAGATCCAAGTAAAGTGATTAAAATCATCCACAAAGATAATGAAATAGCAATAAACAGAGTGAGAAAGAGACAGGAAAGAACCCCAAATATCACAGTAGATTAATGGTAAAGGTTTGATAGAAGGGCAGGAAGATAGAGGAAATGAAAGAGGAACACTTTTTCCTTGAAGACAAGAAATACTTGGATTGAAAATATTTTTAAATTGCAGAACATGACCTAATCTAGATAATATGGAGGGACATGGATGACCAAGATGTTGATGTCACATATTTATTAACGTGGAGGAAGTAGTAAGAGCAACTGAATTAGCGAAGTGCTTTGGAATCTTTATGGGGTAGAGATTGTTATGAATGAGGCCACGAGAAGCGGTATCTGGAATTTGAGATCCTTCATAACATAAATAGATTAAATTCAATGACATAGGAATTATCAGTGACAAATTTGATAACAGATAAAAGATTAGTAGTAATGTGAGGAACAATCAATTTATCACGAAGCTGAAGAGTATGGGAAAAAGTGGGACAGGTTAGGGTACCAATGAATGAAATAGGAAGAATGTGTCCATTACTGACAATAACTTAATTGAATCCTTCAAATGGTGTGACGGATTCGACGAAATCAGGATGTGGAGTCATATGTGCAGCTACACCAATATTTGATAACCAATCAATAACAATATTTTGATTAAAAAGAGTTGGAACATGATCATATTGAATGTTCACGGCAGAAAAGATTGTGGTAAGATTATTTGTAGTGTGGTGGAATCCTGTGGGGTGATTACGAGATTTGGAGTATTATAAACGACAGTGAGTACTAATATGCCCCCACTTCCAGCAAGTTTAACATTGAATAGGTGGTTTATTATTAGCATTGTGTTTAGGGTAAGAGGGGTTGTGGTGAGTTTGATGTTGGGCTGAATTGTAAGTCTGATTGGGCAAAAAATTGCACTAGGATTTAGGGTCATAAGGAAAATGATAAGGACCAATAAACGTGCCATTGGATGTGTTAGCTCACAGATGGGAGGGCCCATTAGGTATATTTAGGCGGAAAAACAAAATTAGCTATAGGAGAATTTAGAGAAAAGTTATATTTAGGCGGAAAAACAAAATCAGCTATGGAAGAATTTGGAAAAAAGTTAAGAGTGTTATCACCTGCACCTAGGTTTATCGCTCCCTTTGCTGGAGAAGTTGTAGTTGGTGCAATTGTTGGAGAAGGTCGCAAATGTGGAGTCCGTTAGAGGTGGAACGTGGAAAGACAACAACCATTGTTTATGGAGGAGAAATTTCGCCTTAAGCTCAGCAAAGGTGGTGGTGGTATGGTTTTCAATCGCAGTGATGAAGAATTCAAAATCGATAGGGAGTCCATTTAAGGTGAAGAGGACGAGATCGACATTGAAGATGATGTCACCAATCGCAACGAGTTCTTTCGAAGTTTTGGAGATCATGTTGAGGTAGTCAATGATGGTGCCGGAGCCCTTTTTGACAGTATGAAGCTTATGACAGAGAAGAGACAATTGAGAGGCATACTGGAGCATGAAATGGTCTTCAAGGCCAACCTAAAGGCTATGAGCTGTTTTGTTGCCGAGAGCAAGCCTTGTGGTGAAGCTGGAAAGGGAGCCGGTGAAGAAGCAATAGACCAGTTGGTATGTTTTCTACTACTTGATGTAATCTATGGAGTGAGTGTCTACATGTTCTTCCAGAGGTGGGATAGTTCCATTGAAATATCCAAAGAGGTTTGAGGTAATGAGAATGAATTTGATTTGATTTTTCCATACTAGATAATTGATAGAGTCTAGTGGTGTAGTCAAGAAATTTGTAATTTGATTAAATGTCGAGAGATTGGTGTCTGCTAAATTTGTGATTAGGAAGGTTTTGTTGTGCGGTGTTGAATTGAATTTTGGTGATATTGCATTTGTGTGGAGCTGTTATAGATGGTGTATGTTGGGAATGTGTAGGGAGCTCTATTAAGTTATGTTAAAAACAGGATGTTGTGTTTGGCTAAAAAAAAGAGGGTTGTTTAGGGGAAACTGAATGTGAGCTCTGCTACTATGAACAAGCAGAGAAATAGGAAGAAAGAGTAATATTTTGTTGTGTTTGTTTACTGAAGAAACAATCATTTATATATAGCTTTAAAGATAACTAGATAAGCATAAATAAAAGAAAGGATAAGAATAAATAAAGGATTGCATTAGAAAAGATATGTGCATGTGAAAATAATGACAATATACAATATATGGTAGTTAAGATACTATGATGTTATTAAATTCACAAATAACCAAAAAAAAAGATTAAGGTGAAGAAGTAATTATTATCATATATAGGGATGTCAATAGACTGGGCCGCTTCTGGCTCGAATGGGCCCATCCCACGAGTTAGGTGGCCCGTGGTCCTACGGACTGGAGTGGGCCGGCCCGACCCATCCTTATATATATTTTTAAAATAAAAAATAACGTCATTTTTGCGTTCTGATCTAGCCATCGGCCCACTCGACCCATGGGTCGATTAAGTAGAACAATTTTGACCCGTGACCTGGTTAATCCAAGCCAAAATTAGGTTGGATCAAAATTGACATTCCTAATCATATATGACTAGTTTTCGTATAAAAGGCATCTTAAATCACTTTTTTTGTATTACCTACATCGTGTGGATGCTAAAATAACAACAATTCGATGTATGGATGCTAAAATATTATACTGAAATCACTTTTCTTTCCTTTCTAATTTGTCCTTCAAATCTGCATTATTCTTCTTTCTTTTTAGAGTCCATTTCTTATAAAAATAATGACTATTCTTATCAAAAAGGATTTTTTAAAATGAATTTCAAATATATGGATCAAATTATTAATTTCTACTTTTATAGTAATGTATATAATAGATGAATAAATTTAAATCAACTATAAATAATTTTCTTATATTTTATATTTTATATTTTCTTAAGTTACATCAATTCGATATTTCTATTAAAAATTAATGAGCCTACTTTTTTTTAAAAAATTGTTTTCCTTATTCCAGTTGTATTGTTACCATAATTAAATAATTAAATTTACAATTTGTAAATATGTTAAATTTTGACATAAATATTACAAATTCAGATTTTAGAGTACGAAAGTTTAAGTTTCTCTAATGTCAATATTTACAAGGAGCGCATTTTCGTTGATAGGCTGACCTAGGGTGACTTGGGAGATCTCTATATTGGAGGAGGCGATGAGACAACGAGAAGAAAACTAGTTGCGGTTGCGGAATCTAGAAGCTCTAGCAGATGGTTTCTCTTTTATGGCTTTGGCAGGAGATTATATCAGGGAAGTTCCGTCCAAGCTGGACGCAAATATTAAAGGGCTCTATGGTTAAGATGGTACCAATCCCAAAACTGAAGACATCCACACCAAAAAACTAATAGAAAGCAAAACGAGTTCGTCGCTCTCGTACTTCAGGATAAGGAAAGTCAATAGTAAGAACTTACTTTTCCATATTGTTCTTTTAACAGAAGTCCAATGGCAATAGTTTCAATCCATAATGGTGTCTGGGTAGCTCGAAATGTACAAGATACGAAAAGCACTCAAAGGGGTACACAAGGAAACCACATATAAGTAGGTATTAGTCTCATTTCCAAAGCTTGATGGTGTGATCATGACTCACCGATGCAACGAATCTAGTCTGCAGTGAACCAGATAGCTCAGAAATTAAACCATGGTGAGCAGCAATCGACACCGTTTCATTGCCATCTGAAGTGTTCCACAGTTCAAGGGACTAAAACAAAAAATGAGAGATGTTAGAAGTCAAGTGGTAAGAAATAAAGCTAACAATAAAGAATTTCATATAAAAACATCAGCCTATAAGAGCAGTAAGCTCCTGTAAGAGCAGTAAGCTTCAGTAAAACACTTGCAAAATGTGCCTGATAATATACGTGGCCGTGAAAGGTTGAGGGTCAAGAAAAACACTGAAATGAATTGTTAATAATGCATTAACAACCACTATTTTTGTGGAAATTCCATGGTCAAAAAATTTAGAACATTGTCCATGCATAAAAGAATAATTTGTTTACCCCAGTTCCGCCAATGATCAAAACTTGTGAATATCTAGGATGAAATATGCACGATTGAAACTTGTGACCATTTGACCCCAGTTCACGTACGCAATATCCTCCTAAAGTAAGTGACCATGCTTTTGCACTCTTTGCATTCACTGATGTAAGATATTCCCCGCTCGGATTGCTGGACCTCGCTTCCGGAGACCAGCATTCGGAAACATTTAACAGTCGAAACACATTGTAAAAATTTTTTTAAAACAATTTAACGCATACGCGGAAAAATCAATAATCAAATCGGCCCAATTTATTTAAAATCATTTCATTCACAAAGATGCTAACATTATTGAACACATCAGAGTTTTGGTAATCATTTGGGCCCATTACAGAATACGATGTTTGTTTTCACAATATCTTTACATTCAAAAGCCACCCCTTTTTCCTTAATACAAATATAAAATACAAAATACAAACTACACATGATACAATTGAATGCTTATACTTAAGATGATTCTAAAATGCAAAAAGTTCCTGAACTAACTGAATTACAAAAGTCTTTAACTATCTTGGAGTTCCAATGCCTTGCAAGGATCGCTAATCTTCTTTTTCTGCATCTGAGGAGGGAAGCGTGGGGTGAGCTACACAGCTCAGTGGCTAATATATGTTTAGCCATTGGCAATTGACCAAAGTTAATCATATGTATGTATATATATATCCAGAATTCATACTTTATTCAAGCAATTTAAACATTCATCAATTTTTGCTCAAATCACATAACACTCAATATGCTTCATACTTTACTTTCAAATCTTTTCTTTCATCTTTCTTGTTCTTTCCTTTCTATATATGCAAAATGCCATGACATATTTCAGGGCATAACATTGATCAAAAATCACAATTAAATTTTATCAAGATATCATGCTTCTTTCACGGTATAACATAATCAAAATCATCATGTATTTTCAACAAGTCAATTTCAAACAATTTAACACATATCCACAAATAGGCAAGAATTTGCCCATTTACACAATAATCATAAATATATTACCCACCTAATTCGCTTGCAAAAATCCAAGTCAAGGTTGTCTTTCTCCTTGTCCTTGAGTAGGATTCTCTTGGTTCCCTTGATTCTTCACCAATTGAAGAGATCTTTAGCTCAAATGGAAGCTCTTTCCTTTCTCTTCCTTTTTCTCTTCTTGAACAACTTCAAAATCTTTCTTGAAAACTAAGAGGAATTAAACCCTAGCTCAACTCTCTTCTTTTTTTCTCAAACCACCAAACTCTCCTTCTCTTTCTTTCTCATTTTCGTTATTCTCTTCTACCTGTCCTTCCATTCACGTTTTTCTTCTTCATTTATAAGCAAGACAACACTTATTCTTCCAATTATGCCTTTAATGATTGAGAATTGTCCCATTTGCCCTTCCATTTATGCCTTATCTCTTTTATACTTAAGTGTCTTACCAACAGTACCCTTGAATATTCTGGCATAACACTTTATTATAGAAGAATCTCCCTTGTCTTAAGTTTCCAAAGACACCAAAATCAGTCCATTTGGTTCAGAAATCTGAAAGTTAGGACCCAAACATTTCAGACTGTTGTTAGACTGAAACAACACACTATACCCAACTTCTATCCAGAATTTGAAAGTCTTAGAGACTGACTTACAATTCACTTTCTTCAGATAATTTGTAACTCTATGTCTCTAGTTTATCACAAGTCAGAAATTATCTCATTTGAAGCTCTATGGATTAAGATATCATCAAAATACTGAAGTATGTTCAATAGAATAACACCAGTTCATATTATTTAAGAGCACACTCACTGTATCTGTCCCACGTTTTTCACTCAGTCTTTCTCAATTCATTTAAGATGACTATGATTTTTCATAGAGATGTAGAGAAATGTCTTACGAATCCAATGGTTTAAGAATCAAGTCATTTGAGTGTCTAGAGAAGAAGTTATGGCCAAAGAATCAAATCTAGTTTTGTCCTCGGTTATATTGAGCCAGTCTTGGGACAATTGGCATAACTTTCACTATAGATGTAATATTGGAGTGTTCTTTAGATGGTTTAAAATGGGACTTCAAGATCTACAACTTTCATGAAGACCTTGAAGACAATTTATGTCATATACAGGGTCATAATTGGACCAGACTATACAGGATGAACAGTAACCCAGAAGAAGTTTATGAATAATAACACAGAAGATGTTTTATAATTGCCATAACTTTCTCTAAAGATATTGGATCAAGGTGTTATTTAGAAGGTTGGAAATAGGACTTCAAGGTCTACAACTTTCATGAAGACCTAAAAGACAAATTCTATCTTCTGAAGGGTCAAAAATAGGACAGAAGATATAAGATGAATAGTGACCCAGAAGAAGTTTATAAACAGTAACACAGAAGATGTTTTACAATTAACGTAACTGTTGGGCACCGTATCCGGAACCCAACATTCGGACCCATACAGCGTAGAAGACCCATAACCGAACACAAAATG
>JAOSBL010000002.1:21815460-21837640 GCA_027568915.1 Erythroxylum roraimae
ACATTTTTAACAAACCAACCATCATCAATGGTAATGGTAATCATTCCTTCATCTTAACCAACCATCATAATTATAATAATTATAGCCATTCTCATTCCTCACTATATTCATTCCTATTCCCATTCCCATTACCCTCTATGAACCAAGCGTCCCCTGAGAGCTGATAATGAACTCAAATAGTTAAATTTTATGAAAGAAATGTGTGGGTTCCTTTCATTATCACCCCAGTACTATTCTATATTTTAATTATAAATTTTGATAGGAATATGGGATTTAGATGATTCAAGAGCCTACAGAAAGCTAAAATAATTTTTTTACATTTTAATAAAACACTAGATTATATTGGTTTATCATATCTCTACCGACTGAACGACAATTGTTATGTATTTTTTTTCATAAAATGGTATTTAGTTAGTTGAACTTACAACTTTCAATTTTTATAAAACATGAACTATCATCTTTTTTTGGCTTTTTTTAATTTTTTAGGCTAATCAAGATAAAGAAAAGCAATAAGAAGCAATGAGAATGTGAAAGAATCATATTTCTAGGAAGAATTATGACACTTCTTACAATCTTTTTTGTCTTTAGAAAGGTTTAAGAAATGCCTAGACAATTGTTTGTTTCAAAAGAAAGTTTTGAGGAACCTTTATATATATGTATTGGGATATAATATGAGCACCTTAAGAGGTGGGTAGGTGCTTATTGTGTTTAGTATGACCATCGATCAGGGTATATTAACTTGTGGCAGAATTGTTAACCGCGACAAATTATTTTGGGCCAAATTGATATATTATTAATTTGATGATAGGGACAAATTAGTTGAGACTAAGATTGGAGCAGGTACCAATATGTTGAGTAAGGTGAATTATCCAACACCAAAAATAGGCAAGATTTTGTAAGTTATTTTGGCACTACGTAGTTGTATTTAATATGGTTATCTTACAGACTTTCTGAAGTACTTGCATTTTGACTTTCTTTTACAAGTATTCTAGAGGTTGTGCCACATAGGCACAATTTTGAAATTTTGACACATAAAATAGAAGGGGTGTAGCTTCATATTTATTTATTATGATTTATACTCAATTTATATTTTTTCTAGAATTAGATTGTGTAACAAAAAATGTGAGGACCTAAGTAAATTTTGAGCATGATTTCATGAAGTTAGATCCGTGACAATTTTTAGATAGAAAGATGACCATATTCAATAAATTAGATAAGTTGTACAATAATGAGATTTGAGTGAATAATGTTTATGTAAATTAAATTATCAATGATATCATATTGCAAGTTTAATAAGTTGCACAATAATGAGATTTGCGTGGCTTGGACTTGTCATTGAAGGATGGTCCGGAATAAACTTATAATATGATAATTTAATTTACGTAAATGTTATTTTGAAAAAATAAATAAATAAAAGAGAAGTTTTACATTTATAATGAAACAAAAGTAATTATTTGTTTCATAATATGGATAAAAAAATTTATATTGACAACTATGAATTAAAATTTTAATTATTTATAATTAGAGCAAAATACAAGAGAAGTAAATAGTAGCCAACTTTTTCTTTCATTTGTGGCAGTGTGAGAGTTCCTTTGTTGGGATTCGTTTGGTTCCAAATGTCATGCCCGACTGTTGCCTCTTAACAATGGAGGCTGGAGGGGTTGCAGTTTTAGCCTACTCTGTTCTCAACTAGTTTGTCCAATGGCCGCTGCATTGTCGCAGGCACTCTCTAGAAGGGTTCAGATAGTCTGCTCTCGTAAGCCTCGTTTTGAACCTTGAACAAATTTTAAGAGGCCCCTTTCTACTACAAGCTTCTGTACTATGCGCCTGTAAGAAGGCGGCTACATGTGCTTCAGAACTCCATACAATGATTAACTATGTGAGCTTCAACTACCATGTTGTTATTATGCCTCAACACTAAACTAAAGAGACCCTTACAAATGACAAAAGGGCTAATCAGCTGCCTCGTTATCAATGAACCATAAAACAATCTCAGAATCACTGGTTAATCGACATTTTATTTACAGAGCACTATGCAGTAGAAAAGAGTTTGCTTCATCTGCAAGACAGCATTCGATTGGCATGAAGTGAAAGTATTACCAGAGTCATCGCACAACCAAGTTTGTCAATTTCCCTAAACTCTCCTTTACGGAGCATGCTAGATCGTAAGATATGATACACACCTATGTATTGCAAGTATTTAAAAACATACAAACCAACTTTTCTAGACTGAAATGAACATTTGGCCTAAGAGGACCATTATGAGATGCCACATCTAACAATTTTGTGAAGATGTTTTCAACTCCCCATGTACGGAGGACCTCTACAAGTTGGATCCTGCTCAAGTAGCCACTCTTTCTCTTTAAGATACTGCAAAAGCGGCTCAGGCTCATTCACAGCACCACACCCGTAAGGGCTTGGCCTTTGATAGCCAAGAAAGAGCTTCTCCTTCCTCTGTTGATCACTACCATATACAAGGGGGAAACCAGGAAGTGAGGGCTGGCCGTCACCATAAATCACTGGGCTGAGAGATGAAGCAGTTCCTCGCTGATAGAAAAAACCAGACCTAGAGATGCCCTGGTCATGGAAGTTTCCTGTGCTCCTACCATTGTAAGAATGAACAGGCCAAACCTGACCAGCAGGTCGCTCAAGATTGTGACTTTCTCTATAATATCTTAGCCATTCAGATGATGTCATTTGACGCATTGGTGAATAATTATCTATAAAACCTGGATTACCATGACCATAAGCATGAGGTTGATTAGGAACAGTCCAATTTGCATGGCCATTCACTTGTAATGGATCACTGCAACTATTTGGTGTGCTGATGTTTCCAGAACTACCGTAGTCAGAAAAGGTAGATTGAATTCCATTATACCAACAGTCATTATCAGGGAGGAAAGGGGCAGATGGAACTGGGATCGGATAAGTAGGTGAACCATAGTCAGTTGCAGATCCATGACTGGGACTAACGAGGCAGTCCTCATTTTCCTTGATAGAGAGATCATGCAAGGATGCAGTGGCCATCTCGTCTATGGGTGTCAAGCAATGTTTGCTGAAATCATTTTTGACTTTTGCTCTTTCACCACTCAAACTACCTCTATCAAGGACCCAAGAACTCAGTGAGGGTGGTCCAGCAGGAATGGAGCTGCCAAAAGAAGGAGGCCAACTGAAGATTGAGGCTTCTGATGACTGCGCTTCCTGCTTCTTCAGATGCTTGTTGCGCCTGAAGTTTGTGAGGTCAGAATGGAAAGATGAAGGTTCATTGTGAGCTGAGTTTTGAGCTATTAAGAGTGATTGAGCACGCCGCAGACATTCATCAGCACTCACTGTCTGATCCCCTGTGTCTCTTGCAGGCAGTTGATGATCAGACGTAAAACCAAGAGGTGCAGAGTTGTACCTTGTCAGTGGCTTGAAGAGAATGACTTCTTCTTCCTCCATGGCAATGGATTTATCAAGCCCATCAGTAGAATCTTTTGGCTTTTTGTCAATGATCAATTTCTTGCAATCTACAGCAGTACTCTGACTTGATTGATGATGTTCTTTCACCTTGGAAGCGGTAGTACTAGCTTCAAATTTTCCCACTTCATTGCCATATGGATATCTGTTCCACATATCAAATTTTCTTTTAGATTTATCATACAAGATCCATTGCTGAATATTGTTTGATTTCTCTGTCATCTTGAACGCAGCATTAATAATGCGGTGAGAACGACATTTGAATCCACTTTGGAAGTCAGTAGCGTATCTCCAGTGACTTGAGAAATCTAGCGAAGCCTGTGAATTAGCTAATGGTGTAAAGCCCCTCAACTCATAGTCCTCCCAAAGAGCAAAGAAGCATTGAGGCTCTCCGTCATCACTATTTCTATCTAACTGCTTTAGAAGTACAACAAAAACATCAAAGAAGTAAGACATAGCACTTTTACTTTTATCATCGCATCCAGATTTTTCTGTGTCATCAAGAACAGTCACCAACCATTCCACAAAAACCAATATAGCTGGCAAAACTGGGCAAGACTCCAATGACTTTGCTTTGGAACATCTATCAACAAGGCGTCCCATAAAAATGAATGTTGAAGACACTGCCATCTGAGTCAACAAAAGGTGATCTCCATGGGTTCTGTTCTGCACATGCTTCACTTCAGGTCTATGTATCAGATTCTCAATGACGAAAATAAGTGCAGAGACAGCTTGCAGGATTCGAAAAGGTCCAATTTTAGCTGAACCCAAGTCCTGATATGACTCTATTAGTGTTTGGAACTTTGCATCATCTACTTTCATCAACTCATCTAGTTCCTTCACAGTAGATGCAAAAGTACCAGGGAAGTCATCCAGACTGCACTACATTGAAAGACATTACAATAATATCAGCAAAACTTTGAAATGCACAATCAAATAGAAGAGCATAAGAATCAAACATACCCTGCAAGGTTTTGATACCTGACAGCTAGACATGTTGATGTCTAAATTATGCTAACAAAAATCTGTAATTATTTCACGATAAGCTTCATGAATATTTCGAAAACAAATTTAGCAGAAAATGAAGCAAAAGCTTTGCCTTCCAAATTTAATAGCTGAAGATTCCATGCAGGAAAAATGGTAGTCTAATCTTGCAGCATTATATTCCTCATGTCAGTACGCACAAGGAACTGAGGAAATCCTTAATAAAGAGATCACCAAACAATTCTTACAGATCTTTCCTCTTGATACAGTATATGGTCCAAGCAATTAGATAAGACAGTGAAGGAAAAAAACATCATATGCAGCAGCAAATAAACAGACCTGTTTAAATCACTGTAAGAACTGCAAGATTTTTTATCAGGCCATACATATAAAACTGAGTAAATTGCAATTCTTCAAGAAATTAATCAAATACAAGACAGAATTATTATTAGACCAGAAAGACCTTGTAAGTGGTACCTTGATTTTATGAAGAAAAAACTTATCATCCTAATCAGCAATGGCCATAATTTGGTTTCTCTTAAGCCTTCATTTTCAGCTTTCACCATCTTGCCATTCCACAGATCAGTAGTTGATAGAGAATGACTCCAGACACTGTTTTCAGCTGGTTTTAAGAAATCGAATTGGGCCTCGTGGGAAAGGGAAGGGAAATGAGATGACCGGTTCTGATATGAAGTGCCGAAAGAAAGTAAGAAATAAAAACACGTATTGATATCAACCTGTAGATGACAGTATTAATATACAGAAGGAGGAACATCAGGCCTTACTCTTTCAAAGTGCCGAATAAGGTTATTCCAAGCATCAGGGAAAGGTTCTTTAATGGCTAAGCTTCTTATGCAGTGGTATAAAGCTAGGAAGTCATCACCAATATAAGTTGCCAGCACTGCCAACTACAAATGAACATGATCATCATGATAGTAACTTTCAAAAGCACAAAAATTCAAAGCTACAAAATTTCAAAAGAAAAAAGTCTCTAATGATTGAGCAGATATTTTAAACATAAAGATAATTGCATAAAATACCTGATTCTGGGGGTTTCCACCATGTGGCCAAACTGCTATCGCTTCCAAGTAATAAGTGACTGAAGCTGACCAGTTATGGCTCTTCTTATCAGATTGTTCACATTCTTCTCTATATCTAGCAAGATCCCCAAGACAAACGAGAAATCGATGGCATAAAAACTGTAGTTTCTGCATTTTCTTTGGTTCAAGAGATGCAAAGCTGCCACTCTGTCTGTAGAAGTCTTCAGAGAGACCATTGTATTTTACAAGTTTGACCAAACAATTTTGGTAAAATTCGCTTGCTTCTGATAAAAACAACTTAAATCCTATGCCATGAAGGTCATAGCTTTTGTCTGTAGCAACACCACTTTGAGGCATTCTTGACTGTTTTGCTTCTTCATTAGGAGAAACTATTTCCATTCTTTTACGAAATTCACCAATATGCATGTAGTGAAGCTTCCACAATGAATATTCAACATCTTGAAGTTCAGCCAGTTTCTGATCATCTAGAATAAGTTTCTCATAGATAGAACATAATTTATGGTACATGCCCTGGACATCAGAGTGTAAGATTCCTTTTTTAAGGATGAAACCCCACAACTGCTTCTCTGCATTAGCAACCTGAAATTTCCAGATTGAAGTATCAACCATAACAAACTGGAACTTTGACTCCAAAATCTAATAGGTACAGGAAAAAAAAAAAAATTTTAAGTCACCTCAATGAGAAGACTTGGTTTTTCGTTTTGGCCCTTAGGAAGAATACCCGAGCTAATAGCCATGCTTGGAGTTGGACAACTTCTTCATCTGTCATATATTCTACAGTCAGACGGGCATGCAAGACATGAATAATCATGCTTAGCATGGATCAAGCTATAACTCGCAAGAAATTTAACTCAAAAGTTCCATTTAGAAGGTTCATAGTACAAAACCACATCAGAGAAATAATTTACCCGAGATATCCAAGTCATCAAATTTATAAATGAATATGAATTGAATGTATTATTGAATAGCATCAATACATAGGAAACCAGTTGTTTCGTTTCATCTGATTAAAGAAAGAAGAACAGGAAAAACAGAACAGAAAGACTCATTTACCACCACAACATAACAAGTGAGATCTCTCACTCGTAACATGCCGTTCTACCTAAACTCGATTAACCCAACAAGGGCATGGAATTATAAGCTTTCATCACAAAGAAACATTTAGTCCTAAGAAGCGTTCAAACTCCCCTGAAGTCACAAAGAATGTCTCAAGGATGCCCTACCCACAAACTGCCGTAAATCTCATATCAACTTTGTATAAGATCGAATTAAGCTATGGCACGAGACTTGCGAAAAGGTCGAAATTGGGATATTGTCAAGGTTAAACAACTCATAACATAGCTACAATAATTGGAGTTATACTTGCTTAAAAACGGAAGTAAACTTTTTGAAGCATCAAGAAAGCAATATGATGATCATCGCCCTCACAGGTCGGAAAAGAAGAATTGCACAAGCCCGTAATTATGCCACAAGTTTTAGGCTTTATGTACTCGGTGATTAGTACTTTGAAAAAGGTAAAAATATAAGAGAAACTGCGTAGAAAAGCCACATACAGAACGAGGAAATTCCAACACAAAAAAACAAACTCAAGTTGAATGATGCCAACAGTAACTGACAAGAAAAACAAAAATACTACTTCAAATTAGGCGGATTGAACATCATCTGAAATTGTGATCTTTAAAGATCAGAAACAGCAGAAGAAGCAACCCCAAAAGAGGGAAACATAGAGAATTGTTCAACAAAATGTGAAGAAAAATTTAGCAGAGGGACTTACACAGTAGCAAACCATCGGCAAGCAAGTTCCACTCGGTAGTTGATAGGAAACCCTGAGACAGACCAACCAAGTAAAAGCGAGGGGCGAGAGAGAGAGAGGGTTTACCACTTGTAAATGCTGCAGACTGCAGAGATGTGAAACAGACAAAGAATAAGGTGGCTAATTATGAGACTTTTGTTTTCATTTCTTTTCACACTCTTGACTCAAAAAACTGAAGGAGAAAAGGGCAAAAATTACTAACCGTAAAAAAATTTTAATTCATGAATTTATTTTAATGATTTTTATTATTAAAAAATAATTTATTTAAAAAAATTAAATAATAATAGCGAAGAAAAAACAGGAGTGACGGTCATCATCATCAGTCTGTGTTGACTCCATGTAGAGGATCCCTTGGAGTCCAAGAAAACGCACATAATTGAAACTACTGCTAAAAGTCAGTGCTTTCTCATATGGGTGTTGGTGGAAGTTTGGGAGAAAAGAAATTGGATTATGAGCATCAGGGTCTGCAGTAGAGATACAGGGTCTGGTTTTGGTTCTGGTTTATAAATCATCCTCTTAGGTTTTGGGGGTCACTAACTAAGGTCTAGATAGGAGAAGCGCTGCACTGCACTGCATATGTGTGCCGAATGGGGTGGTGGGTAGTTGAGAGGTCATGTTTCCGTCAAGTTGCTTATGCAAACAAAGATATTAGTTGCGCTTTTCCTTGGTCATGGTGTGAGAACAGGAACACGCGTCTTAAAGAAAAGCATTAAAAATATTGAAAGATGACAGTTTTCAATCTATCTAGAGAACGACGAGGAGCAAGAAGATATTTTGAGAATGGCCCACTAAAATCTTTTTAAGGAACAGCGATACTGATTTTCTTTTTACCGAGTTACAAGGCCCAATCAGGGTTCTAAGAATTAATATTAAAAATCTGATTATAACAAAACTACAAGTTCATCCTGATTCGTCTAGTCATTACATTTTCTTGTACGGGTAAGTTGCATCATAATCCAAGAAGAAGAACCGAAATTGTAAGGAAACCGCCGAATAAGACAACCGACGACTATGTACGACGACCACGGAACATTGTACCAATATTGGATAATAAAATAAACAAGTGGTCAAATCAAATCTCTATCTCTTACTTCTACTGTTTGCATTTAACACGCTAACCGTTCTAAAGTGTTGTACTTTCCCTCTTCTTAATTTGAATTATATGGGCCTAATCTAACATGTATGCCTTTATTATATTTACGTGACAATCAACGAAAATTATATAAAATTAAACTACATGTTTTGTACCATTTAATTTAAAGTTATTTTATATTTTATTAGATTAACATAAGTAATCGTATAATATGTAGTTATTTTTATTAATATGATTATATAATCTGTTTTATTTAGTACGCCTTTATTTTTATTTTACTTATAGTTTTTATTAAATAACTATTATAAAGAATTTATATTACATTAATAAGTGTATAATGTCATAATTTTAATTATAAACTATAAATTCAAATAAAATGGAAAAAAATATTTAATTATCAACTTATAGATTGAGTTCAAGTTTAAAATTTTAAGGGTCCAGTTTAAGTTATAAAAGAATAAAAAAATCCAATATTTAAAAATAACTTATAATCATTTGCTTTAGATTAATCGATATTCATATAATGTCGTATCTTATCAAAATTATGAATTCCACACTTATTTATCTAATTTAGTTTTGTGATGAATTATGATTAATATTTTACACATATTATAATATATTATATTTATTTTAAAATAACTTTATAAAAACCTATTTTATTTCAATACACAATTTACATTTTGTACAGTTATTTTAGAAGTTTATAATATGGAGTTTTGAGTTGGGTTTAAGTTTAAAATTTTAATAATCAGGCATATTTAAGTTTGAAAATGAGATCTATTGTATAGGTCAAATTAGGTATAGAGTTAAAATTTTTAAAAAAATATGGAATGGACTTTAATTAAACTTGACCTAATTCAACTCATATACAAGTTTATTGATAATTTATAATTATTTTATTTCAAACTCCTTATTAACTTATCTCATAACACCTCTCTTAGAAATTATAAGAAACTAAATTAATATTAATTAATTCTTAACAATATATAATTAAAAAATATACAATTATTAACAATCTTCTAATAATGAAAAATATTACAATAATAATTTAAACTTTCACTATTTTACATGGAAACATATCAAAAAAAATTTCCATAATTTCTTTAGTTATAAAGATGCAAATGGTATTTATAAATGTAAGAAAAAAAATCAAGAATAACTGAAAATTATAATTATTAATTGTGAAGTACAATTTCAAGAAATTTGGGAAAAGTTTAAAAGTATTGCTTAAAAGACATACTTTAAAAAGTTTAATACAGTTCTCATTGTGTATAAATGAAAAAAGTTAACAACCACTGAAGTAAGTAAAGATGGTATTTAAAGTTAATTTCACTTTCTATAAATGGATGTTAAGTTTTTTTAATTTTATATGATACTTTAATTGTTATAATAAAATTTCAATATTTTGCATGTTCAAAATTAAAATCACTTTTTTCAATATATACATGTAGAAAATAATTATAATAGCTTTATCATAAGTATACATATCTAATAAATACAATATTTTTCTTTTAAAATATATATACTATTTTATGTCATACTTTAAATTTTATAACACTAAATTTTATTTAATTTTGTAATATATTTATTTAAAATGGTGAAAAAATATTCTCATATTTCACATTGATTTTATAACTGTATTTATTTAGCATGATTTATATTATTTCTTGATTTTAATTAATCTTTGTTAAATTAAGGGAAATTTGTGCTAATGTAATAAGCTTCAATATGAGTTACAATATTCAGAATTACAAAATGTTTTTATCTTCTCAAGTGACCCATCTTAAGACCCTAGTTGGAGTGTATGCATCAACCTATTATGGGTCAGTCCCTTCCATTTACAAGGCAAGTTTTTCTTCAGTTGTCCTAAGTCTTTTTGCTTTCCATTTTTGCATATTACTAAACACTCTCTTCTATTAATGATCATTCCTACACTCGGATATACTATTCCGCTCTTACTAGCACTCACTTAACTTTCTTGTTTTGTTATAGTTTGTCTCATGTTACTTTTTATACATCTTACCGTTCTTGTTGTTACTTGGTTTTGTCTTATGTTGGCTTATACTTTTTTCACACCAGATTGTTTTGGTAGAACCTTTACTGATCTTGGCTCTTGAACTTAAAATTTTTTTCATTCCTTTCTTTCTAAATGGCATAGCCTCGAGCTTAATGCTAAATTGAAGAGGTAACATTCTTCTTTTAGTTGTTATCTTTTGGATGCTTAGGTCACTATATCCTCCTAATCATCCTTACTACATTATTGTTACAATACTCTTGAATTATCTGCCATAGCTCTTTAGCAAAGCTACATCTAAAAAAAATTGGTGGTATATAAATTCATTCTTTATGTTACAAAGTGCGTAGGTTGAATATGTAATTTGAGAGATTTTAGTTATATATAGTCTGCTCAATTTGTTTCTAATAGCTAGCTGTATGATAAAAGAAAACTGATAATTTTGTTTGAATTGAAGTATTGTCCATATTGAATCTCTTCAAAAATTCTTTCAATTTAATGTTTCTGAGACAGTCCCAATAATCCTTGTGATCTATCATAGTAAATTTTAATTCCTATCACATAGGATACTTCCCCTTTTTCTTTCATTTCAAAATTCTTTGATAGAAAATGTGTTGTCATATTTAACATGTCCATATCATTAGCAACAAGCAAAATGTCATCAACATATAAAACAAAGAAAATAAGCCCATCAAGCTTTAGGTATATACAACATATAAAACTAAGAAAATAAACCCATCAATCTTTATGAGAACCGACACTTGAAGAATAGGTGTTTAATGTTCTCATTCTCTAGGTTACAGAAGCAATTGATATATTTAATCCATTGATTATTCTTTTTTAAGTTTGACCTTTTTTTTCTAAACTTATGCTTAATTGCTAGCCATAACACAAAAGAAGATTTAGGGAGCCTACAACCATCCCAAACTAGCTTGTGCTAAATTACCAAAGATTTAGTAACAGGACTTGTTTGTAATGGTGTTTGAGGGGTTTGGAAGCTAGAGAAAGCCCTCTAAAATGGTCAACCCATTCTTTATTATCAATTATTTTTGTTAACCTAAGCTCCTTCGTGGATTAGATGTATCATCTAGTAGAGTTTAAGAATCAACTCAAATGGTCTTAACTCATTCCAGTTGTCAGACCAAAAAGTGGTTTGCTCTTCGTTCATAGTGGACTTACTTGCTCTCCTTAAGCTATCCTGAGCTTGAGGATTTTCATCAAGATCTATAAATTGTTAGTTGAGGGTTTTTTATGCCATCTTTATATGTAAAAATTCTCCATATCCTTTTTTTCATTAACACCCTATTGATGGTTCTTATTGATCTAATGCCTCAACCACTCTCTTCCTTTAGTTTACAAGCTTTCATTTACTTCACTTTCGCTCCTTGAGAATTTCTATATTCCCTCACCATAAGAAGTTTTGAAGCAACCTCTCTATTTCCTTTTTTTTATGTTATTTGGTATAATGAAGTAGGAAATATAATAAATTTGTATGTTATTTAGTACATAAACAATTAGCTAGAGTCTTACCATAAAAGAAAGCCACCTATTATTTCGATTGCTCACCCTTCTATAGATTGCTTATATAAGAGGTTTTCAATTAACATAAGAGAGTTAATTAAGTATATGAAAAGGGTGCCTTTATTCTTGAGCCATATGATTGATATTAAAGAGTCAACTTATAACTTAGTATTGGTAGATAAAATGATATGACCCTTACAGTATTTGATGGCCAATTTAGATAATAAATTGAAAGCCTTGAGTGAATCTATGAGCACATCAATGAGGATGTATTAGCCCCTTATAGTAAATGATAAATCATTTGCAAAGAAAAGACTAAAAATTCGTATTTCTTTACATTTGTAATAGTATGGAAATCCTTTCTGCCTCTGAATGTTGTATATCATCAACCTGTTCAGGACTTATAAGCATTGAGTAAAAAGGTACATGGATAGGGGGTCTCCTTGTCAAGGCCCTTTAGCTCCTTTGAAGATTTTTGTTGGCTCTTCTTTACAAAGCACATTATAGGAGGTGGTTTCAATGCATGGTTGGATCCAAGACCTAAACTTAAGGGGAAAAAACGAAGAACTTTCAATCTGTGTTAGATGAACTTCCAATGGAATTAAAAGATTTTTAAAAATCTATATTTACTATACAATATCTTGGTCCATTCTTCTTGCGATAGTTTCTAAAAATTCCTAAGCTAAGAACATATTATCCCCTGTGCCCCTACCATTTATGAAGGCACCTTGACAAGGGCTAACAATTGAGCTAAGAACAAACTTTAATATATGCTAACAATTGGTTTGAAAATCACTTTTTATTTCATATTATAACAAGATAAGGTTCTATACTCACCAAGCTCACTAGGATTTGGACTTTTAGTTCCAAGAGATGAATGTTTTATTTAGGTCCTTTAGCATGGCCCCCTTAGGAAAAAAAATAGCATACATTTCGTAACCAATATCTTCACAAGTCTCCATGTTTTTGCATAAAAGAATCTGTTGAAACTATCAAGATTTGGTGCTTTATTTAGATCTATAGAGAAGATCAGTTTTTTAACATCTTCAAAAAAAAATTTAAAAAAAAGGCTAATGAGTTTTTCCTCCTAATCCCAGGTGATTAATTTAAGATTGGAGGATCTGCATAGAAGAAGAAGTGTCAGTAATAACACTAAGAAATTTTAGAAGAAATCTTATATATTGTTGAGTAAGTCTTCTTATTCCTAATTCAGTTCTACAATATTTTTTTTAAGTAAGGAGATCATGTTAGCATTCCTCCAAGAGAATATAGAATTATGGAAATATTTGGTATTCATATCCCCTTTTCTAATGACTGAATTCTAGACTTTTGTTTTAGCTAAGAATAATGGTTATTAAGAGTCTGAGTGTCGTAAGAGCTTGCTTTTCATTTATTCTTCTTTATTGATTTTTGGGATCAACATTCATTTTTGCTTGAATCTTGGCTAAGAAATCTCTAGTTCTTTTGGAGATTCTGACATGTGCTTGAGTTCCTACCTTAATCAAAGGATTTTAGTACAGCTTTTATATCACCAAGCTTCCTAACACAGTTAAATGCTTCATATCCTTGAATCTATTGCTCTAGCCCTCTTTTAACTACATCGTAAAAACATAGGAAGCACACCAAATAATTATAATCTGAAAGCGACTTTCTTATATGTCTTCCTAGATAGGTAGTTTATCTAAACTAGTGTGGTATAAGTGCTCAAATGTCTGGAAAAAGTAGCTTTACTAAAAGGAACGATACTTTGACATGCGTGATTAACTATAACTCTATCTAATTCTTGCGAATTAGCCATTCCCTACTTTGATTATTCTTCCAGGTGAAGTAGTTCCCACCATAGCTCAAGTCTATCATCCTTAGGCTAAAATAATTCCTTTGTTCTTCACTATAACATATGATATTTTGTCTATCTCCTTTTGCTTTTGTGGGATAGATGGTGATGTTGAAATCTCCTAACAAGAGCAAAAGATCAATTATCTTGCTTCCTTCTAGAATTAGTGAGTTCTATAATTGTGTTTTTTAAAAGTCTAAATTAGCATTATCGATGAAAGTGACATAAAACTCCTTTGGATCAGGCAAAATTTGCTTTTTAACTAAAATATGCTCATTCAAGGAAGTAATGGGAGTCATTTTAACTTTTGAAGTATCAAAAGCTACTATAATGCATCCATTAAAAAGAGGGTAAAATGCCCAATTTTTTGGAATTTTTTCAATTCAATGCTTAAACTTTTAAATTTTCAATTAAGTGACCAACCTTTTATAACCTTAGCAGTTCAATTTGACTTAGTGCTAGGAAGTTTCACTACAAAAGCTTTACAGCTTTTTAGAAGCTTAATGGA
Organism: Erythroxylum roraimae; assembly: GCA_027568915.1. Lineage (NCBI taxonomy): Eukaryota > Viridiplantae > Streptophyta > Magnoliopsida > Malpighiales > Erythroxylaceae > Erythroxylum > Erythroxylum roraimae. The sequence continues at coordinate 21,829,748 of JAOSBL010000002.1, forward strand.
ATGTTATAGGGAAAGACATCGTAATCTACATGTGGTTTTTATTGATTTAGAGAAGGCATATGGCAGGGTACCTAGGAAAATCATGAAGGTGTTTATAGGTTAAGAGAGTTCCTATGACCCATGTACCAGTTATTAGGGATATGTATAAAAGGGTAAAGACTAGAGTAAAGACAATAGGAGGAGATACAGAGAATTTATCTATCTATATTGGGCTACATCAAGGCTCCTCATTGAGCCTTTTTTGTTGGCAATAGTGATGGATGAACTCACCAAGAATATTCAATGGGATGTGCCTTAGTATATGTTGTTTGTTGAGATATTATCTTAGTGGATGAGACAAAAGAAGGTGTCAATGTTAAGCAGAACTTTGGAGGGATATGCTATAATTGAAGGGCTTTAAATTGAGCAGGACTATGACTGAATAATTAGAGTGTAACTTTTAGGCCATAAGATGGCTTCCGAGGTGGAGGTAAAGATTAGTTCAAAAGTTATGCCACAAAAAGAGAGTTTTAAATATCTAGGATCTATTATTCAAAACAATAGAGAGATTGATGAAGACATAATTTACCATATCAAATTAGAGTAGTTTAAATGGAGAAGTAAATCAGGAGTTTTATGTGATAAGAAGATACCAACTCAAACTTAAAGATAAACTCTACTGTTTAGCGATTAACCATGCTATATAGGGTAAAGTAATGGCCCATTAATTAGGTGCATAATTATAAGCTAATGACAACCGAGATGAAGATGCTCTCTTAGATATGTAACCTTACTAGAAGAGATAAGGTTAGGAATGTAATGGTAAGAGACAAATTAAAGGTGAATAGTATTAATAAAAAATTAATAGAGTTGAGACTTAGATGGTTTGGACATATTAAGAGGAGACACCCTGATACTACAGTGAGAAGATGCGAGAAAGTAGTACTTAGAGATTGTAAGAGAAAAAAGGAATGCTTAATTAGAACTGGGAGGAAGTGATCAAAAATGATATGGCACAGTTGGAACTTATCGAGGACATGGCCTATAATAGAAAACTTTGACGTATTAGGATACAGGTAAAGGATCTCAATTAAAGAGGTTATTCTCATTCTCTTAGGTCTTTTAAATATTTTCCTTCGAGTATTATAACTTGTATTTAGCATTTTTTTTTTTACGTAGTACTTCCCTTTTAGTTATTTAGTCTAAACAGTTTCTTACTTAGCCTAATTATTATAGAGAAGGCATATGATAAGGTACCTAAGGAAATCATGTGGAAGTGTTTAGAGGTTAAGAGTCTTCCTATGATTTATGTACCAATTATTAGGGATATGTATGAAGGAGTAAAGCCTAGAGTAATGACGATAGAAGGAGATATAGAGAATTTATCTATCGATATTGGGCTACACCAAGGCTCTTTATTGAGCCCTTTTTTGTTTGCAGTAATGATAGAAAAGCTTACCAAGAATGTTGAAAGGGATGTGTCTAGATCTTATGTATTAGAGGGACTCTCATTAGTGGGGTTGTTGTTATTATTGAGAAGACATATGACAAGGTACCTAAGGAAATCATTTGGAGGTGTTTAAAGGTTAAAGGAGTTCCTATGACCTATGTACCAGTGATTAGGGATATGTATGAAGGGATAAAGACTAGAGTTGATGATAGGAGGAGATATAGAGAATTTATCTATCAATATTAGGCTACACCAAGGCTTTTCATTGAACTCCTTTTTTGTTTGCATTAGTGATGGATGAGCTCACCAAGAATATTAAAAGGGATGTGCCTTGGTTTATATTGTTTACTGACTATCTTATTTTAATGGATGAGACAAAAGAGGTTGTTAATGTCAAGCTAAAACTTTGGAAGGATATGTCGAAGGACTTTAAATTGAGCAAGACTAAGAGTGAATACTTAGAATATAACTTTTCAAGCCATAGGATGGCTTTCGAGGTGGAGGTAAAGATTGATTCAGAAGTTATACCATAAACAGAGAGTTTTAAATATCTAGGATTTATCATCCAAAGCAATGGAGAGATGAATGAAGAAATTGTTTATAGTATCAAGTCAGGTTAACTTAAATAGAGAAGTTTCTCAAGAGTTTTATGTGAAAAAAAGATACCACTCAAGCTCAAAGCTAAATTCTATTATTTATTGATTAGGTCAACCATGCTATATGGGGTAAAGTGTTGGCTCATCAAACATGTGCATAGTCATAAGCTAATGGTAGTGGATATAAAGGTGCTTTGTTATATATGTAACCTTACTAGAAGAGATAAGGTCAAGAATGTATTGTTAAAAGACCAATTAAAGGTGACTAGTATTAATAAAAAATTATGAGAGACGAGACTTAGATAGTTCAGACATCTTAAGAGGAGACAGCCTGACACTCTAGTAAGAAGATGCGATAAAGTAATACTTAGAGACTGTAAAAGAAAAAAAAGTAAAGCCTAATAAGAGCTGGGGGAAGTAATCAAGAATGATATGACTCAATTGGAACTTACCGAGGATATGGTATGTAATAAAAAACTTTGGCATATTATGATACAGGTAAAGAATCTCACTTAAAGAAGTCATTCTCGTTCTCTTAGGTCTTTTAAATATTTTCCTTTGAGTTTTATATCTTGTATTTAGCATAAATTTTTATTACATAGTACTTCCCTCCTAGTTATTTAGCGTAAATAGTTTCTTACTTAGCCAAATTATTATTTTTTGTAATGGCTTGTTTAATTTATTCTTGTACTTGGCTTCTTTCTATTTTGTATATTTATTTGCTTATTATATCGTTTATTGTTACTCTTTATCTTGTGTTATATTTATTGTATTATGTATTGTATTATATATTTTGATTTATATGCATTTATTCATATTAATATTATTTTAATGTCTATTTGTATTTGTATTTGTATTTTTAATTTAATTTAATTTTAATTTATTATATATATATATGCAGGGACGGATGTAGAAATTATTTTGAATAGAGGCAAAATATTTAAAGTACTCTTATATTATTGACAAATTTTTAATTTAAATTATTATTTTAAATTTTATTTCCATTAAAAAATTAAAATTTTGCCCTCATTAATTTAATTGGTGACAAAAAATAATAATAAAAATTATAGATATATTAAGATATCAAATAAAAATAAAATCTGAGCCCATCTATTTTTATTCATAAGGGCATCTAGGGTACTTCTTTTATCCCTATTATCACTAGTGCTAGATGGTTTGTACTGTTGTTCATTTTTACGACTTTATATGTTATGATTTTTCGTCTACAATGAGAAACCTTATCTTGCGTCTTCACTAAAAGTGTAAAAGAATGTAAAGATTAAAACTGTACCGACTGTATTACAACTTACAAGAACCCATCTCTAAAATATACGTACTACACATTTTTCCAAAGAAAAGAAGTGAGAATTTACCTATCAGCACTAGAACGGGGTGAGGCCTGTGGGGGAATCCTTTCCACAATTGCGTTCAATATAGATTATTGTTTTTCGCTTTGGGTGTGGTAGTCCTTGTGGAGTTAAGGGAAGAAAAGCTAAAAAGTCAAAAAGTAGTGTGATGAAGAAGCCAAAAGGGTAGAAAAATCTGACTAAAAAATGTCAACTAAGCATGTAGTTTTTATCTCTCTATTGGTAGACTTTCATTTAAAAAAGTTATGGGCTCAAATAATAGTAATCTTAATAAAAATAAATGGATTCATATTTTATTTTTTATTTGATATTTTAATATATCTGTAATTTTTATTATTAATTTTTTGTCACTGTTAATTTAATTGGGGCAAAATTTTACTTTTTTATGAAATTAAAATTTAAAATAATAATTTAAAATTAAAATTTTTTAGATACAGTGGGGGTAAGTGCCCCTACTAGCCCCCTACTGTGGTTCCGTCCATATATATATGCATATATGTATATATATTGTTCATGTGGGTCTATTAGAAACAACTTCACTACTAAATGAGGGTAAGGTTGTGTACTACTGGATCTCTTTAAACTCCACACATTAGATGTTATTGTTGTTATTGTCGTTGAAGTAATTCAGTTCTAAATGTTAATTATGTTTACTATTTTCTTACTTGGCTGAAGAAATTATTTTTTTTCCCATGATATATAGGCATCTACGTGAAAATTAATTGTCAAATAACCATTCATGTGGAATAAAACACCCAACCCAACCTACGAAAGAGGTTATAGGTTGAGAGCTTTATTCTATATGGAAGATTAGTTTGCAATTAATTTTTCATGTAGGCATCTATCTATAGTGGATAAAAAAAATGTTGATAGTAAAATCAACAAAATACTAACCAAAATAACCTTGTAATCAGAGTTGTTAAAGATATAAACGCTTGATCAGTTAATTAAAAATTTTAAAAGCTGAATTGAAAAAATCTTAAAAAATTATGTAGCTTAGAATTTGTTATCAATTAAAAAGATAGTGCTCTTTTTAAGCCTATGCCGTGTAACACCAGCTCGAAGGTTGTAATCAACATTTACGTACTTGCGAAAATGATAAGTCGTGATATATCTGATAAAATATTCAATATTTGTAGTCATAATTTATTCTATATAGATATCATTATCGATGGAAAGGGCGAATGGATAAACTCATGTGGAAGTCAAGAAAAGCATAAATTAAAAAAAAAAGGAAAATGTGTTGACGGGCAAGGGAAGTTTCCAGGTGTAAGTCATTTCCTGTACGCATGACGCATTGCACACACGTAAAGGAGTGCGGAGGCCATTTACAATCTGATGGAGACATTTCAGCCGTCCGATTTCTAGAGTACCCCTCCCTCCGATCATAAATTCCAAGTTAATCAAGCTGCAAACTAGAGGAACGGTACATAATCTTTATAGTCAACCGTTACAGGATAGGATTGACCTCTTCGTAGTTTTACTTTTTAAGTCTTATCTACGCAGGTTATAATCAAACCCAACTCGACTCAATATATCGGGCTGAATTTTGAGATGGATCGAGTGTTGCAGGAATAATTGGTGAGCCCATATCAACCTAAAAGAGTAATAGAAAATTGATAGGAAGAAACACGGATACGCCATATTTAGATTTAGAGTAAGCCAATCAAGTGAGCAATTCTAAATATGCGAAGCGGTTGACTAGGAATCTTATCTAGAATGATTTACATTGGTGTAACGAGGGCAGTACCTCAATTTTTGTCAGGAATAGTTAGTTGAACAGCCCACGTGCACGCCATGAATAGGCAGTAGAGAATGAGGAAACAAACAAACAAATAGGCATGTTTTTCTGATACCAATCAACCAAGGCAAAGAAACGGACATCCCGAAATTAATGATAAATCACAAATAAAACTAATGGTCACTTTTAAATATGAAGCCAGACTCTTATTGTTTCATCCCAAGAAGTTAATAAACCATCACAACCCCTAATCCCTAATTACTTTTCTTTTTATTAAATCCGTTCTCTTCCCCTCCTCTTCTCCATCAAGATGGGCAGGGCCTAGGCGTGTATATAGCATATATACACATACACAAACTGAACGAAAGAAAGAAAAAAAAAAACAAGTCTTTTGCATAGTCCTGGAAATGGATCCTTACTCTTCTTCGAAGTGCTTAGCGATTTTGCTAATGTTGGCATCGGTCACTGCTTTTGGCAAATCGGCAAGCCCATTGGAAGAAATGAATGACTTGGGTGACGCTCTGAACCAATGCCATACTGCCGACTGTTTCGACATTGTAACCGATCTGATGATGGATTCGGAGATCAATCGGCGAGTACTTAAACAAAACACAAGGTTCATTAGCTACGATGCCTTGAAGGCCAATCGAGTGCCTTGCAGCAGACGTGGCAGCTCCTACTACGACTGCAACAATAGGCAAAGGGCTAACCCTTACATTCGCGGATGCAGTGCTATCACTCATTGTAAACGGTACACTGATTAATTACGTTATGAAAAATATTCTATTGATTATGTATCCATCACAACACACAAACTCCCTCTTTTACTATTATTTATTGCTACTTTGTATTTTCATTTTTAAATTATCTGGACTTGCTGAAGGGTAAATCCCTCTTTGCTTGTTGGATTTGGATTCTCGTACTGCCGTGTATTCTTTTTTTTTTTTTTTTTGGATGTAAGCTAATTATATTGAATCAAAAATATGGATTGGCATATTCCGACCAAAGTTTGTAATCATAACATCAAAATCGTCTTTACATGTAAAATATCAAAAGGTAATTAGTTCCGTGGGGTACAACATATACAAGATCTTATACATTACAACTTTTATCTTAGAGACTACATCAAAGCTTGTAACAGAACCAAAATCTAACTGAATAGTATCCTGGTCTTCCATACCGTATATATGGTACATATGAATGCCAATCGTGCGGCTTTGCTTTTAAGATGCGCTCCAGTGTAATCCTTCCGAATCCATTTGATGGCACTAGATAACGTAGACATGGCTCGTGTCAATCCCAGCCATCTTCGGATAGCATTCCAAACTTTACCTGTAAAAGGACACTTAAAGAACAAATGGTAAACATTTTCTGGTTCAGCATTACAAAATCTGCAGGATCGGTCTATCTCCAAGAATAACAAGTTATCATTTGTTGGCAGTCTATTTCGAAGACTAAGCCATAAAATGAAGGAGTATTTTGGCAGTATGTATCCAAATAAATAACATCCATGGTTGTCTAGTGTACTTGACTTGCAGTAGCTCATAGGCTTTCTGTGAAGATAGGGTTTCATTGATACATAATTTCTACATCTCACATACTACCTCCCTACGGCCACCCAACTTATCCACCAAAGTATTTTGGATCAGTGCCAATCTCTTCAATAGGGGTGATTCTCGGGTGTGAGATTCTCAATCCCATATTGATAAGCCCCTCAAGTATATTTTATGAATCTATCTCACTCACAAAAAATCAGCTTTAGCATGGATATTCCACAACACTTTAGACAAAAGCGCTTAATTCTATAATTTACAGTTTTTTAATCCCAATCCACCCTCCTCTCTTGTTACACAAATATTGTCCCATACCACCCTAAAATGTTTATCACCCCATGAAAACAACCTATATATGGAGGTTATTCTCTTAAGGATAGTTGTTAGAATGGGAAATGCCTGGAGCCAAAAGGATAGTACCCCTTGAATGACAGAATTAATCAATTCAATTCTACCCGCATATGAGAGAGTCTTACTATTCCATGCATTGATATAAGCCTCTACGAATTCAATTAGTACAGAAAATTGGGCCATCGAGACCTTTATAGGTGCCAAAGGGACCCCCAAATATTGAACAGGAAACTCACCCATAGGATATTCTACAATCTGCAAAATGTTAGCCCTATCTCGTCCATAAACTTCAACTAAGTAAATATTGGATTTTAAAGAATTCACCCTCAGCCCTACCACCTCTTTCAGTTCATTCAACACATCCACTAGTATATGGATAGAAGTAAGATCACCTCTAGAGAATAACATGAGATCATTCGCAAATGTAAAATGAGTGATGCCAAGTTGTTGACATTTCTGGTGGAAGTGAAAAAAGGAGTTGGCGGTTACCACTTTTAGCAATCTTGAAAGATACTCCAAACAAAGCAGGAAAAGTGTAGGTGGCATGGGATCACCCTGTCTCAATCTCCACTGACCCTTGAACATACCATGTAGTGCGCCACTGACCGAGATCGAAAAGGATGTAGTTGTTACACATTCCATAATCCATCGTACAAACTTATTAGGAAGCCTAACCTTTTCATCATATCTTCAAGAAAGTCCCATGCTACCGTGTCATAAGCTTTTGTGATGTCAATTTTTAGTATGCACCGTAGGGAAATACGTTTTCTAGTTTAACCCTGAGCAAATTCCTATGCTAGAAAAATATTATCTAGCATACTTCTACCTGGCACAAATGCAGCTTGAGTTGGGTCTA
>JAOSBL010000002.1:21864339-21875426 GCA_027568915.1 Erythroxylum roraimae
GAGAAGGTTAAAGCTATCAAAGATTGGCCTACTCCTAAGTCTGTTGGTGATGTGTGTAGTTTTCATGGTTTGGCTAGCTTTTATAGGCGATTTGTAAAAGATTTTAGCACCATTGCTGCGCCATTAACTGAAATCATTAAAAAAGATGTTGGTTTTAAATGGAGTGAGGCACAAGAACTTGCGTTTAATGCTTTGAAAGATAAGTTATGTTCTACACCTGTTTTAAGTTTGCCTAACTTTAATGAAGCTTTTGAGATTGAATGTGATGCCTCCGGGTTAAGTATTGGTATTGTTTTGATGTAAAGTAGGCGTCCCATTGCATACTTTAGTGAGAAGCTTCATGGGCCACAATTGAATTATTCCACTTATGATAAGGAACTATATGCCTTGGTGAGAGCATTGAAAACTTGGCAACACTATCTACGGCCAAAGGAGTTTGTGGTTCATTCTGACCATGAATCACTCAAGCATTTGAAGGGCCAAGGTAAGTTAAGCAAGAGACATGCGAAATGGCTAGAGTTCATTGAAACTTTTCCATATGTGATCAAGTACAAACAAGATAAGGAAAATGTAGTGGCTGATGCACTATCAAGAAGGTACACTCTAATCAATACTTTAAGTTCTAAAATGTTTGGATTTGAGTTTATTAGATATTTGTATGCTTCGGATTCTGATTCTGGGAATGTTTATGGTGCGTGTGAGCATGCTGCATTTCAAAAGTTTTATAGGCACGATGGGTACTTGTTTAGGAAGAATAAGCTTTTTGTGCCTATTTGCTCTATACGTGAAATACTTGTGTGTGAATCACATTATGGAGGATTGATGGGTCACTTTGGGATGCAAAAAATATATGACATACTTTGTGAACATTTTTATTGGCCTAACATGAGAAAAGATGTTGAAAAAATCTGTTCTAGGTGTGTTGCATGTAGACAAGCGAAATCAAAGACCCATCCACATGGTTTGTATACTCCTTTGCCTGAGCCTAAGCATCCTTAGAATGACATATCTATAGACTTTGTATTGGGGCTGCCTAGGACAAAAAAAGGTAAGGATAGCATATTTGTGGTTGTTAATAGGTTTAGTAAAATGGCACACTTTGTTGCATGTCATAAAACTAATGATGCCACTTATATTGCTGATTTGTTCTTTAGGGATGTTGTGTGTTTGCATGGTGTTCCTAAAATCATTGTTTCAGACCGTGATGTAAAGTTCTTGAGTCACTTTTGGCATGTTCTTTGGGGAAAGTTAGGAACTAAACTTTTGTTTTCTACTATTTGTCATCCTCAAACAGATGGCTAAACTGAAGTGGTCAATAGAACTTTAGGATCTCTTTTGCGTGCTATTATAGGAAAAAGTCTTAAAACTTGGGAACAATGTTTGCCATTAGTTGAATTTGCATATAATAGGAGCATTCATTATACTACTGATTATTCACCATTTGAGATAGTTTATGGATTTAATCCTTTGACGCCTTTGGATTTGTGTCCTTTGCCATTACACGAGTTATCTAGCAGGGATGGACAACACAAGGCCGAATTGGTGAAGAGCATTTATGAGAAAGCAAGGTAGCAAATAAAGAAGCGGAATGAGGCAAATGCGCACAGGGCTAATCAAGGGCGTAAGTTGTTGAGGTTTGAGCCTGGAGATTGAGTTTGGGTGCATTTCAGGAAGGAGAGATTTCCTAAGCAAAGGAAATCCAAGCTGGATCCTAAAGGCGATGGGCCATTCCAAGTGCTTAAGAGAATTAATGATAATGCCTATAGGATTGATTTGCTAGGTGAGTATCAAGTGTCCGCTATTTTTAATGTTGCTGATCTCTCTCCCTTTAAAAATGTAGGGTCTAATTCGAGGACGAATCCTTTTGAGAAAGGAGGGGATGATACAACCAGCCTTCGCAATGGAGTTCCACGCGTTACACATCAACCTAACAAGCTACACATGCCAAGTGGTCCAATTATAATGCAACAAGCTTCAAGGCTTAAACAAGCAATGCAAGCTTTTGTTCAAGCCCAAATCATAAGTCAAGTACATAAGGAAGCCGAAACATCCATGGAGGAACACCAAGACACGCCCAAGCTTGTGACTTTATTGGAGGAGGCGTTGGAAGGGGCTAGTACTTAGCCATTTTGGGAAACAAGCTCAAGTCTTGTTTGGGGCTCATTTTGATAATTTGGACTTATTATTTATTATCTCTTATTTTAGGCCCAAGGACTTGTTTATGAGCTGTTCTTTTAATTAATAGCATGTGCTTTATTAAAAGTCATATGACTTAGTTTTTTTTTTAGCTTAGTTTGTTATGAAGCAAGCATATGGGCCTATTAAAATGCTTAACAAGGCCCATACACCCCTCTTTGTTTGTTTGGGTTATTTTGAGACTTATTTGTTTTAATGTGTTTAGCTCATTCCTAAAAGGACTTGGATCAGATTATGTTCAATGGGCTAGATACTCATACATTTGTTAGGATTAGCCTAGTTTTCATTAAATGAGTCTGTAAACCCATTCCTATTAGGGTTAGACTTGGTCAAGGGTATTTATACCTTATTATATCCTTGTAACTGCAGATTTGATGATTAATAAAATTTCAGAATTAAATCCTTCAAGTGAGGCGTGAATGTTTTCATAGTTACTTTAAGAAATTGATTTGCATCAGTAAATACTTGCAACGTAAATTGATTTCTGATTTCTTTGAGATTGGGTCTCAAACTTATGATTTAGGGTTTGATATAGTATGTTCCTAGAATAGAAATATTAGGGTTTTGATTCAATAGAATTAGGGAGTTTCAAAAACCTTATTTTCTTGAAATTTTTGTATCAAGATGTCTCGGAGTTGAAGTGAATACAAATAGGTTGTCCTCATGGAGGAGGACCTCTTTGAGCCCTAAGTTGTTCCAATGCTTTACTACCCAGCAGTTAACTAATAGAAAAGTTAAGACTTTTTCCTTAAAAAAAACAATATTGAAGACCAAGTCTTGGCGTCCTTTTGAAGCACCTCTGGGTAAAGCTACAATAAAGAAAAGGAAGCACTTGAGATGGAAGGGGATCGTAATATCGTTTGGTTCGGGAGGCATATATAACCACAACTTGCTTCTAACTTAACTTAAACTCCTTTTAAACATACAAGTTAGTAAAATGTTAAAATTTTATTTCCTAAGTACAAATCCGTTATTTTAAGATTTTAGTAACTTAACTAAAAATTGCTTTCATTCAAATGCAAATTTCCCGGGAGTACTGTCGACCGACATTGAAATTAAAAACTTCGCGAGTAACTCCGTACGGTTCACTCAAAGACTTGCACATTCTTTGCATGAAATGACGATCTATAGTCATAACTTTTCCTTTTTCATGCTCCACCTCCAACCTCAATTATTTCGTCGGATTCCCTATGCCCAAGTTACCTTTTCTAACACAGTTGATTATTAGTTTTGACCAACTTTTTCTTTTACTTCTATACATGAACAGCAAATATGAAAGATAAAGATACAATTGAAACCAAACTCCATTTGAAATGCTTTTATTTACCAAAAGAATAAGTAGTGTCCTTTGGTTTATGAGGGAGTTGGGATACTACATAAACACATAATGACATAGCATAATTTTCTTATCTCGTCTCAACAAGAATTATTGGTTAATTTATCTTACTACTTTTCAACTTAACCTAATGTCTGAAAAATTGTCAGATAGGGTCTATCCAAGAGTCAGCAATGACTCATTCTCGATATACCTACCACGTGATTTTGTATGGAAATTCCAAAATTAGAAAACTGAAGTGGTCAGGTTTGACACCAATTACTTCCATTCAGCAGTTAACATCACTTGACTATTAAACAAGTTCGAAAAGATTTAGTTAGTTGTATTATGTGGTAGGTCTCTCAGATTAAACTGATTTAAGGGAACTTATGGGGTTATAGGTTTAAATGAATTGTGATTTTACGAGTTTTCATGGGTTGATCCCAATCTTCAGTTTGGTAGTCCGTTAAGAGTCTTAACGGAGCAAAAATAACTTTCTATCGGTAAGTGAGAAAAATAGCTTCTATTAAAATTCGGTCGGCACATGAGACTGTGTGGAAGAGATAAGCTCAAGGTGGGCCATTTCGTGTTCAAAAACCATCATTGATCAGCGTAAACTATGATTTGATTTGTCAGGAAAGGCCCACTTTCGATATGAGCTCAAGGTGGGCCAATTGCGTATTCAAAAACCATCATATGTTCAGCATAAACATGATTTGATTTTGTCAGGAAAGGCCCACCTATTCGGTGACTAAACGTTTAGATACTTTAAGCCCGTTTCGCCACGAAAAGTAAAAATAAAATAATATGATTAAACAAAAAAGTGAAAAAGGCTGAAACATGAACCGTTGATTCCCACTTTTTTGAAGCATTTTCTTTAACGTCAGGTTGAGTCAATCTAACGTTCTTAAGATGTGATTTTATATTATATAAATTAACCATAATTATTAATAAACTTTAATATACTTTTAATTCTATAATACATTTAATTAAATTGAAAGATAATTAATTTTAATTTTAATGTACGTCCCACTCGGCATTCCCTTAATTTTTAACAAATACAATGAAAAGAAAGTGATATACTAATAAATTAAATAGATATTTATAATTATTGATAATTACAAATGATAAACTTTAATATGATGTAAATTATTTCTAATACATTCATTTAAATGGATAGCACCGATCCTCCGCCACTCATGTTCGCTAGCATGTTATCACAATCAAAAGTAAGTCAATTGCCGCATTATATTTGGTAACTTGGTCATTGTCAAACTTGTGATTACTTTAGCATTTTATTCTCAAACACCAACGTACAGACCAATAAGAACAAGCCAACACTGAAACAGCCCTAAATCTAATCAAAAGGAAACAAGCATTACAAAGGTTCTGGTAATACACACCCACATACAGACAAGGTTGCTATTTAAAAGTTGTTGGGGGTGGTGTTTTAACGGGGGCATCTGGGCTCGTAGGCAAAAGGACCAAATGTGTAGAGAACGAATGGGAGTTTATTGGACACATATGGCTTTTCCGGCCTCAAGGAACCACCAGTTATTCCGCCGTGGAGATCGGAGGGGATGTTGCATGTGGTGTTTGGTGATGAAAACAGCGAAACTTTACACTTGTGTGCACCGTAGTTGGTGATAGTCTTTGGTGCCTCAATGAAGAAGTAGCCATTCTTGTCTGCTGCAGCCTTGGTTACCAACGGATACTTTGTATTATTGCACTGCAGCTTCACCATGGCACCTGCAAATGACACAGAGACAGCTTGACTAAGTTGTGTTTTGGACTAAAGACTCATAACTAGTTACTTGATGTATACTACTCATGAAAAGGAACTATAGTCGAAAGGACCAAGCCCATAGTCACTGATTCTAAATGACCTAGAATAGAGTGATATGGTTGCTCTCTCTTCTTCTCTGCACGGGAGATTAGATTAACCTAAGTTTTCACGAGTAGCTGTAGCCAGTTTCTAGCACAACTAAGTATTAAACTTTTAGCATGCAAACCAAGATGTGGTTTCTTGGAAGTACAAAAAGTTCTCAAAACAAGCCAAAAGCTTTAGCCAAACTTTGAACTAACCGGGGAGTGGTGCAGCTCCCAAGAGAGTGCTCACGCCAGCATATTTGCAGCTCTTGCAATAGACGACACCTTGGACGGCTACAAAACTCCTTGGGTAATGGTAAGGAGGGAAAACCGGAGGTCTAGTCGGAGGCTTAACAGGAGGCAGTGGTTTAGTCGGAGGCTTAACAGGTGGCAGCGGTTTAGTCGGAGGCTTAACAGGTGGAAGCGGTTTAGTCGGAGGTTTAACAGGGGGCAGTGGTGCAGAGGGTTTAGGAGGGTGAATCGGTGGGTGTGAGGGTGGCAATGGGGAGGGCTTTGGAGGGTAAATCGGGGAGTGACTAGGAGGGTGACCATGGTGGTGGTGGTAACTTGGAGCGTGAGCGTGGTGGTGGTGGTGGTGATGGTGGGTTGGTGCCATTGCCGGACCGGGAAAGTTACCGTGGCGGTGAGGTGGAATCGGAGGACCTGCCTCAATCTCTTCACCGAACACGGTGAAGCAGAACAGTGAGAGCTGTAGCAACACAAAAGCTTCAGCTAGAGAGAAACCCATCTTTTGCTTTTTTCTGGGTCTAGGTAAGAACCTAGAGGAATAAAAATGAGAAAGAGGCACGAGTTGGCTGAAATTGGTTGTGAAAGGAAGCACTTTATAGGACCTGCCCCCTTGATCTCTGCAGTTTTTAAGTTGATAAATAATTAAATATAAGGGACCTGCTCTACAACTTTTGTACACAACATAGAAATAAAAGTGTAGCTGGACAATTAAAATTATCATAGAGGCGGAACAAAGTATAAATACCTACAATGTTATTAATAAGTTAACACAATTTGAGGACATACGGGTTTAGAGGTGCATTTAGATAATTTGAACCTAAAATTAAGCTAAAATGAAATACAGGCATAAACACAGTTCTAAACAATGTTCATAACCATAAACCCGAAGCTTCTACCCAAAGACGGGCATCATCACATTATTTAGAGATTGAAGCACATTTCTAACCTCAGCTTGAGCAACTTTAGACATGGAATCATTAACCTCCTCAATCATCTTTATACCATTTCACGCCTAAATGGCTCAAAAGCACCGATTCTCATGGGACTAAACAGATGAGTCAGCATGTCAGGAACTGTTCACCATTTCCTGAACAGTTTCACAAACCGAGTGAAACTCACCGACACTGACACTATTTCTCCCTGTTTCTAAGTCCTCTTATCCATCCATTTTTTATTTTTTTATTACTACAAATTAATGAAAATGTTCGGAGAATAGAGTAGGGGGAATAGAATATCTATTCCCCCTACTCGCACAAAAAGCCATCAAACGCTTGGCTTTGGATCTCTCAGCAAGCTTCACAAGAAGAGGAAGTGGTGTTGACCCATAACCATAAACCCTACAACTTCTTGCCCTCACTGACCAACTTTGCCAGCTCTAAACCATTTTTCAACATTATTAATCCCTCTAAAGTTGTTACCAATTATTAGCGATTTTCTGATTTAGGGATTTAAGAACTGTGCTAATTATCCAAACCATCAGATAGTATGGACAATATTAATGAGTCTATTTTACTAATCCAAATAATAAAAATTATTAACATGTCCGCTTTTAATGAAAATTTAAAATTAAAAAATATTTTTACTAAATTATAAATTTTTCATTGCCACCAAATATATAGGTTTGAACTTTTTTATATAAATATTTAAATTGTCTAATTTTAAAAAATGATTATACTGAAGATCGTGGACAAGTGAGACACAGCTTCATATGCATTGGTTGGACTATTGTGCCTTGGAACTCTGCACATATTGCGAGGCAAATGTAGAAGTCTCCGAGGGCTGCGTTTCGATCATGGGACCCCTCTCCCTTTTACTTTAGGTTTTTAATAAATGACTTGTTAAAATTTAAGTGCGTTTTCTTCTTTGTAACTGTTCTAGGCAAATAATTGAATGGCATCAACCATCAAATTTGGTTAAAAGTCTAACTAAGAAACCTAAGCAGAGGCCAGTGAAGAGTGACGAGGACAACGGACAAAAAAGAGAGTAAAAATGTGAACCAGATGAAGACCAACTGACCAGCTTCAAAGGCTTTCCAAGGGAAGAATAGATAGTGTTGTACATTCTAAGCAAATTCTGAACATTTTCTTCAAAAAATAAGTTTAAATTAGTCTAACTATTTGAGGTTAATTTTCTTCAGTTTCAGTTGTTCGCTGCCAAACACCGAACCTCACTTCGTACAGGCTAGCCTACGGTGGAGTGGATGGTGAGGTCAGAGAGGCAGTGAACTGACCTGTTCTGTTGTGGGTATCACCATTGGCCGTTGCAGAAAGCAGAATTTGAATTCCGTAGTAAATTTTGCTTACGTTGAATATGTGTCTTTGGATTCTTTTTACTTTTGGATGTCACCGGACACAAAGTCTTTGCTCCCTAAAGCAACGGTACATTAAAGCTTTCTAGTTTCTTCTTTCCTGGAACGATAGAGCTCATTCAAATGCAAGCTACGTCATTATCAGCTAGTCATTGTCTTCCAACTCCTCCTCCAATTCTTTTGGCTTGTCAAGGAATTACATGGGACATCCATAATTCCATTGAGTTGTATCGCAAATTATAATCACTATATCTGCGAGATTATAAGAAATAAAGATTCTCATTCTAAACTTTTAGATGAAATGTGTACAGTTAACAAACCTCATTCCCGGACTATATAGTTAGTTCCATTTCCTGAAAAAAAATAATAAAGGGACAATCAAATAGCAGTATGTTAACTCTAAATTATTTAAGAATAGTTGTACCACCCATTTAAACAATATAATTGAAGTCTTCCTTTTTAAATTAATAATAAAACTTGTGAAAAAGTTTTTTTAAAAAATCCAACTCTATATTAATTTGATATTAAATACTCAATAATTTAAATCTTGTATTTTTTTCTTGTAATGCGTAACACAAGCATTAGTTACGCGCCCAAGATCAGATGTGAAAGTGAATAAACGAAGAAAATACATGTTTTGCTTTCCATAACTTCAAGTAAGCTTTTCATCGCTAAAACTTCCAAACTTTTTCAACGACCTTTACAAAAGTCAATCAACTGGATGTCGTTAACGTATCTGCAACTTATTTAATGTATGAACCTTTTAACAGGTCAGAGAATCCGAACGTTCACTTCTTACTTAAGTAGAAGCAAGAGACCTTAACTTATATATACAGAAGTAATATTGGCCCTCCCATGCAATATATGTCAGACCTATACTGATTAGGGTTTATTTTCTTTGCTGGACTTCAGCCCATGATCGGGCTACTTTTTTATCTTTTAACCGAATCAAATTTGATTGGCATAACCGTAAATTTATTAAAATTGTAATTAATTATTGTACAATCTTAGGAAAATTACTAATATTCTCTTTCTTGGACAATAATTAATTACAGTTGTTGTAACAATAATAAACCAGTAAAAACAGTTAAGCCAAATCAGTGATAGGTCGACCAAGTTTAAAAATTATTTTATCCAAAGATAATAAAAGTCCATCATAACATCCGGTAAGGTTTTCAATACTAGAAAATATCAAATACATATTTCATGTGTAACATAGATCTAATAATATCACACATATCTAATACCACACTAACATGAATGAGAAAATGAAGTGTGACAAACTAGGATGATACCTGTATGATTTGAAACATGTCATTTTTCTATTTGTAGGTCTCAATTTCTTTTAACTTTATGCTAAACAATATTAGAGAAATTTGTTTTCTCTCATTGAATACTAAACTGTATTAGAGAAAACCGTTATGGGATTAAACACTTGTATCCCTATATGTCATGCCAAAATCCATGGATTTATACATGTTTATCTGTATGTGGCCTAATAACATAAGCCCAAGGTCAATCTGTATATATATGCCCAATGACCTTTTAAATGCTTAAGACCGACACAGATCATAAGACTTTCACCTGTATCGTGACAATATATAACAAAATGTATGATTGAGAACAAAATGATGATCATCTGTATTGATAAAACATACTGTCATAATATATGAAAACATACAAATGTACAAGGAGCAATTCCAATGATCCATAACAAACATTGTCTAAAGACTTCAATACACCCATATTGTATACGTGTCTCTTAAAAACATGTGAGCGAAGTCCTTTAGTCAAAGGATCAGCAAGCATATACTCAATCCTCAGATGTTCCACCTCAATGTCACCTTTTTGTATTAATTTCTTTATGGTGAAATACATGACCTCCAAATGCTTAGACCCTGTGATTTTCTTAGTTTTGTTACTGAATGACACAACAGAAAGATATGGTTAAGTCATTTAATGCGAGCAAGATATCATCCATAAATAAAAGTAGAAAGGTAAATTTACCCCCTTGACCTTGTAATATAAACAACTTTCAACTTTATTTTCCACAAAGCCAAAAGAGATAACAATCGCATCAAACTTAAGGTACCATTGTCTGGAAGCTTGTTTCAGACCATATATTGATTTTCTCAGTTTACGAACCTTATCAACGTCTTCTTAATCCTAAAATTCTTCAGGTTGTTCCATATAGACCTCTTCACTAAGGTCTCCATTTAGGAATGTGGTTTTAAAATCCATTTGATGTAACCTCATACCATAATGAGCTACTATTTTCGTAATCACTCTGAATGCATCCTTAAAGGATATTGGAGAAAAGGTAGCATTAAAGTCAATCCCTTCTCTCTGAATGAACCCTCTGGCAACCAACCGAGCTTTAAACCATTCAACTTAACCCTAAAATTTCTTTTGGTCTTTAAAAGTCATTTACGACTAATAGGTTTGCAATTTCAAGGTAAATCAACAAGCTCTCATACTTTATTATGCTTTATGGATTGTATATCATTTTTCATTAAATCACACCACAAATCTGTTGGGCCCCGTTTTCGGAACCCAACTTCAGCAGAATACCATACCTATACTTAGGATGGTTTACCAACACATCAACTTCACTTACCAACACATCAACTTCACATATTCACCCACTACCACATACTCTTCAACCAATTCATCTCAAACACAGTTCAAATCTCCAACATGCTATTCCAAAGTAAATACTCAATAGCAAACTCAACAAGAAAGAATAGGTGCATACACATTCTCTTTCACAAAAGTCACACACAAACTCATACACTATCTATAAGGCAACACAATCATACACAAAACACCCATTTCATGTATTAACCTCAAAATATCATTGCAATTGCTCCAATTAATATTATCCAAATAAAACATTAAACACCACTAATTTCTCATTTAATTTCATTTAATAAATCAAATTTTCAAGAAAAAATTCGGGGTCCAACAATTCTCCCCCTCTAAAAAAAATTTCGTCCTCGAAATTTAAATCATTTTCTTGACTAATTCCTCATTATACATATATCTCAACTTACTCACAATTTTTCACTTCTTATGTCAATAACACCAATATCATGTCAAATCAATATTTCTTAACATATTTACACAAGTCAATGGTCCAATTCTTAATAA
>JAOSBL010000002.1:21925401-21935660 GCA_027568915.1 Erythroxylum roraimae
AACTAGAAATATATGGCTACATTTCTTAGGAAGAAAATGAATGGATGTTAGTTATGGTATTCTGAAGAGTTGGGTTCTGGAATCAAGCGGGATCCAACAGGTTGAGTTCTACGTCATTGCTTACTTTACCTGACTTTGCTAAAACTTTTGAGATTGAGTGTGATGCTTTAGGTATTGGCATTAGAGTTGTTTTGATGCAGAAAAGACGTCTAATTGCATTCTTTAGTGAAAATTTGAGTGGAGCAACCCTTAATTACCCAACTTATGATAAGGAGATGTATGCATTGGTTTAAGCTTTGCAAACTTGGCAACATTACCTATGGCTCAAGGAATTTGTCATACATAATGATCACAAATCCTTGAAGCATTTGAAAGGACAAGGAAAGTTGCATAAGAGGCATACCAAGTGGATGGAATTTGTTGAAACCTTCTCCTATGTGATCAAGTATATGTAAGGTAAAAAGAATGTGGTTGCTGATGCATTATCTCGAAGGTATTATCTTATCTTTACTTTAAGTGCCAAATTACTAGGATTTGAGTATATCAAAGACTTATATTCTAATGATCCTGATTTTGCTAATGTTCACGGGTCTTGTGAGGCATGATGGGTATTTATTTTGAGAGAACAGATTGTGTGTGCCTATGTGCTCTTTGAGGGAGTTAGTTGTGAGGGAAGCTTATAGTGGTAAAGTGATGGGTCATTTTGGTGTGAGGAAAACTCTAGATGTCTTGCATGAATATTTCTTTTGGCCACAAATGAAGCGTGATGTTGAGCAAATTTGTGAGAAGTGCATCACTTGTAGGCAAGCCAAGCCTAAGGTCTTACCTCATGGATTGTACACCCCTTTATCCATACCTAGTGAACCATGGGTTGATATCTCTATTATATTGGAACTGCCTAGGTCAAAACGGGGTAGGGATTCGGTATTTGTTATTGTTGAGGTTTTCCAGGATGGCATATTTCATTGCTTGCCATAAAACTAATGATGCCAACAATGTTGCTGATTTGTTCTTTAAGGAAGTAGTTTATTTACATGGTATGCCAAAAAGCATAGTTTTTGATCGTGACGCAAAGTTTTTGAGCTACTTGTGGAATACATTGTGGGGTACGTTTGGAACCAAACTTCTCTTTTCAACTACTTGCCATCCACAAACAGATGGGCAAACAAAGATAGTAAACCAAACTTTTTCTACTTTGTTGCGTTCTATTATTCAAAAGAATTTGAAGAATTGGGAAGAGTGTTTGCCATATATTGAATTTGCTTACATTCAAGGTGTGCATTCTACTACTAATCTTTCACTTTTGAGATTGTGTATGGCTTTAATTCATTAACTCCTTTAGATTTGTCACCTTTTCCAATTGATGAGAAAGCAAGCTTCGGTGGCAAAAAGAAGGCTGAAATGGTGAAACAAATGCATGAAAAGGCGAGGCAACAAATTGAAAAGTGAACTGAACAATATGCTACTCAAGCAAACAAAGGGCGCAAGAAAGTTGTGTTTGAACCAAGAGATTGAGTTTGGGTGCATATGTGCAAGGAGAGGTTTCCAGCTCAAAGATGTACCAAGTTGCATCCTCGAGGTGACGATCCATTCCAAGTTGTTGCGAGAATTAATGATAATGCCTACAAATTGGATCTCCCAGGTGAGTACAATGTTAGCGTTACATTTAATGTTTCTGACCTTTCTCCCTTTGACACAGGTGAAGATTCAAGGACAAATCCTTTTGAGGAAAGAGGGGGTGATGAGAACCAAGGAGCCAATGTGCGGATAGTTATTAAAGACCGTTTGCACATTCCATATGGTCCAATTACAAGGTCAAGGGCTAAGAATAAGAAAACAGCACTTAATGGGCTGATTCAAGATATTTGCACCAAACAAGTTATTTTGGGCCAAAAGAAAAGCCTTGAAGGTGGAGCATGCAACCCAAGTATTGTTAATGTGGTCCAAGTACTTAAAGGGCATATATTAGAGTTAGTTGGGTCTTAAATGGGCTGATTAGCCCACTAAGGCTGGGTATTACAAATTTTAGGCTAATGGGCATACCAAGTAGACTTGTTTTCACTTCTTTTGTTAGGTTTTGACCTAGGGCATATAAATATGCATCTTATGTATTCAGAAACAACTTTTGACATCTTTTTATAAGAATTGAGAGAAACTTGTCTTGGGTTCTTCATTAAACTGTAGAATTTATCATGATTGAATCAATCTTGTGGTGTTCAAACCTGACTTATCACTCCCTCTTCTCATCTATTCTAGAGTATGGCACTCGTATCCTTCTTTTATCCTTTGTTTGTGTTTGTTGTAACCTGATTTAGCTTTCTTGGAGGTAGGATCAGTCTTGCTTTGTGCCAGTTCAGATTTAGTCATTTTGGGGTTGCATCACTAAGTTGATAAAATTGTCCGTATATGAGAAACCTCTACGTTTATTTGGCTGCATATGTGATCGAAGTTTATAGCTCATCCTCTTTCAATGGTCCAAATCTATGCTTTTTTCTTGGTCAACGATATACTGAGACTGAAAGCACAGCCCGGGCAAGACATCAATGCTGTTGTGAAATTTCATCCACTTATAATGACATACGATTGAAGGCATAGAAACAGTGGAAGCACTTTATAATTGGGAAACCATATTCTGCCTCTTTAGAGTTTAGACAATACATACAATCAAAGTTTTACTGGAGAGGTTATACTCCATCTAATATTACACACCAAATGCTTCAATGTCTATTATCACTTTATCAACAACAACAAAAAATTCTGGTCCACTCAAAGTTGCGCTTTCTATCTCTTTATCAAAATCGGGATTATATCGCACATGATATAAGAAAATATTCGGTATGTGAGAAGTCTTAAAGAAGTAAGCATAAAAGGATTTTACCTTTTGGTAGACATTATAATGCTCCAAACTCTGATGAACGTGAGAAATTGACATTAACCTACGGTAGTAACCATAAAAGACTTCACCAAGGACGTGTTTAGCGCAACTACGGCTATCTGAAACAAAATGCTCAGGCTACAGAAGTAGTTCCACTGTCAAAAAAGTGGAAACTTCCTACAAGAAAAATGTTGTTATCGGTATGACACATTAACCTACTCACACTATTATTCCCAAAAGGAAAAAAGAAGAAGAAGAAGAAGAAGCAAAACCGTTGCCTAAGTGATCTGAACATTGTGGCAATTGTGATGTAAATTGTTTCAAATGTATATCTTTTCAAAACCTGTCAATTTAACACTCCAGCGTGATATATTTATACTAATCAAAGTCCATTTCAGAAACATCCGATCCAATGTAAGAAGATTTATGTTGGGCCTAACACAAGTTACAATGCGAAACTGCAATTCCAGTGGACCTTTTAACTGCATGAATATCAGAAACAACTTAAAGTAACTCAATCGGCATTTGAACCGAATACCAGAAGACCCAACCTAGTCCAGAATGGTGGCTGCTAATCTCCAACTAAACCTAATATTTTATAAACAAGTCAAAGATTGCAGAGAAAACGACACACTTACGTCATCTATCGTCGATCCTTTGCATTTAAACAAATTTGAGTCACCTTCCTCCACCTTGTCGGTCGAGGATAATGTTGACTTGGAACATCCACTATTAATTACGTCGACCCATATGCAAGGATGTGTGGACTATGTTATTGAATACTAAGGGTCATTTACATATGTTTAAAAGCAAAAGCTGAAAATATATACGTTTTCTTTTAACTTCAGTAGTCAATTCAGGTAGACACCCCCAACCCATTCAAAGAAAATTTTCAGAAGAGTATTAATGAGTTAGGTGAGAAACATAAATGTGCCTTGTAAGGTATACTTGATTAACAATTAGTAGCAAAATAAATGTTGGGATATTTTTGCCAGTGGAAATATGGTTACACGTTAAAGTCATGAAACGCCAAAAGAGAGCGATTTGCAAAAAGGCCAGTCCATTTAAGCATGCAGAACTATAATTCATTTCCTCACATACCCTTCTTATTTCCGTCTTCTTCTCTCGGCTAAAAAGGCTATTAAAACGTCCCACTTGTTTCCTTAAAGTTTACTACACTTGCTAGCACAGAGACCAAGGGAGAAACAACTTGACCATCCTTTGCACAATCTTTTCCCTATGTGAATAAGGCAACTATTGTTTGCAAAGTAACCATGTGCACCAACTTGTGTAAATGGCGCATTTAAGGAAGCATGCTGGCCATGCACGATGGAGTTTCTTACAAGGGACAGAGAACCAACTAGAAATAGACACCATACTATAAAGGTTGGAGAGTTAAGGATGGAAAATCATTAGCTTGCCAGGGAAAGGATAAGCATAGGACATTAGAAAATTATGTTATCTAAAGAATTACTGAAGATGCATATCAGGGTCATCAATAAGCATAGCATATGATCGATGAAAGCCATGAAAAGCAAAGTGAAAAATCTGGAATAAGCAGAGATGAAATAGAATGCAAAATTAAATGCTCTTACGCAACATAAGTGTCCTTTCAGTAGCAAGTCGAGCAATACTCTGACGAAATTTGATATAGACCACATAAATGAATTGACTACACGGTTTTCCCCCGACAGAAGAACTTCACCAGATAGGTTATCCGCTAAATATGCTGCACAAAAGCATATTAACTTCCTCTAGAAATTGGCAGGGGCAAGTAAAAACCAATGCAGCACCATATTAAACAAAATGGGCAATCACAAATGGTTCACCATCGATGATTTATAGGTAAAGTATAATCAAAAGAAAGCCACCATAAATTCATAGCCTTTTAAAACAAGCTATGCTTTCTCCTCCCATGCTTAAAACAAATTAAGACCCTAAACTGTGATCATTGTTTGTTTTGTACATTTATATTTGTGAAGGGACAACACCTTACCTCAATGGATGCCTATCAATTTATTGAATGCAACATTGAGGACTACACACAAAAAGGAGGCTCAGAAAACAAACCATTTTTAATTACAAGTGACCCAGTCTACGACTCTACTACAAAAGCAAGGACCAAAGGGGAGTTCATGGGAGCTTAGGTTTAAGCGTGGGCAAGCTACTGGAATGTGCAGGGCTAAGCTTATGGATCCAATTAAGACGTCCTTTCTTCGGATCTACACAAGTTAGGTTTTGCACCAGATTCAGAGTGCCATCATGAACAACGGCAGATTCAAATTGCTCCAACACCTTCACAATCTGCCAAAACTCAGGTCTCTTCTCTGGTTGCAACGACCAACATTGCTCAATCAAATTTCTCATGGCAGCAGGACAGTCCGCAGGAATAGCAGGTCTCAAATTCTGGAGCATTTGAAATTTTCTGATATCAGAGCCCATTTGGAAGAAAAGTACTTTATAAATGCCAAAGATTGATTTGCAATGAAAATGGACAGTAATCAAAGAAGAGTTGCACATATTTTACAGCACTTCTTTTCTAGAACATAAAGCCCCTTCTAAAATGCCGAGTGATCGTGTTGAGGGCAGGGTGCAGGGATGAATGCATATGGATGATGGTAAATGGGGAATGATAAGAGCTATACCTTATTCACTACTGCAAAAGCAGCTTGGATGGGGTTCATATCCTCATAGGGAATTGTTCCAGCAACCATCTCCCATAAGATGAGACCAAAACTATACACATCGACCTTTCGCCCATAAGATTTCTTTTTAATCATCTCAGGTGCCATCCATCTATATGTACCAGGGTCATCAGCTAGCAAATCACAAGATGCCTCTTCACAAGCAATACCAAAGTCTGCAATTTTCAGGTGAAAATCTTCATCAATGAGAACGTTTTCTGGTTTGAGATCCCGATGAATGACACCCTGAGAGTGAATGTATTCCATTCCACGAGCAATGTCCAGTGCAATAGCAATAAGTTTCTTTAAGGGGAGAGACTTATCCTCAAGTTTGTGCAAGTACGCCCTCAATGAACCTTCTGATAAATATTCTGTTATGATGCAATAAACTGGCAAGTTTTTGCATGCAGCTACAAACTGTTTCATCAATTAAAGTATAATATTCCACAAAGCGTTAGTGAAGACAGTAAACTCAAAACTTATCCAACAACGATAGTTGCAAACTTCTGGTCACAAGTAAGTATTTACATACATGTTTCAAATCAACAGCTAAAGGAAACCTAGTAATCAACCATAAGAAACTAAATTCCAGATCACAGGGGAAACAATAAAAAATTCTATATGGGACTATGGAATGAAAGAACTTATTATATTATTCAGGAAAAAAAGAAAATAATTTGTTAACCTTTATCACATTTGGATGATGCAATCGAGATAAAAGCGTAACTTCTCGATTGAATTGTTTCTCTAATCGAGCAGCTAAGGTTCCATTTTCGTCATCATCTGGTACTCTGATAATTTTCACCGCAACAGGTTCATCCTTGTAAACTCCATGGTACAGCCTACTATGCGCTCCATGAGCAAACCTAAGCCCAAGAAACAGCTTAGACATATCAACAGTCCATTCATCAGCTGTTTCTACAGCATTAATTTTTACTCCACCGTGGTCAAAATACTTTGTCCATGAAGAATCCTTCTTGCTCCTAGATTTTTCGTGACCCTTCATTGAGGCCAAGTGTCTAAGTGGGCTTGTATTTGAAGAAGATTTGCCTGAACCAGTTTCTTGGGATTCCTTGTGGAAAAACTTTCCAAATCCCTTGTCATGATTTTTTCTGCGAGGATGCGGTGTTGAGAATCTCATCCGATCAGATCTTGCCTCCTTAAAAGTATCAGAAAGAACCGTTTGAGGTAGCGGAGACAAAGATCTCTGTTTGTTGGTAACAGGATTTCGCTCAATCTGAGAATTAGTATGAACTGATGATTTTTGATTGGAAGCTATTGATTCTGAAGAGTACCTTGATTTAAATCCTGAAACTCTCTGAGAATGAAGGCTCACAGGAAAAGAGGCCAATTTTGAAGTGTCCAAACGATGACAAACTGTATGGGAGAACTTCGTCCTCCTTACCCAAGACATAGCCTCTTCTCCCATGTATAGCCTTTCTTCTTTGCCAACAAATCTGAACCTTGAAACCCTAATAAAGGTATATATTCCAAAATCTTTATCTCCTTCTTCTCCAGCAGAGCAGAAGAAGAAGGATTGAGAGCCAGAAACTAACTTGTAGAGCTCAAAAGACCGATTTGCTTAAAACCCATTAACAAAGAAACGACGAAGATTCAAACTTTAAACCCAGCAGAATGGGAAGACCATTCAAAGCCATGAAGAGAAATCAAGAGAAAGACCATGGCAGAAATTACTCGCATCTCTATCTGAAATAAAATCCCATGAAATCCAAAGTATACCAACAGCAAAAGGATTCTATCAAAGCTAAACTTCTATAATCAATCAACTACCAACCCTTGATGAGCTTCCCCTCTTGTCCTTTTGCCTTCAAAGTCAAAATGGCACCTTCCGTATAAACCTGGAAAATCCCATGTAGGTGTAGCCCACCAAGTCACCAATAAACAGATAATGATTAAAAAACTGACATTGAAAGAAGGAAAAAGGAAAAGCATACTCAATTATTTTTTTAAAAAAAGTAAATACCCATCGCCACCTTCAAATTAAACACTGAGAGAGGCTAATTATTATGTCAACACAATCATAAACCACAAACAAGAATGAAGAAAAGAGATGAATAAAAAGGCAAATCTAAAGCGATACTCGCAAATTGAAGGGCAAGCACGTAGCTTTACAGGCACGGTTAAATCAACTCATTAAATAAGTTTTGTTATTGAAGGACGTCAACAACAGAGAGATCAAGAGAGGATGTTTATGGTTTTATGGGGAGACAGAAAATTCCTGTAGATAGAGGACTTGAAGATTTCAAAAAGGAAAACAAAACATACGTAATGGAAACGGTTGTAGGTCGCCGTGGATTCCCGTGGACCCGATATCCCGGGAGGCGCGTGGGACACCGGTGCCGGAGATGATGATTGCGGGCGTGAGGATGGTAGGGCCCACGGGAGGGAGGGCGGAAGCAGATGTTTGTTTTATGGTTACGAGGGTTTTCTTATTCAGTTTGATAATTTAGCAAGGTGTAATAAAAGTAAGAGGATTCCAAGTGTCACTTTCGGAGAGAATGAGGTGGAGAATGAGTGTCACTTTACAAGAACCACCGTGGGTTTGGTTTGGTACGGTTCGCACGGACGCTTTTTCTGTGCTGGGTGGTCGGGTCGGGTCGGGTCGGGTTGATGGGTGCTGGTCGTGGAAGGGGAGATAACCGGGATGATGCCGGTGGACCGGTGGTGGTGGGTTTTTTTTTTAATATTTAATTTACACGCATTTTAGCTCCCGTAATTTTCTGAATGGATTAAAGTAAGAATGGAAGGGTGCAACTCCCGTCATTCCTGAAGGTATCTGTAGGATCTTTGAAGCATTATTCCTGAGGTACGGTGGGATTTGAATCGTTCTTTTGGAGTTTTGTATGTGTCGGGTGGTTGTAGCAGTCATCCAACAAACTAGTTCTTCCATAATATTCTTATCCATGAAATTTATTCTGTTATTGAAATCATGTGCCTCATCAATTACTATTTTTATATATATCAGTCATGTTGTGAATTGGTCAAATGGTAAAAAGTAAAACGGAAGAATAATATAATATCATATCAGGTACAAATTCGTTTATGGAAAGGAAAGTGGGTGAATGGGATAGATTGCTTTTCATAAATTCAACTTGACATGTACATACGTGAACTTCTTTCGCCGTTACCGCACCTCAAGACCTGATATAAAATAGTCGATCTATATGAGCCTGTACGTGGAGGGACACAACATTATAATAAATGCAAAAAAATTTAACCTCAAAACATTTAATAAATTATAAATTTGCTGGTTCTTTCTGAGCTGCAGAATCATTTAAAATTTTGTTTGTTTCTATCCAAATTCTTGTACGAGATAGCATACAAAATGATTATTACTGGTTGTTCTAGAAGAACGGAATCCCAAGATGTGTAGATCGAATATCCTATTTTAGTTTTCTCTTTTCTACATTTAACTTCACCGATGTTGCTGCATTTTTAGTTTTCAAATCAATGTCAATAAAGGATATATATGGGTCTAATGTGGGAGCGTCAAATGAGGGTTAGAGAAAACTGTATATTTAATAGAGTAAGAAAAGAGAAATGTAAGGATATTGAAGCTCTGGATTTTGATGAGATAGATGTAGATTAGCAAGTATCGAGTCATATAGACCCTCTTCTTCCTTAGTATCTAAAGTAGAAAATTTGGGCGTTTTAGTAGGGTAAGGTAACAAGGCTTTTGGTTTAATAGCAAACCCTTTAGATTCTCTTCATAATAGCGGTAGCCTTCATGCTAATTTGGTGGATGCACTAATTCTTCTTGTTGGTAAGAAAAGAAGATGTGAAGAAGGAGAAATAAAGTTTATGGAATACCATATCCATATTGGACTAATCTCAAATTCACATACCTGTAAAAAAAATTTACTCAAAGATCAGAGGTGCTCTTGATAAATACACTCTAACGTTCAAGCTGGTAAAGTTAAGAGGTGCTAAGTATGTATATAAATTTTTAGTTATATTAGTCATAAGAACTTACCTTGGATGTCTTCCTTTTATCAACAATCATTTAAAAAGTGTAGTTGGACTCTAACTATCCTTGTTTTACTATTAGCTTACTTAGTTTTTAATTAAGACTCTTGGTTAAACTTATCCTCTTTAGATAGTTAAGCTTCTTAGAGCTCCTAAACGTGAAAAAGGTAAATGGGCCATATTGAATAGACTTAGAGCCAATTTGCACACTCATTAAAAGTATATCATTTTCTTTTTAAACCTTGGATCGAGACTAAGGGCCTGTTTGGTTGGATGTTAATTAATGGAATAGAAACGAATGGAATGGAACAGAATGTAACAGTTTATAATGTAATAGAATCTAATATAGTAAAAAGTTGTTTGGGAGAGATGGAATGGTTCATAATGTAATGTAATGAAATATTGTTTGAAAGATGGATGAAATGGAATGAAATGTAATGTATAATAAATGACTATTATACTCCTGATATTAAAATGGTTGTTACATGAGGTTTAATGCTATGATTTTAAAACAGAAATCATGTCCAATTAAAAAGTCATGGTTCAAGTCATAACCATGACAAATAATTTTTTATATATTTTCTATTTTAAAATAATATATTTTATTATTAATTATATAAAAATATTATTATTAATTATTTAATAAATTTTATTTTAATTTATTCTAGTATAGGTGATTTTTTAAAAATAATTTATTTATATTTTTATTTATA
>JAOSBL010000002.1:21959542-21970252 GCA_027568915.1 Erythroxylum roraimae
AAGTCATACTTGAACAAGCATTGGCAAAACACAATAAAACTCAAAGGTCTTTCATTAATATCAAAATATAGGTTCTTGTAAAGCTTTAGTGGGCATTTCTAGCCCCAATACATCAAAGTCTCATAAATTGAAATTTCAAAGAAATTACATAAATAGTAACTATACAAGCTCACTATTCCAATTATAAAGATGTGACCCACAATACATACATACTTAAAACACTCATTTCATGCATTAACCTCCAAATATCATTGTAAAACATTCAACACAACTTATTGCATTCATTACCGATTCCTCATTTAATAATTCTAACTTCCAATCAAAGTTCGGGGTCCAACAATAATTGTGAAACACAGATCTGTACCAACTTGACGTACCAATTTTTGATTTGGTGAACCTCTCTCTGATACCAATTATAAAATATAAAGGATGTGGCTTTGCAAAATTTGGTCCTACCGCAACTGCTTGTAACTATATTTGTCAGTTGCTTGATATAAAGCAACTGCATCAGCAATTGTTAATTTTCCAACACAAACAAAAACAAAAAAATAAACACGAAATTAGACAAATCAACAGCCAAGATTGGGTAACGCAGTTTGATACACCTTGCCTACATTTATGAGGCCCTCACTTAGCTTAAACAACTTTCATGTGATGCAATAGTTTTATTTGAGGCATTATAGAGCTGACTTACCCAAACCTTGACACTATCCCTCGTCCTCATAACCTGTGAAAATAAATCACACTCAATAACACGACCACCTCGTGCTAATCTCAACAGAGAATTTTCTCAACAATGTTTGACAATAAAGATAAGAAATAAACAGCTCAAGTGATTTCAATAATAAGGACATAAACATAGACACTTGAGATAAGAAAACAACTCCCCTAACAATGCAGCTTCGTCAATGAAAGAATGGGAAGTTGTGCATCAAGAAATCTGCTATGAATTGTCGATATTGTCACTGAAACATCCCACACACAGCGGCCATAAAAACTCAACAAACGAACAAACATTTCATCATCGAAATGTCATAAACAAAAGAGCTACAACCACCCACTTTCTGCTGGAGGTTTTTCATACAAAATCAATACGTGGACAGATCAGAAAATTCAAGGCCATCAGTTGAGAAAATGCAGCTACACAAATCATCAATCAGATATATGTTTCATCATTGAAACAACACAAAATACAGCTGCACACTTGACAAAAAAAACTATTGCTTTTCACTCACAAAAATGATGAAGTAATAGTCCAGTTATTCACCAACTTGTGCACAAACGCAGCTGCCAAAAATAGCTCAATAGAGGATGTAATTGCTCACACAAAAACAAAGAAATGTAGTTGCTCAAATTAGTTAATTTTCTGCCAATTTTTCCTAACAAAAACAATACATATCATGTAATTTTACCTTCAAGAGTCCCAAGCAAGGTAAACTTTCAAATATATCCAACTATGTCCAATTACAAATAATGCTCAAGATTAATTTATAAGATATCATAACATATATCTTAACAGACATGATAGACTCGCTTGTCAAAGATTTTCAAACCTTCAAGCCTAACCTTGTTACTTATGGGGGGATCAAATTCGTTTCTAGTTATAAAGTTTACACAAACACAAGGAAAGATTTGAGAATTCAGATACATACAGATATAAAGAAATTAATAAAGATACAGATACAAAGAAATTAAAGCAAAGACCTTTTGTAATGGATCTATTAAAGACTTAAACTTACATGGATTATCAGTGCTTTTCATACCTAATTGGGAATATGATCCAAATATGCCTTACATCATAGGGATGAACTGTTGTATTCTATTTTGTATCTCTATTTCCCCCTTCTGTCTTTATCCTTTTCACTGAATCATCATTCAAGTATATTGTATTGAATTTAACCCCAACTTTAAAATGATATACAATTGAATAATTTCAATTTTGAATTAGGCCTGATTTTCTAGTTCAACCCAACTCTACCGGTTGATTTAAATAAATCATTTTATACGGGATCAAAGAGGCTCGCCCACATACATCAACAATTCTCGGTTGAATTGGTTGGCTAGACCTGATTTTGGTGATACTAAATTTAATTGAGAACTTTTTACCTTTATGAGGTGCAAATCCCCATCTTTGCTTTGAACTATGGTATAGTACCTAAATGAAGTGGGTTTAACTCGGTTCATATTTTTCATTGCTGCAAACATACTTAAGATGGAAATTGGAATCTAAGAGAGAGTTATTGATTTGTCAAATAACAGAATCCATAAGTATAAATGAGATAAGGGCTTTTTGGAAAAGTTATGATTTGATATACTCAAAATTAGTACATATGGTTTTAAAATAAAAAACAGACGAGTCTCTCGTCAAAAAATTACATATAGATATTTTTGTAAAAATTCTTTTATTAATTACTTTTCATCATATTAAAAAAAGTTTTTGAATAGGATACCGACATTAAATTTTTCATTAACAATAAAAAAAGTTAATGGAATCAAATTTAGAAAAATAAAAATAAAACGTTTCATTAAAAAAATGGAAAACCTTCATCTATAGTGTCATTTAATAAAATGGTATGCAAATAACCCAAAAAAAAGTTATATAATCAGATTTAACTTGTTATGGCTAATAATGCTAACGTTACTTGAATCATATATTTACGTAGTTCAGATTACATATTAGTACATAAACATATTTTAATCAATATTAACTTTGATGACCAAAAGAGCACTAGTTAAGTGAATAACACAAATGGTTCAAACTATTCTTCAAAGAAAAAAAAAACATAAATGGTTCAAACAGCGACGAAGTTACTTGATTACCGAGATATTATAGATTAATTGCACCAAAATGCTTTCCAGGTCCATTACCAAAAGGAAAAAAGAAAAAAGTGCTTTATAGGTGATACATGAATACCCGTTAAAATATATGGCACTAAGTCGCCAAAGTTTTCAAAACGAGCTCAGTAGAATATGATTACTTCCAATAATCTCATTTCTGAGCATCTACCATTTAATTGTGGTTGGATCTTTCTTTATATTTTTTTTTGAATATTAAGGACCTTCATGAAACAAGATTTTTATTGATTAGATCACACAACCGCAACAGCTGTGCAGTGCATGTTAGGCAACATGTCTCGCAAGTCCACCGTTAACATAGACGCCCTCGGCTTCGGTGACCGGCCAGAGTGTCCCACCGACAACGGGGGCATCGGCGCTGTCCTTTCGCACGAACTCAGCCATTTTGCTTGCATGTACCTTTGCTTTCTCCATGGTCCCAAATGCATTTTCTTTTCTTTCATGCACTTCTTAGCTGCCAAGCACAATATTTTAATTACGTTGTTTAATCTTTCCACTTTTCCGACGAACACTTCCGGCAATATGTGAACTAATTTGTTGTACTCTTGGCTTGCTTTAGCCATCTCGAACTCTGCCTGGAAATGCAACTCTATTATTATCCTCACTTCTCCTTTTTTGGAGCTTGAATTATCTATTAAATCCATAAAAATATGCTCCCCTGCACGTTATAGAACACACAAATGGTTCACCATGTCAGTTGTTATAATCTATTTTTAAAAAAATTTTCCAACTGTAATATCACCCACGCTAAAATTAAACATTCACTAGGCCAAACGATTGAGAATTTTGCAAGAAAATGTGGGACTTGTACTGTTGTTTATTACCTGATGGGATATCAGGTGAGCTTCTCCATTTCGTCTTGCAAATGGCACAATTATAACCGGCACTGGAAAGGCGGCCGGAAACTTCTCTCATCAAACAATTGCGGCAGCCATCTGTAACCGGTCTCCCGCACTCACAAATTGTTCCGGCCATTTGTAATTCCTTGATAGTTTCTTTGGTGATACTTCTAATTCTTGATTCCAAGGAAGTTGTCCTGCATAACTTAGTCTGTAGACAGCAGATCACAAAAGAACAAAATAAGTAAGGTTGCCTAACAAGACAAGTTTCACAATTTTTTGGTTTTCAGGCACTCACTTGTAGAAGTTGATGTTGGTTCTCCCAAAAGCTCTTATGCTCTTCAAGACCTTCATTGTTCTCTTTCCCTTCCTCTATTTCATCATCTAATTCCTCATTTCTGTCAAAATCTTCATTACTAAGGTCGGCCGGAGACGACCCTTCGCCGTCCTCGAGAAATCCAAAAACCATGGTAGATAAACTGGCCGCTAGCTGGTCGTTGTGGTCGGAACCGCCGCCACTATACATCAATTTTCGCTGATCAAAAGGGTTTCTAATTCTTGCACTAGGCATGGCTTCCGATGTTCCTTTTCTCTTGTCCTACGTTCCTTTTCTCTTGTCCTAGGACTAACTTTACGGTGAGGTTTATATACCTATATTTGGACCGACGCGGGACCCAGGAAGCCTAAGACAAACAAAGGCCCGCCGCGTTACAAGTTGTTCATTTTCAATGTCTACGTGGCATGCGATCGTTGGAGATGCACATTAAAACGGTGTTGTTTTCGGATGCGAACAGACCAGACAGCAAGGATCCACGTCAGTCAGGTTCAATAATTTTGATGCAGTGACCATTACGGATATACTCGAACATTTTATTTTCCTACACAAATTTCTAATTTGCTCCATTAGATATTTAGATCCAGATCCATAATATATAATAATAAAATTATGTCCCATTTGAAAACTAAAAAGCAGGAAAAAGGAAAGGGTAAAATCGTAAAAGTGGTGTACCCTGTCCTGATCTCGTGAATGGCGTGGGACCACCACTAAGCGATGTTATCGAATGCGAATGACGTGGAAACGTGGTGACATTTCATTTTTCCGACGGTGAGTTTATCCAAAAGACGGGCCCCCTACCTAGTTGTCCCTTACCTAATAAATGTGACTTCTTTTCTGCTAATTTTATCACACAGAAATAGAATAGTATACTCCTCTTCGCTACAAAGCGCGGCGTCCTGCCAATGATTTTGCAGAACTTTTGGCTAAAACGACAAGATTCCTATGACTGTTTGTACTGTAGTGAAAATGAGGACAAAACTGGGGGCAACATCGTCATTTAATTGACACAATAATTTTGAATGAGTCAATCTTTTAAGGATTGAAATGATGACAAATGGCCAAACTTCTACTTGTTTATTCTAGAACTGGGAGAGGATAGACATGTGAAGCGCATTCGTTCTTAGCTATTCAAAGAAGCATGATGTGGGATTTGATATTTAGCGATCTGGATACTTGTTTACAATGTTTATCATGTGAAATTTGCTTACAACTAGGAAGTAAGAGATTGTAATTGTTTTCCCCACAGAACTGGATGATAAGCTGCTGAAATTTGAGTAAAATTCTAGTCAATCTGTTTCTTTCTAACTTTTTTCAAGAGAGTTCTGTTCTGCTAGGTCCAAACCCCACCCCTTTCATTTCTTCTTATTTTACCTAACTTTAGATAAATCTTTTTTCTAAAAACCAGTAAAAGAAAAGAGTATATAATTATTTATTCTCCTAAGGTAGATTCAAGTGACGAAGGATCAATAAGAGCGTAGATTTGTGCTTTAAAAGAAAAATAAAAAGAATGGTACTTTTGATGCTAAAGATAAGATGCCATGTTATATCATATCCAGCCTACCCAATACCCAAAATCATCATATCTTTGATCCTAAATCCACCCAGCCACTTTCACCCTTAAAACGATTATTAAATACTCAACGATAGGTCTCTGCTTCTCTTTTTTTTTTGTTTCATCAGAGAAAGAAGCAATACATTAACGACTAAACATAACCCCAGCGCATTCCCTGCTTCTCTAATATTATGTTATTGTTGATGTATAGCGGGTGGCATCTTTTTCACTTTTTGCTGTCGAGACATCCTCAAACTGTCTTTAAAACAATCCTGACATCTACCAACTTCTTAATTTATTGCTTCGGGTATTCATTAAACAAAACAATGAGTAATCAATCCAGGTACAATAAACGTGTCATTATCCTATCAGGTAGTCCACGTCTTCTGACAAAGACCCGTTTTATCTTTTAGTATAGACAACTTGTTTACTATTATATAACATAATAATAGATAATACCGAATGTGCTGGGACACCGTCGGCCGGAATGCATACACAATTCATTTATGTACCAAACCTCATGGGTAAACATATGGAAGGTACCGTTTCTTTCGCTTCGCTTTCTTGAGAATCCCTTTTTTCTTTTTCCTTACTTTACATCATAAACGTAAAATTGTTACAAATATCGCCATGCTTGGGAGAATCAACTAAAAGTTGAGTAGCCATGTTCTCGCCGATTGGAGGCAATATTTGCCATCTGAGAATTATTGACTAGTTCATTCCCTATTTAGAACATTATATAATAAAGTGATAAAATTATACGAAAAAATCATACATAAAAATTTTAGTTAAAATCGCTTTGGCATTTTTAAATATTTGGGTAGTCATAATGTGTTGCTAGATGTCGATCTTAATCTATGATTATAAATTATTTAATTAGATAATTAAAGATAAATTAAAAGAAGCTTTAATTTATCTAATTCTAATTATGAAATAGAATTATAATTTATAATTATTGTCAACATATTTAAGTACCTAATGAGTCTCGTATAAAAAACGAATTGAAAAAATCAAAGATATTTTAATCAAGTTAAACCTGATTTAAAGTTTGAGAAACTTTATAATTAAATATGAGATATTTAACAAATAAGGGTTGATATGAGATATTGGATATTATTTAAGCATAGTTAGTATTTAATTAAAATTATTTATAATTATAATTAAAAATTAATTAAAATTAGAATTTAATTTCAATTAAATTACTAAAATATCCAAAACTTATTATGAGTAGGCTTAAGCTCTAATAGAGCTAGTACTTCTTACTATAAGAGTTACAAAATTCTCTTAACGTGTTATATGAATACCGTTAGAGGTCGGACACTTATAAGACTATGATTGTTAAGATGACTCAATTTTGTAAATGGTTCGAGGGATACGACAAGAATATGGTCAAATTTCAAAATAAGGTACGAATTAAAATTAATGCTTTATGATTTATGCATTAATCATTTTACAAAATTAAATTGATCTTGACTTTTGAGAAATTAAAATACGAAAAAGTTTCTTAATTATTCCGCTGTGTTCGGGATCAAATCCCTTCCTAATTTCCAATAGCAGTATTAGAGTCGAGTTTAATTTTATAATTTGATTAAATTATTTAATTGTTATTGATCTTAAATTATGAAATTGAAATAAAATCCTAATCTAAGATGGAATTAGATTCAATTTAATCTAAAAATGTTTGAGATTAACACATTAAAAACACTAAAAATCATTTTAGTTTTGATTATCATCAATTTGAAGGGTTCAAATTGTACAAATTTAGAATTGAGAATTCATGAATGTTGATTTTAGAAATCTAAAATCCCAAAAAAAAACATGAAAATAAAAAAGGCCCAAAATGTCGAAACACATAATTTGGAAAATAAAACAAGCTTCACAATGAGTGAAGCAAGCAGCTGTTGGCAGGTGAGGAATAAAGTGGCGTGATGTTTATTTCTAGAAATTTTCTAGCATTGTTTTTGTGTTATTGTTGTGGGATTTCTTGTTGTTGTGGCCGCTGGAA
This sequence comes from Erythroxylum roraimae, assembly GCA_027568915.1. Taxonomy (NCBI): domain Eukaryota; kingdom Viridiplantae; phylum Streptophyta; class Magnoliopsida; order Malpighiales; family Erythroxylaceae; genus Erythroxylum; species Erythroxylum roraimae. Next base: position 21,967,132 of record JAOSBL010000002.1, read on the forward strand.
AAACTTGTGGAGACTGATTGTGGGTTTTGAAATTTCTTGTTATTTTGGAATGAGACGTGGTTGTGATTTGGAGTAGCCGCAATTTGTTGTTGTTACTGGAGTTGCGTTATGGGATGGCGTGACTAGTGGTTGTTCAACGACTTGTTGGCGTCCCTTACAGTAGTGTCACCTAAGGCGGCTCTAGGTGGCAACTTGAGCAGATGTGTAGCAGTTCTAGCCCCTAACGGGAAACAAATCTTGTTGTTCTCAAAGTCTTGTGCTCCTTATGCCTGAATAAATCCCAGTCATCTATTACAATAAATTAGATGGCTAGGATATTAAAGGCACAACAATTTGGTCCTACCTAGGGAACATATCTGCTATTCCCAAAGTGTTTTATCCTCTGTGTCTGAATAAATCCCAACCATCCATTACAATAAGTTAGATGGCTAGGGAACAGCTCTGCTGTTCCCAAAGTGTTGTACCCCCTGTGCCTGAATAAATCCCAACCATCCATTACAATAAGTTGGATGGCTAGGATGTTAAAGGCACAACAATGGGAACAGATCTGCTATTCGGAACAGATCTGTTATTCCCAAAAGCCCCATGTGCCTCAATAAATCCCAGCCATCTATTACAATAAGTTGGATGGCTAGGATGTTAAAGGCACAATAGGGCACAACAATTTGGAAGCGTCAGATCTACTCCCACCTAGGGAACAGATTTGCTATTCCCAAAGTGATGTGTCCCTTGTGCCTGAATGAATCCCAGCTATCTATTATAATAAGTTGGATGGCTAGGATGTTAAAGGCACAGTAGGGCAAATCAATTTGGGAGCAGACAAATCTGCTATTCCCAAAGTACTGTGCCTCCTTGCCTGAATAAATCCTAGTCATCCATTATAATAAGTTGGATGGCTAGGATGTTAAAGGCACAACAGGGTACAACAATTTGGGAGCAGTAGATCTGCTCCCATATAGGGAAACTTAAGGCCACTTCAACCTAAATATGTTTAGTTTTAAGGACAATGGTTATACTTAACTACATTTGGTGTGATTTGAATGAGCAAATTCATAATCACATGAATTTAAAGGCAGAATTAGGAATAGCATAGAAGATACGTTTTGCCAAAAGTTATCACCTAACGAATCTATGAGTCATATAAAATATGATTGATAAAGTTATTATCTACCTAATTTAAGTTTAATTGGTTTTTTAGCAAGCTCAAGATTAACTATATTTGAATGGGATCCTAACCCACTAGAAAGATTAGAGTAATCTTCATGAATAGTTGTGAGTTAAATTATTTCGAATAAAATAGTGGAGTAACCAAATACATGATTAAAGTCCTAATCTAATTTGGTAGTCATGACATATAACTAATTACTTGCTTTTCTTACAATTATATTCTATTTTGAGTGAAATTTACCTCGTTTAGTTTAGTTAATACTAAGTTAGTGAATTAAATTTCTTAGACATAAGTTATGTTTGAGAAGAGTTCTCAAAGTTAGAAAAGAAAATTGTATGCTTGTTATGTAATTTGGTTATAATCCTTGTTGAGGATTCGATAACAAAGTTTTAGAGATATGTCAAATCATATAGATGAAAAATATATAATATTTTGAGTTGATTAATGTCTCATAAACTTTGATGACAACATCTATGATGTATGTTCATAACATGAAAGCAAGATGCAAGAGGTTGCATAGAGTAGAGCTGAAAAGTATAGTACTTGTTGGAATTGTTCCACTTAATTTAGCCTATTAAAAGCATAAACATGGACATGAACCAAAGGCATGTGTTATAGTATGATAATAGTTGTCATAAGAAGAAAAATGATTGCATGATTTTTTTCTTGATTATACCAGACATGATAGAGATCAAATTTATTTCTAATTCATTATTTTGAGTATATGATATTGAATTTAGATTCAACATTATTATAATGTTCAATGCATGATAAGAAATATATTATTGAGTACAATTAATCGATCAATTTTATACAAATAGTCTATATGTGTTTGATCCAACTTTATATTCTTTATGAAATGTTTGGGTGCTTTTGTTTGGAGAAAAGCGTCCAAATGGTGACAGCCGTGAAACATGAAAGATAGAATGGTGTTTCAGCTAGGATTCTAGAGGAGCTCTTGGGAGACTGAAAAAGAGAGGGCAATGAAGCTCTCATATATGGAGAGACCCATAGAGGGGTAGCTTTCCCGATGTCAGTTCGGAGGTGCAATCGACGCCGACAACCTAGTTAAGTGTATTTCTCCTTTTATTTGTTGTTTCTTTCTCTCTTTAAGAATTGATTGTGTTATCCTATGTTAATTGACTTGGGTTTTGTTTATGAATAATCGTATTCTCATTATTGTTTGATTATTTGCGTATAGACTCATTGCTAGAATTTCAATATAATATGTAATTGTTATGTTGAAATTTATTTGTAGAGCCCAATGGTTCATAATCATTAAAAATAACATAACTGAGGTTAAGTGCCGCATTAGATATAGTTGTTGCCTTGATTAATAGGTTTTGGTGTTAGTGAATATATAAAACCAATTAAGTTGACCTCACACAATAGCTTAAACTATTGTGGTGAAACGGTCACTTAACATGGTATCAGAGCCTTTATGACCAAGTGGTCGTGAGTTCAAATCCTACCACCCACCTATTATTCAGCACAAGGTAAAGTGAACTTGTGCAAGTTTCAAATCCAAAAGGCTTTCACTTGAGGAGGTGTTGGGACCTGTCTCCGGAACCCAACCGTCTTGTGGAAACATCAGACTTGAGCGTATTTTCCTTGTAGGGTTATTGCATAAAACCATAATTAGCCATTAATTTTTTTTTCATTGGACCCTAATTAGACATTAATCATACATCTTCAATCTTATAGCATCTCAAAAATTCACTTACAATTGTTCAATAGCGTACCCTTACGAAACAGTCACTATGATTTAACTCATCGCTCCTGTTTGCATACAGAATTTGGAAAACTTAAAATTATAATTTCGATTTGACTTCTTCATATAAATCATACCTCTAAGTCCCTAGTTTGATTTTGGCATAAGAAACACCTCAATTGGAGTTCTACAACTCAAGATATCATCAAAATACCAAAATATGCTCAAATCCCAATCTTGCC
>JAOSBL010000002.1:21993846-22007184 GCA_027568915.1 Erythroxylum roraimae
TTCTTACCGCAAAAACGACGCCGTCTTACTCTTGGACAGAGTAAGACAGGGTAACTTCGACAGGTGATCTGGACTCGGTCCTTAGATACATTAAAGGGACCTCAGATGTTGCATTGTGTTATGAGAGATCAGACTTTATTGTTAATGGATATGTTGATTCTGATTATACAGGTGATCTTGATAGTAACAAATCCACCACAAGTCATATGTTTGCATTAGCTAGTGGAGCTGTAAGTTGGGTCTCAAAACTACAGTTAGTTGTGCCAAATATGTAGCAGCTGTGCAAGCCAATAAAGAAGTAGTTTAGTTGAAAATGCTATTGGAGGAGCATGGGTATAAGCAAGAGAAGATTTCTTTATCTTGTGACACTCAGAGTGTCTTGCACCTTGGAAAGAATATCCAACTTTTCATTCAAAAACAAAACACATACGAGTTCAATATCACTTTGCTCGTGAGAAAGTGGAAGAAGGAAAGGTGGATATGCGGAAGATTCATACTAAAGACAACCTTGTAGATTTTATGACAAAAGTTATCAATATTGACAAATTTATAATGTGTCGATCCTCTTGGGGCCTGATGGAGATTTGAGCAATATGGAAATGACAAGAAAGAAAGAATGGTGTGAAGATCTGAGTGACTATCAATCAAATCTTTAAGTGAGAGATTGTTGTTGCCGACTTCACCAAAGTCAAGAAAGGTTGCTGCCGACTACACAAAGTCAGAAAATGCAGAAAGAAGAAGAACAAGAAAAACAAGATGGCCAGCTGTGGGTAGTTGATCACAGCTAGCTACGTGTATGGAAGGCCTATAAATAGGCCTTCCCAAATCGGTTTTCATTCATCCCAAATCTTCTCTTCTTTAATTTAATTTCCACAGTTTAGAGTGTGTTTCCCCTATTTCTTGAGAGAATTAGTGTTTCTCCTTGTAAAATAGAGATAAGTTGTAACTCTTAAATTTTTCATAGTAAAGTTTCTTCTTTTTGTCCGTGGTTTTTATCCTAATTAGTTTGAGAGTTTTCCACATAAAAATCTGTCTGTTTATTTTTTTATTACTATTCCTTCAATCTTATTTAGCTGTGAACCTGCTTTAGTCTAATCAATTTTTACAACACCTAATCATCGCTTTCAACTCCTGATTTATAATGCTTATAAGTTTTAGCATTTGGTTCATAGACTAAGAGTTAATCTATTTAGGTTTAATAGTCCAAAAGCTTTAGCTCTTTAAGAAGTATAAGTTTGTCCATTTAACCTAAATAGATTCTGTGTAAGTAAAGAGTTTCAATATATATTTTGCTAGTAACATCTTGTTGAAGTTCTTGATTGAGTTTTTCCCCAAAACCCCCTCTTTTTTTGGAGAGCAAATCTTAGACCACTTTACTTTAGCATTCAACGCAATTTTGATTTTTCAAATCAGAAGAAGATCTTCATCATCTTCTCAACATCCTTGATGAGGTTTTGACGAAGGTATAAGCGATAACACTAATGAGTGTTGAGATTATTTAGCACTAATGTGATTAGTTATAGTCTTCCAATGAAAGATAGGAGTTTATTATTTTACTGATCAATCCTCTTGGGTATAGTATCATATAGAGCTTGTCAATCTTTGACGGTGATTCTCTTATTTGGTATTGGAATACCTAAGTGTTTGAATGGTAGTTTCTAACAATTAATTAATAAGAGATAGTTACTCATCTCTTGAAGATCAACTAAATCATAAAAGTTAACATTTTCTCTATTTACGGTTAAAACTGGTATGAGACTAAAAGATTTTAGAACTTCCATAAGTATTTTGACATAATTCTTACATTTGTGATGAAACCTAAGAGACTTATCCTACTCAAATCTATATGCAATAAGGATTTTAATGTATAAAGTGAAGAGGTAAGGAGATAGATGTCTCCTTACCTTAATCCTTGGCTCTTTTAAAGGCAGAAGTGGGTTCACTATTCGCCAAGATGGTAAAAGACGTGGTTCAGGTACATTGCTCTATCCAAGAGATAAAGAAGTTCAGGAAGCCAAAAGCTCTTAGAGAAGCAATGATGAATCTCCAATCGATTGATTCGAAGCCTTTTTGAAATGTTAATTATTGATAATTATTGATCCCCAAAACATGGCAATGCAAAAAGAAGTTCCATGATGATAAGATATTTCACCCTGCTGATGTGAGGGCTACGGTATTTTGAAATGTTAATTTTTAGTTTTACGGCGTGTTTTGATATATATATTTTAAGGTGAAGCCATGGGAAATATAGCTAGAGTTGCCATAAGGCTGCTCTTGAATTAAGTAAAGGTCATCTGATAAAAATTGATGCGGGGGAATTAATTACCTCGAGGTTAAAGATTCTCTGCCTCCAATAATTATGGTTAAAATATTAACCACTGTTTTGGAAGCTTGATGGGATTGATTGCCTAATAACGCTACATTAGTACTCGCATTCCGGCACTCTCCAATTTCCAGCCAATGTGATGTGAACAAATTGGATTTGAGCCCTCTCCAATTCCCAGCCGATGTGATGTGAACAAATTTTCCAACTAATACCAAATCTTCTCTGTAATAAATAGATAGTCCTGACCATTTCGCTTTGACTACTTACAAAATTCCCTGCTACTTGGTTTTGCATTTACACCGGCATGTCTTTCCTCTCCATGCAATCCCATTACCTAATCCATCAATTCACTTTTAGTGACGATTTAAGTATTTTCAATAAATGTATAGGTTTAAACCTAAGTATTATAAACAAAATAATATTATTTTATTTAAAAAATTGGACCTTCATTACGTCTAATTCTAGACTACCAAACCCAAACTTAATTAAAAAATTCAATCTAGGCTTTTAATTTGAAAAAAGTTAACGCCATCCTGTTCACATTTTCAGTGCTCTCTAACAAAGTTATGAATATTGTTTCGTATCGGTCAGGTATTGTATCGGACTAAAATTGGTACCAAAGAAAGGATCGATCGTACTAAATTTAAATACCAGATAGTACTGGTCAGTACTAGCCTATTTTGGATGGTACTAGTTGGTATCAGCCGATATTCAAAATAACAGCCAATACCAAAAATTTTAGAAAATAGGGGGATCTTTTTACAAAATTCTCAAAAATTTTTAAAATCTCCCTCCGTTCCTCCTTCCTTCCTATCTCTCCCTCTCTTTTTTTTCAAATTTTTTTAATTAGTTATTTTATTTATTTCAACTTTTATAATTATTGTGAATTTTTAAATTTTGTTTTTAAAATAATACTAAATATTTTTATTACTAATAATAATTATAAATTAAATAAACTTTTAAAATAAATTATGTTTATCTATTTTTATTTTAATATTTTATATAATATTTATTAATAAAGTATTAATAAAAATATTTTATTTTTTAAAATAAATAAATTAAAAATTATTATTTATAAACTAATATTTATTTTATATATTTTTAATTATTAAATAAAAATTTATTTGAAATTTATATATTTTAAATTTTAAATTTATTAATAAATATTAAATTAATTTTATAAATTAAATTAAAATTGTGATTATTATTTATTATTATAATTTTTGAAGATGGAATAAATTGTACAATACAAAGAACTATTTTATAATTTAAAAAAAAGTTATAAACTATTTTATAAATCTAAAAAATTATCAAAAAGGGTATTCGACATTAATCTATACAAGAATAGTTACCAAAACTCCATTCAATATTAAAACTGATACGGTATTCGTATCATTGCTCTCTGAATTACTTCGAGATTTCCGGCTCTTTTAACATGCATGGATTAAACTGACACGGTTCTTCTGCTTTACTAAAAGCCTAGGCGGCGAGAGCCGTAACGCTCACTCTGACGTCACTCGCCGACAATTTCACAGTACCAATCATGTAAATATCCATCAGATCCGTGGACAAACTGAGTTCTCCGTGTTTGACTAGGAAAATTCAAAGCCTTCCGTCCCGTTCTGTTTGGCGTAATCTTTCTTTCAACATCATCCAAATCCCCCAGCATTTCCTTAGCTCCTTCAATCTTATCTTAATTCTCTGAACTGCTCCATGAAACATCGCTCCTTGTCTCCGCTTCCTCTTCTTCCCCAGATATGAAGAAAGATCTCGCCTCTCTTTGCTCGATTCTATATGCAATAATTCTATTTTCTCAAGCTGCGTCGGCTATAGATTTTGTCTTCAATGGCTTCAACAGTTCTGCGAATTCCTCAAATCTGTTACTCTATGGCTCTGCAATCATCGAATCTCGGATCCTTACTCTTACTAATGAAACAGCTTTCACGATTGGTCATGGCTTATACCCATCAAAGATACCAACCAAAGATCAAAACTCCTCCTATGTGTATCCGTTCTCAACATCTTTCATATTCGCTATGGCTCCTTACAAAGGTGTCCTTCCTGGGCATGGCTTTGTTTTCCTTTTTGTTCCATATACTGGCATAGATAATGCCACCTCTTCTCAAAATTTAGGCTTCTTGAATCGGACAAATACTGGTTTATCAAGTAACCATGTGTTTGGTGTTGAGTTTGATGTGTTTTCAAATCAAGAATTCAATGACATCAATGACAATCATGTCGGAATAGATGTAAATTCCCTCACATCGTTGGTTGCAAAAGAAGCAGGCTATTGGCGTAACGATGAAGCCAATAGCAGCAAAAGTTCATTCAAGACGCAGAAGCTAAATGATGGTAGTAATTACCAAGTTTGGATTGACTATGCAGATGCTTTTATTAATGTTACTATGGCTCCGGTTGGTCTGAAAAGGCCTCAACGTCCTTTATTGAGTGTACCGCTCAATCTTTCTGATGTTTTTGAGGATGAGATGTATATTGGATTCACTGCATCAACAGGGCAACTTGTTCAGAGTCACAAGATTTTGGCTTGGAGCTTTAGCAACACCAACTTTTCGCTAAGTGACAGTTTGATTACTACTGGTCTGCCGTCGTTTGTACTACCAAAAGATTCAATTTTTCGGTCAAAGGGGTTTATTGCAGGAGTTACGGTGGGAAGTTTCCTGGTTATTGTTGGCCTGGCTTCGGTTTCTTTGTTCTTGATTAGGAGGAAGCAAAGGCTGGCGAGGTTAAAAGAGGAATTCGAGGAATGGGAGTTGGAGTACTGGCCACATCGAATTGCATACCAAGAAATTGACACAGCAACTAAAGGATTCAGTGAAGAGAACGTTATTGGAACTGGAGGAAATGGGAAGGTGTACAAGGGTGTGTTGTCTGGTGGGGCAGAAGTAGCGGTGAAGCGGATATCACATCAAAATGACGGCATGAGAGAGTTCTGTGCTGAAATTTCAAGCCTTGGAAGGTTGAAGCACAGGAACTTGGTGGCTTTGAGAGGTTGGTGCAAGAGAGAAAAGGGAAATTTCATGTTGATCTATGATTACATGGAAAATGGAAGTTTGGACAAGAGGGTGTTCGAATGTGATGAGAGTAAGATGCTAAGTTGTGAAGAGAGGATAAGGATTTTGAAAGATGTGGCTTCTGGGGTTCTTTATCTGCACGAAGGATGGGAGTCCAGAGTGCTGCACAGGGACATTAAGGCCAGTAATGTACTACTTGACAAGGACATGAATGGAAGGCTAGGCGATTTTGGCCTGGCTCGAATGCACGTGCACGGACAAGTGGCTAGCACCACTCGGGTGGTCGGAACAGTGGGCTACTTGGCACCTGAGGTGGTGCGCAGTGGACGAGCATCAGCACAAACCGATGTCTTTGGTTTTGGTGTATTGATATTAGAGGTAATGTGTGGAAGGAGGCCAATAGAGGAAGGGAAGCCACCTCTGGTTGGTACAGTGTGGAAATTGATGATGGAAGAGTGTTTACTCGATGCTTTAGACGAGCGTCTTAAGGCCAGAGGTGGATTCGACGAGGAGGAAGTGGAGAGAATACTTCACCTAGGCTTGTTATGCACATATCCTGACCCTGGAGTTCGGCCAACAATGAGGCAGGTGGTAAAGGTTTTGGAGGGGAGTAATGAGCCTACTGAGTCCGAGACTGAGGATATGGGGGCGTATTTGCTGCAACGAATGAAGTCCAGGGATTTATGGTTAAATTTGTCTCGAAGTTTTGGCTATTCATCATCATCACATCCAACATTTGCAGATATCAGAAAATCCGAGTCATCTTCAATGTCTCTGTCTTGGTCCAACACCATGGTGGAGGGTAGGTGAAATCTACAAATTTTAAGTCACTTCCCAGTGAGTAGCATATCTTGGTTGTTACAAATTTGACGCCGTCTGCGTTCGCCAGGTTTTAGGAGTCAAGCAGTCTCGGGGAAGGAGCTGAAGAAGTTGCTACAGTTACAAATTCAGTTCAGGAGCATGTGAGTTACCAATATCTACAAAAGGGAGCTTTTCTTAAGTTTGAGTCGTACATTTCACTTTGGATCATTAGTAGAAACCCATTATTCTTTTGTTCTTCTTTGTAAAAGTTTAGGATGTGAATATGTACAGCAAATTGAATTGCGATGGTCAACTGGGGAGTCTTTTTGGGACGTATAAATTTCGTGTACGCACTTTGCTTAACCTTCTAAGTTTTAAGAAATTGAGGAGCTGCTGCTTTTAAGTTTTAACTAAAACTGCTACTAGTCAACCACCAAAAGAATCATATACTGCAACTTCCTCTCGGATGAGGAGCTGTTCCTTTTGGATTTCAAGTTTTAACTGACCAAACTGTTAGGTAAGTAACATAAGAATAATTCCGTCCAACCTATATTTGTATTGATTACAATGTCACTTTCCTTTTGCTCTTGCTTTAATACATGACCAAAACTTAGCACATGAATGAGATCTCCCTTGAAAATGGACGGGCTTGACATGTTTGGCCCATAAAGCTTTTGACGCGATTCATCCTTACTAAGTAGAATCGAATGTCTTCCAAAGGATTCAAAGAAAGGAACCATAAGCAATTGGACTTAACCTAATTTGCTTTTATTAACACCCGCTACTTAGTTTCGGCTCCCTAGTTTCGGCATGAATTGCTGGGACAAGATTAGTAATACACCTGGAAGACAAACAATTTCTTAAATTGGATGGAATTGGAAGTTTAAAGCTATGTTTGTTGGCGCTCATTCTGGTTTCCCGCCTTTATGTTTATTATTTTTATTTTTTTGATTTTTATCTCTTTTCTGGTTCTAGTTTTTTAGCTTGTCAGCTCAGCTTATGTTAGCTAGTTTTCTTCTTCTTCTTTGATGGATAACCGTCGAAGATAGCTATATAAAGTGTACTGAAACATGATTTTGGGTGATTTTCCGAAAATAAGATTTTTCCTCTCTACATAGTTGAGAGCTTGCTCTTGTTTCTGTGTTCATCGGTATCTTCAAATTTTATCATGGTATCAGAGCCATAATCAGGTGCATTTTTCAACATTTTCTATGTTGTTGAATTCTGGTTGTGATATTACTACACCTTGAAGTTGAGCGTTTGTTGTTGAAGTTTCGAGTATGTCTACCGAAGTTTAGTCGCATTTTTCCACTGAAATTGATGTTAATAGTGAATTGTATATTCATAGTTCGGATCATTTGAATCATAGTCTTGCTACGCAAAAATTGAATGGTGATAACTACAGCAAATGGCAACGAGCTGCTGAGATTTCTTTGATTGCAAAGAATAAATTCGGTTTTGTTAAAGGCACTTGTGCAAAGCCTGTTAATGAACCTGTTCAGGAGATGCAGTGAGAATGATGTAATAATTTGTTGATATCTTGGATTCTACACTCTGTAGAACCAGATATAGGTAATAGGATTTTAAGCTTTCGATCTGCAGCTGACATTTGGACTAAGTTGAAGGAGAGATATGGCCAGTCAAATGGCCCAAGAAGATATCAGGTGCAGAAAGAGTTTATCAGAATTTCACAAGTTACTTAATCTGTGAGTAGTTATTACACACAGATGAAGATGAAATGGGATGAGTATCTTAGATTGGTTAAGTTACCAACGTGTATGTCTTGTGGCGCAGCAAGTGTGATGAATAAATTCCTTGAAGATCAACAGCTTTTACAGTTCCTCATGGGACTTAATGAGGATTTTAAAACAGCAAGAGGGAGCATATTAATGATGCAGCCCATGCCTGCTTTGAGTCAAGCCCATAGGTTGATCTTGCAAGAGGAGAAACAGAGAGATTGTGAAGTATCCCCTGTTGTTTTGTCAGATGGAGCTGCGTTTGCTGCTGGCTATCAAAAACAGAAATCAAACATGTTTCAACCCAAGTCTAATAACATTGGTAATCAGTTTCCAGTGTCTGATAATAAACATGTAGTGTATGGCATTACACCTAATGATAGGCACTCCAAGTTCTTTTGTGATTTTTGTAAGGTTTATGGACACTCCATCGGCAGATGCTTCAAATTGCATCCTCCAACTAGGGTGGTGCTAAAGCGTGGGACAGAAGCAAGCAGTTGGCAGCTACTGTTTAGCCCGATGTTCATGATATTGAGGGGCCAATTGCTATAAATGATGACGTTGATCATACAAGATCGTCCACAGAACCTAGCATGGGATTGAGCCAAGAAATGTATGATCAATTGGTACTTTTGCTTAATAAATTTGGTCCAACTGTTGGATAGACTTCAGGTGTTGGCAGTGGTGACTTTAATGGATCATCTACCTTCTTTGCAAGTAATAGTCTGTGTTTCTTTAGTCATTGTGTTAAACTAGTTTGGATCATCGACAGTGGTGCCACAGACCATATAGCTTTTAGCCTTACTTTGTTTCAAACCTTTCAGAAATTACATAAACCTTTCCATTTTACTCTTCCGAATGGTAAACAAGCCTTAGTAGCTCATATTGGCACTGTGAAAATCACCAACCATTTGATTTTGACCAATTGTCTACATGTGCCTGACTTTGAATTTAACTTGCTTTTTGTTCAAAAGTTATTTGTTCAATATCATACCAGTGTGATCTTTACTCATTCTCATTGGCTTATTCAGGACCAAGCAATGAGGCCTCTGGTGCTTGGTAAAGAGCGAGGTGGTCTGTGCTTTGTGCTCGAGAACACTGAATTACATAGCCTTCCTTCTTCAGCCATTGTTTCTTGTAATCGACCTCCTATTCTTCATTTTGTTCATCATGTAAATACAGATTCTTGTACTCCATTGAATACACGGCTTTGGCATTGTAGACTTGGCCATTTGCCTTTTGACCGTCTGCGATTGATTACTGATATTCATTGTAATGGGAAACTTGATCATTCTTCTGTTATATGTCAAATATGTCCTAAAGCTAAATTTTCTCGTTTTTCTTTTCCTTCCAGTTGCATTAAAAGCTCTGCTATCTTTGAATTGCTTCATGTAGATTTGTAGGGACCATATCCTACTGCTACTTATAATGGCCATATATATTTTATCACTATTGTGGATGATTTTTCTAGGTGTACTTGGGTGCATTTGTTGTCTCGAAAGAGTTCTGCTTTGCCTATTTTATAATCTTTTATCACTCATGTTGAAAAACGCTTCCGTGCTTCTGTTCAAACCATATGCAGTGATAATGGCTTAGAGTTTTGTTCCACCCTTGCCAACGCCTTTTATCTTTCCAAAGGCATTTTACACCAAACCTCATGTGTCCACACACCTTAACAGAATGGTACTGTTGAACGAAAGCACATACATTTATTGGATTGTGCCAGAGGTTTGGTTTTTCAAGCTAATCTACCCATTGTTTATTGGGGTGAAGCTCTACTTACTGCTTGTTATCTTCTCAACTGTTTCCCTCTTTCTTCATTGAACAATCGCACTCCTTTTGAACTTCTTCATAATGCCGTCCCTATATATGACCATTTGTGATCTTTTGGCTGTTTATGTTTTGCTTCTACATATTTTTCTTCTCGGAATAAATTTTCTCCTAGGGTTGTTCCATGTGTTTTCTTGGGTTATCCTTTTGGCCAAAAAGTTTATAAATTGTTGAATTTGGAGACCCAACAAATTTTTACCAATAGGGATGTTAAGTTTCATGAGCACCATTTTCCATTTCATTCCTCTGTTTCGTCCTCCACTACTTATGTTTTTCCTATTCCCCCTACTGACTATTCTCATATTTTCCTGCCTATTTCTACGTCTTCCAGTTCTTCCATTTCTGCTCCTTATCCTATTGATATTATTTTTTCTCCTCTCCCTTCACAATCTTCCTCTCCTCCTTCCTCTGTTCCTCTTGTCTTACGTAGGTCTACCAGGGTTACCAAACCACCTGGTTACTTACAACAGTATGTATGTCATGCTTGTTCTCCTTCCTCTATGTTTTTCCCTTGTCCCCTTGTTGCTTTTACTGCTTTACCTTCTTCCCAATAGTATAAACTTACCACTTTTGCTACTTACACTGAACCTACGTCCTATTATGATGCTATCAATGATCCACATTGGGTTGATGCAATGAATACGGAAGTTAAGGTTTTACAGGCATACAATACGTGGGTGTTGACTGATTTACTGTCAGGTAAGAGAGCAATTGGCAGTAAATGGATGTATAAGGTGAAGTTGAAGTCTGATGGCACGTTGGAGCGTTACAAGGCTCGCCTGGTTATTCAGGGCAATCATCAGAAGCTTGGTGTTGATTATACTGAGACTTTTTCTCTTGTGGTTAAAATGACTACTATCCATTGTATTCTTGCTTTGGTTGTCAGCAAGCAATGGTCGATTTTTCATCTTGATATTAATAATGCCTTTCTTCATGGTGATTTACATGAAGAAGTGTACATGAAGGTGCCTCTTGGAGTTTCGAATCCTGAGAATAAGGTTTGTCGCTTGATGAAGTCGCTTTATGGGCTCAAACAGGCTAGTCGTCAATGGTACTTGAAATTATCTACTGCTCTATTGCATCTTGGTTTTGTGTCTTCAAAGCATGACTATAGTTTATTCATCAAGCGGACCTCAGGGCAGATTACCATTGTTGCTATTTATGTCGACGATATTCTTGTTATTGGTTCTGACTTGGCTGAAATTGACGCTTTAAAGTCTTATCTTGATCAGCAGTTCACCATCAAGGATTTGGGTGTTTTACATTATTTTTTGGGGCTTGAAGTCTCGTATCGTGATAATGGTATTGTGCTTTCTCAGAAGAAGTTTGCTCAGGATCTTTTATGTGATCAGAATATGCTTTCTTGTAAGGCCACTCTTGCTCCTCTCCCTTTGCATCTTAAGCTTGGTCCTACCAGTGGTCCTCTTGCTGATCCCTCTGTTTATAACATGATCATTAGGAAGCTAAATTTTCTGATGCACACTCGGTCGGATCTTTCCTATGCTGTTCAGACCCTCAGTCAATTTATGTAGTGTCCTCACATGGCTCATATGGATGCTTTATTGCATGTTCTTCGTTATGTTCGTGGTTCTTTGGGTGATGGTATTTATTTTACTAGTTCTGGTTCTCTTCATCTTCATGCGTATTGCGACTCCGATTGGGCCTCTTTTCCTACTACTCGGCATTCGGTTTTTGGTTATATTGTTAAATTTGGTAATTCTCTGTTGAGCTGGAAGTCGAAGAAGCAGTCTATTATTGCTCAGTCTTCGGCTGAGGCTGAATACCGGGCTATGTCCCAGGCTTCCGCTGAACTCACTTAGATTGTCCGCTTATTGGAAGAACTTGGGGTCACGTCTTTAACTCCTATTACTTTGCACTGTGACAATCAGTCAGCTATGCACATTGCGAAGAATCCCGTTTTTCATGAACGGACCAAACATATCAAACTGGATTGTCATTTTACCAAGGAAAAGGATTTGGAAGGGTTGTTGCAACTTGCTTATTTACCTAATACGCATCAGCTTGCTGATGACTTGACCAAGGTTTTTACCTTCGCCTCAGTTTCATCGTCTTTTGTCCAAGCTGGGGATGTTCCGATCACCTCCTCCAGCTTGAGGGGAGGTGTTGGCGCTCATTCTGGTTTCCCGCCTTTATGTATATTATTTTTATTTTTTTGATTTTTATCTCTTTTCCGGTTCTAGTTTTTTAGCTTGCCAGCTCAGCTTAAGTTAGCTAGTTTTCTTCTTCTTCTTTGATGGATAATCGTCAACGGTAGCTATATAAAGTGTACTGAAACATGATTTTGGGTGATTTTCTGGAAATAAGATTTTTTCTCTCTACATAGTTGAGAGCTTGCTTTCGTTTCTGTGTTTATCGGTATCTTCAGATTTTATCATGGTAGGGTGGTTAGCAATGGAATGAAATGTAATATTATTTCATCATTTGAAATGAGGGTTTATAATATAATGAAATGAGATATGATGTAATGGGAGGGTTTCCATCCTAAATAGTAAAAATGAGTTGTCTCTAATTTCGGAGGTTTAAGATAAAATACCAAAAGATAAATTTGTACTACCTAATATACCATCAATAAGTTTTTATAATACCAATTATACCTATCAATATGTGTTTTGATCTATTAACATGTGTTTTGTTCTATCAAGGGTAAAATAGTCATTCATCATTATAATACATAAATTATATTTTATTCCATCCATCTTCCAAATAATATTTTACTATATTATATTATGAACCATTCGTTTCCTCTCAAATAACAATTTTCTAATATTACATCCATTTACGTTCCATTATATTATAAATCATTCCATTTCATTAAAAATTTTACAAGTAACCTAACATAGCCTAAATTGAGAGTAAAGCTTAAAAAGTTCGTAAGGTTGAGGTATCTCATAGAGAAAGAGTAAGTGGAAGTGGAAGTATAAGGTGGCTGATGTAATTGTTAGGGCAAAATAAGTGACAGTTGAAACTCTCCAAGTCAATAATGCAACAAGTACACATGCAATCATGCTCAGCACATCACACGTAAATTTCTAGTGAAAATTATTACAATTTAGTTTGTGGAATTTTATTAATAGATTATGTTTATTAAAGTGTTTCCTGATGTTTAGGATTATGTTAGCTAGGGTATGTTAAGTAATTGTCAGTGTAGTTACATTAGTTTAGCTAATTTGTTTTACAAGTTTAGGTCACTATCTCTTTATTAGTTTATTTAAATGATGTCTTGAAATTTGAATTTGTCTTGCAATTTTACGTAAGAAATTACAGCAATAAAAAGCTCATTTTAGTTAAATACATTTTGCTCTCGTATTCTATTTCTTCCCTCTATTGTCCTAATCCCTTTCAAATATAATAATTGGTAATAGAACCAAATTCAAAGCACAAACCTAAACACATCTAGATGGTCTTTTAAAAACTTTGATAAATCCTCATTCCCAGATATCACTATAATCACATGTGTATATTAATGAAGAATTTTCTAAGGAACAAGGAATATTGGATTGTTATAGAGGTTGGAGTTTGGTGATGCTATCGCCTGCAACCAAATATAAAAGAAATCACTTCCGTTAAAACAAATTAATGTAGTAGCGGTAAG
>JAOSBL010000002.1:22007284-22029599 GCA_027568915.1 Erythroxylum roraimae
CCATTAATTTACGAACACAAATTTCACAAATCAACCAAAATTAAGTCCAACATAAATGCATTATAATCGACTTAACAGAGTTCCTGAACTAATTGTAGGTGTAATAGTTGCACGAAAGATAAAAGTAGACAACTTACGATTGAAGGATCTCAAAAGAAAATAATTATCTTTTCTAGGAAATTGATAGGGTTGTGCTTGCAATTATCTTGCTAAAGGAAACCTTAAAGCGTATTTGAAATTGTATGAAAAAGATATCAAGGTATTGCAAGGAACAGTTGTAGCCACTTAAATTAGAATTTGAGACATTACAAATAAAGAATGAGTAATCTATAGCATATTATTTCTCTAAGACCATGGCCATTGCTAAAAAAACTCAAAATAAATGGTCATAATATGGAATATAATACCATTATTTAGAAGATACTTAGATTTGTGAGCACCAAGTTTAATTAATTAAGTTGTGTGCTCTATTGAAGAGTCATATGACTTTGATGAGGTGCAAAATTCTCAACTATTCCAAACACAAATGCAAGCCTTACAAATATCAATGAAGCCTGGTTCAAGGGGCAAGAGTACATCAAAAGGGAAAGGAAATAAGGAAGATAAAGGAAATCAAAGGATATAGTTACGAGAGAGATAGACAAGGGAAAGTAGCATGACTAAGTCTATGCTCATGTTGAGTGCTTTATATGCCATAGATTTAGTCATTACAAATTTGAAGGCAAAATAAACATAAATAAGGGTGGAAAATCTAAGTTGAATAATAAGAAAAGGAGTCAGAGGTCTCTTTATGTATGATGTGTTATGTCAAAGAGATAAGTGATAATAACATGTGGTATCTTAACATTAGACGTAGCAATCACATATATGGTCATAAAGAAGCATTTTCTAAGCTTGATGGGAGTTTCACCAACGCATTCAAATTTGGACATAACGTAACAATGATTATTGAAGGCAAAGAAAAGGTAATATGTTAAAATATAGTAAGTTACTAATGTCATATATATACTATACTTAAATACCATCTTGTTTAATATTGGACAACTCCAAGAGAAGGGTTATGAGATATTATATTAATCAAAAATAGAATATGTCAAATGAAAGATTCTAAACTTGGTTTAATAGCTCAAAATCAAATGATGAGTAACAAGATGTTTCCTGTATACTTACAGAAAGTGAATCTAAATTATAGGCCAGTAAAAAAATAAAGAGTTGGATTGGCATTGGCATTATATATATACACACACCAATACTTTAGAGGATTATAGAAGTTGCAGTAAAAGAGACTTGTGATAGGTTGATTGACTCGGTTTAGTTAGTTAATATTGAATTAATCACAAGTAATTGTGTAGATGTAGCTAGCACATGTAAGCACGGGTCAAATCCCACGAAGATAATTAATACTAGTAATTACCGTAATCCTATTATATAGTCATTAAAATTAATACTTAAGCCGATAAAATAAAGTAGGAAACAATAATGAGAAGAGAACAAAGAAAATCACTAAGAAAACAATCAATATTAAGAATTAGTGCCTAGGTAATGAATCCCCTAAAACCATTAGTTAATTATCCTTTTATTATATAATTGTTTTATTGACTATTGGACCGTGAAAATTCCTATTTTATGTTAATAACTCACTTGAGACTAATAACAACTGATCTTAAGTTTATCAACTGAATTACTTAGGTTAAATTTTGCTTTACTGATTTGTTAATTCCGCTATTAGGTTTTACACTAATCCAGAGGATTTATGTTGATCTATCTCTAGGTTTGCAATCAACTCCTTTCAATTATGGTAGATCTATTCATACATATGATTTCTCAATATTCATGCTATGAAATCAAATTATGTACTAATATTTCGATTATATTAGAACATTTATTAAACATATAATTAAATCATAATAAATTAATCAAAACAATTGCATTACATAAAAGAATTAAAACATATTGTAGCATAAACTAGGGTTCATCACACTTAGACACTAAAGATGTTTACACATGATAGAACATGAAATCAAACATAAACAGGAAGAAAAAAATAAAAAACAAAGAGTTCATAATTCTAAATCTCTTTTCCTTTCTATCAAATGTTCTTTCAAGGTAAACGTTTGATGTAGTAATCTATTGGATCTTTTGATGATTTCTTTGAGCTTTCGATGTCTCTGGACCAATATTGCCTCTTTTGAAAGTTCTCCATAACTGGAATCGCCTCTGTAAGTCTGCTTTTCTCTTTTGCCTCTACTAATGTCTTTTTTATGGTAATCTATAGGGTTTCTAGGAGATACAGGGTCTGATACAAGGGCGTGAACTGGACCATGTATATTCCAAAGTCTCCAGAACTCGCGATTTTGCACAGGTTGAGAGACATACATGGCAATCAACACAACCATGTATCCCTTATTTGCTTCAAATCTTTGTTTTATGCTGCATTTTTAACCTAATTTTTTTCCTTTTAGTCCATAAAGGCAATTATAACCTATAAATGCACTTGCAATAGATTAAGTACCAAATATAGAATAAAAGTATAAAATATTAAGCAAAATACATCAAATATGGTTAAATAAATGTGGTCAAATATGCATATATCAAACATTTCTATACTTAATATTTTGCTTTTCCTCAAGTAAATCATAATCAAAATTATAAATCTTACAACATCCATCCTTTATTAATTTAGATATGTCCATTTATATTATAAATCATTATGTCATATTGAATCAAATTAACATACAAGTGGAGTCAAATTATCCTAAAACTAACTTCTTAAGTCAATATTATTAGTAATCACCTCAATAACCTCATTGAAATAAAAAGCATACACCTTTACACCTTTACCAAGATTTCACTCAATGCACTTAAGTGTTTAGGATGGAAAGTATCATACATCAAATATAGTAGAACTCTTACCATAAGCTTACAATATTATCACATTTCCACCCTTTATGTATAAATTAGAAACAAAAATCAAAAGGTCTTTATGCAAGTTTTAATAGGGCTTAGGTACAACATGACTGGGTTAATAAATGATTAAAGGAAGTTTACTAAAGAGACATTACAATAAACTTGTTTACAAATACATAAGTCCTTTTTTGGCAACTCCATTAGTACCACATACTTATTCACAATTTTTGTTATGCTAATTTTTTTCAAAACAATAATTCGAGCATGTAGTACCACAATTTAAAGAAATAATGGACCTTTCAAGATTTTCAAGTTTCAAATAAGCACATAATGTAAATAACCTTCAGGTATAAGACAATAAAAAGGCTTCAATGAAAAATAGGATAAAGGTTAGTATTTCGGTATAATTAATGAAAAAGACTTGGGCTCAACTTGGTTATTCCTAAAGATAAATTTAAGGTAAGGTAATTATCAAAGAAATAGGCTAAAACAAATTGTTGAATCTAAGTTCCTTTATCACTTCAAGGCTTCTAATTTGACAAATGTGATCTCAATATGCATAATAAAAGCAAGTTCTAGAATCATCTCACTATTCATGATAAAACACATGAAAGAAATAAAAGAGCTTAAATTTTTTTGAAATTTTGCTTTTAAGCTCATGAAAAGATGGGTATACATTTGTAAATAATATGCAATTTTCATTCAACTCAACTATCTCAATGATTCATAAAAATATGACTTATAAAAGCAAATTTATTCTAACTCTTATCCTTTTCCATACTAATTCAAATCAATATTCAATAATAAAATATGGTATTGATGGAAACATTTCAATCATGTCATGATATCAGTTTATAAAATTTAATAACCAAGATTACAATAAGCTTAAGAAAATAAAAAAAATTGTTAATCATTTCCCCACACATAAAGTTATACATTATCCACAATATACACAGTAAAGGCTTATAGAATAACTGAGAAGAATAAGTAGTATTTTCTTGAGTAAGACAATTTTTTGATTATGATCCATCTAATATTAGATTACATCCTTACAAAATAGAAAGAAAAGGGGATATAAAAAATAAAATAAAATAAAAATAACAAAAAATTA
Organism: Erythroxylum roraimae; assembly: GCA_027568915.1. Lineage (NCBI taxonomy): Eukaryota > Viridiplantae > Streptophyta > Magnoliopsida > Malpighiales > Erythroxylaceae > Erythroxylum > Erythroxylum roraimae. Next base: position 22,011,303 of record JAOSBL010000002.1, read on the forward strand.
AGAAACAAAAATAAAATTAATTTAAAAGTTAAAGAAAGGAAAATAATAAATACACAATTAATAAAGAAGGAGAAAAACTATGCAAAAATCAAACATCTCCCTCATTATGTGATCTTGGTTGGTCCGACAAAGGAGGATCTTTGGGTAGATGATCCTTTATTGGGGGAGGGGCTGCAAAAGAAGTGCCCTCGCCAAATGATGGAGGCTAGAAATTGATCCCTAGATAGCTCACCATTAATAACATCCACTCTCCCATCCATCTGATTGCAAGCTTGAGTCGCCTTAGTTGCTCAACTGTAGTCTTGAGCTGTCCTATATGCTCAATAAGCTCCGCTGCTATCATTGAATGGTCTTTTCAGTTCCCACAAGCTGGCCCACCCTTCTCTCCAATAGTGTTATTTTTAACTGAGTTAGGTTTTACAGCATAGCTCTCGGACCTCTCAAAATATCCAGCTCTGGTGCTTCATCTCCCATCTCGGGTGGTGATGGTTGCTCTGCTATAGGTGGCTTCTCTCTATCTCCACCCTCCATTGCTGGCTCGATGGCTTCCACAAAAACTAGAGTTTTTTCACATCTCAAAGGGAGTTAAATTATTTCAACGTTTGATTTTTTATTTCTCACTCCCAAAAACTTTTTGAAACCTTGTATACCATCCCCATGGGAGTGGTGAAGGGAGGGCCCCAATTGGTAGAAAAAAAACCGCAACCCCTTGGGGTTATCCTGCACTTGGAAGAAGAAGTAGAAACAGGAATAAATATAGTGATAATTTGATTCTTCGTCCCCGTAGTTTTTTTTTCTCTATATTCATTTCTATATTCATATTTCACTTCGATTTCCCCTATAGCCGTTACCCGAATTCGCATAAGTGTGTCCACACCCCCCAAACTTACTTAACGAGGAATCCATTCTCACGAACAAACACAACCCTTACACACACCTAAGAGCACCCTTTCCTGCATATCCATACAAGACCCGAGTAGCATCACCACTCCCCTTGGCAACATCCACTAATTCAGAACTGAATTTGAAAGGCATATTTCGACCCAGACGTTTTCGGGATGCCCCTAATAAGCAACAAATGGCAAGTGCTTTTCCTTGTGTGAATCCTAGGGAACTTGATGAGTCGATCTGCTTACACGTCTTGCTTTTACTACTTGATGTAAAACAGTAAAACAGATAGTCGATTTTTTTCTGTCTTCCCCCGAGTATATGCTTCAACAGGAATGACACAAGAGTAGATTGATATATTAGAAACCTTTGGTAAAATGCCCACCTATAATCCATCTTGATTCTATATTGTTTTGTTATTTTATACTTTTTGTTTTTGAATTAACGAAGTACAACAAAAGAACAACAAGGTCTCATTCTTTTTACATCTTAGTAAGATTTTATTGAAACTTCCAAAGGTGTCGATGTGTATGTTTTAGTAAATGATGCGAAAAAGGGTAGTGACATTGATCCATAAGAAGCTCAGCAAACTCTTGAAGTGGCAGAAGCTAACTTGAGGAAAGTTGAAGGCAAGAGATAAATAATTGAGGCAAATCTAGCTCTCAGACGAGCAAAGGCACGAGTAGAAGCTATTAATGTGATTTCGTAACTAGTTGGCTGCTATAGGTGGCTCTGCTCTATCTCCACCCTCCACTGCTGGCTCTATGGCTTCCACAATAAGTCTATAGATATCACCTTTGGGACCCTGATATCTGAGTACCATGTGTATGTGTTGCATCATTGCCAAGTTAAGTGCCACCATAGTACTCATCTGCCACATTAGTGTTAGTAGATTAAATAAACCCATCTGTCATGTCATTCTAGTCACATAAGGTCCAACACAGAATGTGCCTACCTTTTTGTCTTCACTATGATGCCTGACGAATTGGACAAGTGCATATCCTAAGTGAATTAGCATCCTCTCGTTCATATCCTCCATAGGTAGTACACATTTGTGTTCCCGATGACTCCCCAGTTGCCACCCCGACCACTCAGCATGTGACTTAGAATACCATAGATGTATCTAAGTGCTAGATAAGAATACCATAGATGTATCTAAGTGCTAGATATCACAATGTAGAAGCTTTGGACTTACTTGGCTCATAGTTGTCTTCTGTGTTGATCATAAGTCAAAAGTGTAAAGGGGACAATTCATAAGGAAAGTCTATCTATAGTTCAAGGTACTCTAGTGTCCCTACGTACTCCCGATTATAAAGACCCATTATTATGGAGAATTCTATGTAACTTATGAACATTTCCCCCATCATCTGGGACTGGATCATGTTAGGATGATCCCATCATAGTTTAATGAAGTATGTGGAGAGGTCCTTTAGTGTAAGCTCCTAATAAGACGATTCCAAGATTTTGAAGAACTGGGACCATACGCCAATGTTAACTATATCTTAAACTTGTTGGGCTAAGCCGACTTGCTCTAACACCTCCCAATCAATGAATCTACTCATGCTAAACTTTTTGTCCTCCAGTTGCTGGTATTATTCCTCCTGGGCCCTAGCATTGAATAGTAACATTCATGGTTGCTCTAAGGGCAGGACTGTAGTGGAAGATCCTTCTCCTTATCGTCTCTTTCTAGAGGTCTCATTTTCATGCTGTGATATTGTCATTATGCCTGTAACTTTGAGTAAGTGTGAGAAGCTTGAAAAATAATTTATGGAGATACGCTCTTTCCTACACTTGAAATTGATTATGCTCACTAAAATATTAACTACGAAAACAAACTAAGGACAAAAAACTAACATATAGAAATAATTAATAAATAAACACATATTAATAAATAAATAAACATTTAAACAAATTTAATTAAAAACCAACTAACAAACTAATTAATCTCAAAACTAAAGTTAGAGATCTTGTAATTAACAAATTCAACTAATATAGTTGTTAAATTACCATTCTAACCTTAAATTTGAAATAAAAACCATAAATTTACAATTACACATGTTGACGAAATTAACATTAAATTCATGCAAATCGCAAAATTACCAAGCAATTAAACACAAACCTAATGTTAACTAACATCAAACATAACTAATTAACCTAAATTTACACAAAATATCAAAATTAAATGCTTTTTTTTTTGAAAATTGAATAAAGTTATTATTAATTATAGCAAAGCTATCTCAACATTATAATGAGTTCATATAATAGTACATATTATAAAAACAAATAAAAAGATTACAGTAGGAGTTATAGATTCCATCTAATTCTCATTCCTGTAGGCAGTGCATGTTGATTAGATCTAGCTATCATAATGGCTCTAATCAAATTGATGATATCTTCAACTAGTTGATGCTAGTTTACTTCCACTCCCTTATATATCCTCTTGTTTCTTTCTCTCTACAGAGAGTAAATTGTTGTGTAAAAGATGTTTTATACATTTATCCATCTTGAACCTTTTTCTTAATAGTATAAGTGATCCAATTAAGAGTAGTTAGCCAATCATAAGAAGAACAGTAATTTATTAGCAAATGTGAAATTATGTTCCACACATCTTTTGAGTATTTGCATTGAAAGAATAAGTGCTCAATATCTTCTTTAGCTTCTTTGCTCAACACACAAATTGGGTCATATGAACCAAACCATCTATTCTTAGTTTAGATCTTGTTCCTAATAACCAACTAGGTAAATATTGAGGCTTTTTGATTCAATGAGTGCTTCTATAGAAGGTTGAACCAAGGTACATTCTCTCACTCAGCCTACAATGCCTTATAGCATGACTTGTTGGTAAATACTCCAGTAGGATCAGGTTTCCAGTTAAATGTGTCCCCCCTATACTAATGGGTGATCTGAGGGAAATATTCCACCAATAAGTTGAACCCTCTAAAGTTGCCTTTCCATTATTCTTGGTTCATCAATGAGGGTGCTTTAGTATTGAGAGGAAGTCTATTTATAAGGTGGGATAACAAACTCTTTGGATAAGAGGACTATACTTGAATTAGTTATCAAACCACTCCCAAATATGCTCTTCATTTCCTAACTCATGCTTAATCCAAAGGTACACAACATTTCTCAATTTCAACATTTGCAAGAAGAACCAAGACTATTCCCTGGAGATTAACAATTGCCACAATTTAGCACTTAACAAGCCAAATTCGCACAAATTCACAATTAAAGTTGAATTTAAACCCGATTATCATGCAATCACACAAATTAAATAATAAAATTAATTAGGTAAGACTTAAATTCAACTATTAAACCATAATTAGGCATAAAATGACACAACTTCTTCAAAAATCCTTAAATTGTAAACTTGGCATTTTCGATTGAAAAATCTAGAAATCACACAAAAAGTCCAATAAATCCTATATAAATAAGTGGAAACAATTAGAAAACTTACTTGGGTGTCACCAGGGGTGTATCAGAAATTTTTTTGAGTGGGGGCAAAATTTTAATAAGGATAAAATTTTATTTTTAATGGGGGCAAAATTTTAATGGGAGTAAATTTTTATTTTTTTATGGGGGCAAAACTTAAAATAATTTTTTTTTTTGTAAGAAATCTATTGGAGGCAGTGGGGGCAAGTGCCCCCACTTGCCCCCATTGTAGATCCACCCCTAGGTGTCACTAATTTAGCTGAAAATGCAAAGATTGGGACGACAGAAGGAAGTGGCTATAGCTGGAGTGAGTGAAAAGAGAGAAAATATAAGAAAATCAAAATGTTAGGGCTTTTTAAGAAGAGTCGTGGACTTACACGATTGTATATCTAACCGTGTATGTCACTGAATCACATCTAATCACAGATTTACATGGTTTGATACATGACCTTGTATCAAAATGTGTATAACTACGTTAACGTGTCTAGAGGGCATGTAACACTATGTGAACGTGTGTAACTTGAATATTAGATTCTCAAACGTAGATTTTTTTGGACTAAACATTATAACACATAGACATGCATACCCTACACATCAATTACACACATTATCATCATTGGGAAGCTTGATTTTCTATATTAGATGTAACACACCACTCTCATAGAGCATATTCATGAACGTAACGACAATATTCGAAAGTATACTCTACAGGGATGGTAAGTTAAGACTATCGAAATAACACATGATAAACTTTTCACGCATCAGACATATCTTAAGCAACTCATATTTCATTTGGGCCCATTTCAATACAAACATATTTAATAATAAAATTCATTACATTTTAGAATTAATGTGTACATAATACAACAATTGCGTAATTCAATGCTCAATATAAATTAACTAAAGACATATGCAGGTGCTAACTGATCCCGACCCTTAACTGATGCTCATTTGCAGTGGCTGAACTCCAATTGGTCTAACTGGATAACTCCTCTGAACCTATCCAAAAATTACAAACTTTATACCAATTGAAAGCTAAGAGAATAATCTACAGCTTTTGTGAAGACACCTTTGTTTGATTCGGCCTACATCAATACAGTTTATTTGACAACAATAAGACATGATTTCTGTCACAGGTAGGGTTATTGCCTAAGCCAAGACTCAATTTCAAGACCATTAAGGACAGAATTCAAATTCAATTTCTTCTTAAAAATTTTAGCCAAATGTATCTATTTCAATTTAAATCAAGAATCATCTCATTTGGAAATCTATAAATCAAGATATACTCAAAATAAGGAAGCATGATCAGTGAAATCATTCCAGTTAACAATATTCCAGCACGCTCACCATTTTCATCCTAAATTTATCATCGAAGTTTTTCGAATAGATTCAGATGTTCATAAATTTTGGTGGAGATGAAGAATAATGTGTTATGAGTCTATTGGTTCAAGTCTCATGTCATTTGGATGTCAAGAGAAGAAGATATAATAAAAAGAACAAAGCATGTTCAGAGAAAACACTACAGCTAACATACTCCAGTAATTCTTCTTCACCAATATCACATGCATTTCGGTCTAATTCAAACATTATTCTCATATCATTTAACATGGCTTAAAGCTCAGATTGTTACTTACCTATTAGATTTCCAATTGAACACAAAACTTCATATTAAACCAAGTCTTCAATCATGCAAGATCAATCACAAACTCTAGGTGAAAATGGATTGTGGATAGCAATATGAAGACCACTTTCAGCTAATTTTCTTGGCCATTTTGTTTAAAGTAAAAAGTTGGTTTTGGTGCAGCAATTTGGATAGGGTTCAGGCAAAATATAGAGGAAATTGGAAGCACAGTGGACAAAAGTGAGGGAATTAGCAGAAACATTGCTACTGGAGTTTGCTCCATCAACTTGCTAGGTGTCACCATTAAAGCACATCACTTGTCCTAATGCATGTCTTACATTTGCCTAATCAAGATGCTGCTACTAATCTACTCAAGATGCTGCTATTTGTCCCCTACTAAATCAATCTATATGTCACACAATAATAGGTCCAATTGTCATTTAATTACTAGTCCATTTGTCACACATTTAACTATGCCAAATGTCACTCAATTTAAGGCTTAATCATCCAAATTTTTCATGTATCAATTTATCCTACCACTTAACATTTGTCATAGTCCAAATGTACATTTTATTTCATCAATCTCTCAATTAATCACAATTAATTCCAATTCCCTAATTGAAATCCAATCATACCAAAATTCAAGACATACCAAATCACAATTCACATCATTTTCACTTAAAATTTTTCATACCCTGGGACATGTCAATTGAGTTCCATTTGTCTAATTCACAATTCATGTGTGTATGCTCATATCATGCCTTTGAATATAATTATAATAATCATGTCATAACTGTACCAATTTTGCTCTACATACTAACACTCATATAACTCATTAGTCTAACTCTTTACATATCTCAATCATTTGAGGGACGAGATGCTACACTAGAACACATAAAAACTCAATTAGAATCCTACACTAACATGAAAGTAATATCCAAAAAGTATGAAATTAAACTAGCTAATTCATGGGTTGTCTCCCATTTAGCGTTGTTAAATGTTGTTAGCTCGACGTATCCTACATATTCTCGTCATCTTGGGTCTATAATTAGTGGCTTGTTTCTACTCGTTTCTCCATGTAAGGGTTTATAGCTCGAAAGTAAGCCACCTGTTGCAAGATAATCATAAGGACATAATTGATAGAATAATAACATCAATGGATTCCATTAATGCCCTTTTTAATGACAAACTGTTAAAAACCTAAATCATCAATTGGCTCAAACAGTTTGTCTTAGAGGAATCAGGAACCCTCCGTACTTATGGTGGCTACTAATGCCTCATCAGTAGTTTCCTTATTTGGTTCCTTTGCTAGTTCTTCCTCAACCGCCTCTATCTACTCTTTTTTCTTGTTCTTCCTAGACAATGGTTTTTGGCTCCTCTTATTCAATTATCTACTACCACTCTTCTACTTCCTCTTCTTAGATGGAGGTTTCTTCTTCTTCTTCTTCTTCTTCTTCTTCGTCTTTTTTTGGAAGATTGTTTCCACTCTTAAGGGTGATTGCTATTCCAAATTCTTTAGGATCTATTTCAATAGGACTAGGCAAACTCCCTTGCATCTCGTTAGATATTATCTTCGCCAGTTGTTTAACCCAATTCACCATATTTTGCATACGAGTCTCTGTTTCCTGATGCCTTATAATTGATTCTTAAATAAAATTAGACATTATATCTTCTAAAGTTGGCTCCTTAATTTGAGGTGCTTGGTGCTGTAAATATTCATCTAAAGCATGATCATTTTATCCATAAACATAAGAGTTGCTCCACTTTAAATTATACCTATTCTTGTTTGGTGCACATTGAGGTTGATTGTATATACTTAGTTTCTCCTAAATATAGGTTCTCTACATTCATGATTGTAATTGTTACTCTTACAAATTTCTCAACACGACATGGACATCGATTGAGCTTCCGAAAATATATTAGGAAACCTCTCTCTCCTACATGATGATGTTGCATATTGCAAAGACACATCATAGCTCTCATAAGAGTACTGCTTGCTCCATCCTTCCATTGTGAGTTATGGTGATGATGTTAAACCTCAATCCCTAAAATAAGCCACAAACACATTGTTAATGTAGAAAAGCTTAAAAGGAAATTAAATGAATAAGCCAAAAATACAATAAGATAAAATAAAAATAAAATAAATTAAATACAAAAAATAGTGACTAGAATAATTGCATCCAGGTGTTCATAATATCACTATCTTCTACGATGGCACCAAAAACTTAATTAACTCAATTTAGTTAGTCAATAATGAATTAACTGCAAGTGCATAACATAGTTGTAGCTAGCACAGGTAAGTACGGGTCGAATCCCATGAAGATAATGAATATTAGTTATTATCATTATCCCATTATCTAGTCTATAGATTGAATGTTGGTTTTTAACTAAAAATAATACTTAAGCAGATAAAATAAAGTAGGAAACAATAATGAGCAGAGAATAAAGAAAACCACTTAGAAAATAATCAATATAAAAATTTAGTGTCTAGGTAATGAATCCCCCATAAAACAATTAGTTAATTATCCTTTTATTATGCAATTATTTTATTGACTATTGGATCATAAAAATTCTTATCGTATGCTAATAACTCACTTGAGACTACTAATAACTAATCTTAGGTTCATTAACCAAATTACTTAAGTTAAAATTTTCTAAGATTGCTTTACTGATTTGTGAATTTCGCTTTTAGGTTTGACCCTAATCTATAGGATTTATGTCGACCTATCTCTAGGTCAACTCCTTTCAATTATGGTAGATCTATTCATACACAGAATTTCCCAATCTCTATGTTATGAACTCAGATTATCTACTAATATTTTGAATCTATTAGACCATATATTAAACATATAATTGAATCACAATATATCAATCAAAGCAATTGCATTAAATAAAAGAATTACAACATACTGTAGCACAAACTAGGGTTCAACACTCCTAGATGCTGAAGTCGCTTAATTACACATGATAGAACATGAAATCAATCATAAACAGGAAGAAAAACAAACAGAAAACAAAGAGTTCATAATTCTAAATCTCCCTTCTTTTCTATCAAATTTTCTTGTAAGGTAGAAGTTTGGTGTTGTAATCTATTAGATCTTTTGATGATTTCTTCATGTTTTCCACGTCTCTAGATCAATATTGCCCCATCTGAGCATTCTCCACATTTGGAATCACCTCTATAAGTCTATTCTTCTTTTTTGCCTCCGCTTATATCTTTTTATGGTAATTTAAAGGATTTTTGGGTGATACACGGTCTAGTACACAAGTGTGTACTGGATCATGTATATTCCAAAATCTCTAAAACTCATGATTCTGCACAAGCTGAGAGATAACATAACCATAAACACGACCATGTATCCCTTATTTACTTCAAATCTTCGTTTTATGCCGCATTTTCATCTAAATTCTTCTCCTTTTAGTCCATGAAGACAATTATAACCTATAACTACACTTGAAGCAAATTAAGTACCAAATATACAATAAAGTTATAAAATATCAAGAAAAATACATCAAATATGGGTATATAAATATGGTCAAATATGCATCTATCATAGGTCTACCAAAGCTTGAAATGTCCACTAATGTTTATGAAGAATGTGTCTTAACTAAGTGTTGGAATTGGTTCATACTAATATCTATGGCATTATTACCCCTATATATAATGAATGTAAGCTTTATTTCATTGCTTTTATTGATGATTACAATTGTAAATTTATTTTTATAGTATAAATTAAAAGCCTTAAAAATTTTGAATTGTTAGTTGAAGGAAACTAGAAGAAAAATACAAATGTTGATATTAGACAAAGTTAGAGAATTTAATTATTAGAAATTCATATTATTTCGTGAAAATAATGGTATTAAAAGTTAGTTGCCATCCCTTATTCACCATAACAAAATGGTGTTTGTGAAAAGAAAAAACATAACCATTTTAGACATAGTGAGAAGCATCTTAAAGAGAAGTGGACTGCTTAAAACATTTTGTCCAAAATTAGTTGCCTAGAGTTGTTATATGTTGATTTGTTTTCTTTTAAATGCAATCTATAGAACAACAAAAGAAATATGGAGCAATCACAAGCTAGCAATTCATTATTTAAGAGTTTTTAGTTGCATTGTTTATTCTCATATGCTAGATCAAAATGGGATAAAGCTTAAGGTAAAAGGGAAAAAAATGTGTACTTTTGGTAGTCAGTGATTAGTCTAAGACATATAAGTTACATAGGAGTCCAAGACTTATAAGTTGAATATCTTATTGCAAGTATGCTTTTGGTTAGTAGAAATGTAATTTTTTTTGAAAGTGAGCTATGACCATGAAATTGAACAAAAGAGAGCTAGAAAATATAGATGTGATTGAAGCAAAAGATGTTGAAATGTAGCAGTAGGAAAATAATCTCAATTCAGTAGAAAAATGAACCATATAGATAACAAGTCTCACAATTACCTTAATTTTAGGTTGTGATCATATTTCCTTTGAAAAATATCTGCAAAAGGAAAAATGGAGAGAGGCCATGTTAGAAGAAATGAAGGAAATAAGAAATAATGACATATGGGAACTGATTGATTTACTAAAATGAAAGAAAGTTATTAGTGTCAAGTGGTATATAAGACCTAGTTCAAGTCAAACAGTGAAATAAACAAATTCAAAGCACCACTTGTTGTTAAAGGATATAAGTAACAATATAGAGTAGACTACATATAATCTTTTTTCTCCAATAGCAAAATTGGACATTTTTATATTGGTTATAGCTCTAGCTGTATAACTTTATGGCCTATCAATTACTTTGATGTCTAGTTAGCAGTTTTGCATGGTAATCTTCAAGAACAAATATTAATAGAATAATCCCATAGTTACATTAATAATATTATTAAGCAAAAAGTTTATAGGCTTAAGAAAGCACTTTATAAACTGTATTAACCTCTTAGAGCTTAATATATTTGAATTTGATTCCTCTTTTATTGAAAAGAAGCTTTCTTAGATCTCATTATGAACATACCTTATATGTGAAACATGTTAGTGATAAAATGATTGTGGTATGTCTTTTTATGGTGGTTACACTATTTTCTTAGCATATAAGTGTTACAAACTGGTGATGGTGCATTTATATCTCAAAAGAAATACATATTAAAGATTATTGATAGGTTTGGAATGGGGAATTGTGGTTTGGAATGGGGAATTGTAACTTAATTATTATATTAATCAAGAAAAATAGTCAATTAGGGAAAATGCAGGAGGATAGCCTATAAACAACACTTTATACAACTAGATTATTGGTGGCTTGATGTGATGAACAATGTGAGTTTGGTGAGCAGACATATGGAGAAGTCAAGGCAACATACCTATTAGCTGACAAAATGATTTTGAGATATTTAAAAGGCATTACAAATTCTAGTTTAAGTTATAGAAGGCAAATTAATGCAAACTTACAGGTTGTAATAATATTGATTTTGCAATCAAGCTAGATGAAAGGCACTTTTGGCTATGTTTTTACACTTGGTTTAATAGCTATTTTCATGTAGTTTAAAGAAACAACCATTAATACCCTCTAATTGACATAAGTAGACTATGTAGCTGTCATTTATAGTGCTTGTCAAGCTATTTGAATAAGAATCACTCTTGAGGAATTGAAGTTTGAATAGAAGAAAGGAATTATGATGTTTTGTGACAATAGCTCAGCTATTAAGTTATCCAAAAATTTAGTTTTTCATGGGATAAGTAAATAAATTCATAAAATAGTTCACTTTTTGCATGAATTTGTTGAAGAAAGAGCTATATAGGTGAGTTACTATAAAATAAATGATTAAACTACATGTTGGACCCCACTTCTGGAGCCCAACATTCAGAGCCATAAATTGAAACAATCTCATTGCAATATATTTTTTTTCAACAAATAAAGCGTATGCGAAAAATCGATAATCAAATCGGCCCGATTTATTTAAAACCATTTCAGTCATAAAGATGTAAATATCATTAAATACATCAGAGTTTTGGAAAAATCACTTGGGCCCATACAGAACACGATGTTTGTTTTCATAATATCTTTACATCAAAAACCACCCCTTTTTGCCTTAATACAAATATGAAATACAAAATACAAACTACACATGATACAATTGAATGCTTATGCTTAAGATGATTCCAAAATACAAAAATCCTGAACTAACTTAATTTCAAAAGTCTTTAACTATCTTGGAGTTCCAATGCCTTGCAAGGATAGCTTATCTTCTCTTTCTGCATCTGAGGAGGGAAGTGTGGGGTGAGTTAAACAACTCAGTGGCTAACATATTTATAGCCATTGGTAATTGACCCAAAGTCAAGCATATGTATTTATAAATATATCTAGCAATACAAGCATTCATATTTTATTCAAGCAATTTAAACATTCATCAAATTTAGCTTAAATCACATAACACTCAATATGCTTTATACTTGACAATTCAATTATGCAATACACAACAAACGACTTGAGGGTTCCATGAAACAGAATGAGGAAACTGAAGTTTACCCAATGAACGGAATGAGTCCATTTCGGAGCTCATATGCCATAAGCGGGCAGCCGAGAGAAGGCTCTTGTCAACGTGCACGTGACGAACAAAATGGTTCCACTCTCTCCTAAACAGAAGCATATAATCATGGTCAGATCATTTTTATGAAAATGCTTTCATACTTTCAAATATTTTCTTTCATCTTTCTTGTTCTTTCCTTTCTATATATGCAAAATTCTATGACATATCTCAAGGAACAACATTGATAAAAAATCACAATTAAATTATATAAAAAATCATGCTTCTTTCACGGTATGACAAAATCAAAAATCATTAAGAATCTTTAACCAATCAATTTCATACAATTAAAAACATATTAACACATAGGCAAGAATTTGCCCAATCACACAATAACTGTAAATACATTACCCACATTGATTTCCTTGCTTAAAGACTTGACTTGCTCAAAATGTCTCTTCTCTTTGCAAACAACCTGAGGTATCAAAGATTCTTTCCTGCTGTATCTTTAATGTGTACTCCATGAGATGTTCTAACTAAAATAGGCCTCTATGACCCCCCCGGTTCTTCACCAAATGAAGAAATCTTTGGCTCAATTGGAAGCTCTTGTCTTCCTCTACCATTTTCCCTTCTTGAACAACCTCAAAATCTCTCTTGAGGGCTAACATAATTGAAACCCCAACTTATTTCTCTTCTTTCTTTCTTTCTCTTCTTCTCTTTATATTTCTCTCTCTTCATGATACTATCTTCTCATCCACACATTTTGTTTCTCTAGAATCTTCTCATTCACGTTTTCTCATTTATTTATAAGCAAGATAATACTTCTTCTTCCAATCATGCCCTTAATGATTGAGAATTGTCCCATTTGCCCTTCCATTTATGCCTTATGTCTTTTGTGCTTAAGTGTCTTGCCAGAAATATCCTTGAACATTCTAACATAACATTTTCTTCTAGAAAAATGTTCTCCATTGTCTTAAGTTTCTAATCCCTCCAAAATCATTCAATTTGGTTCAGTGATTCAAAAGATATGCTTCAAACATTTTTGGACTGCTCCTGTCCATAATAGTATACTATGCACAACTTCCATCTAGAATTTGAAAGTCTTAGAGACTGCCTTACAATTCACTTTCTTCAGATGATTTGTAACTCTATGTCTCTAGTTTACCACAAGTCAGAAATCATCTCATTTAGATCAGTAGAACTCTAGAAATTATCAAAATACTGAAGTATGTTTAATGGAATAACACCAGTTTATATTATTTAAGAACATCCTCACTGTACTCATCCTACGTTTTTCACTCAATCTATCTCCCTTCATTACAGATGACTACAATTCTTGGTGGAGATATAGAGCAATATCTTACGAGTCCAATGGTTGAAGAATCAGGTCATTTGGAGGTCTAGTGAAGAAGTTATGGTCAAACGAAGCAACCATATTTAAGACCTCAATCAAATTGAACCTATTTTGGTGAAATTTCCATAACTTTCACAAACAATGGCAGATTGATCTTGTTTTTGGATCATTGGAAAGAGGACTTCGAGATCTACAACTTTCATGAAGACCTCAAAGACAAATTCGATCTTTTGAAGGATCAAAAATGGAACAGAAGATAAAAGATGAACAGTAACTTCGTCTTAGAATTTCGTCTTAAAACTTCATCTCAAAACTTCGTCTTAGAATTTCGTCTTAAAACTTCATCTCAAAACTTCTTCTCAAAACTTCGTCTTAGAATTTCATCTCAAAACTTCATCTCAAAACTTCGTCTTAAAACTTCATTTTAGAATTTCGTCTTAAAACTTCTGCTTCGTCTTACTTTTTACTCTCCAGTATCGCCACTTATAAAAGATCATAATTTTCACCTCAGATGTCCAAAATTTTCATACTATATACTGTTGGAAAGATAAAAGAAAGATATACAACTTTCTAGAAGGCAACTTTTCCAAAACCCATTTATATCAATCTCAAATTTGTCCCTAAATTCCAAAGACGAATTTTACAACATCCTCCAACGTACTGTACCCCATTTCTCAACTTCATGACAACTTTTGAGATTATTGGAGACAGAATTGAGATTAGATTTCTTCATAAGAAATGTAGCATATGTTTCTAGTTTAATCCAAATCAAGAATCATCTCGTTTGGATAAATAGAGAAAATGTTGTGGCTAAAATACTGAAGCACACTCAGTGAACATTTTCTAGATCAACTCTTTAATTCAAAATCTTTCCTTACACAACTCCTACCAAAATCACCTTTACTACACATATTCAACTTCCTTTTTGCTTTCATTTCACTTCTAACCTTCACCTTGATTGTTCCCATTTCAACATCTCTTATCCACCAAAAGCACTAAAGAAAAACAAGAATCTATCCACATTCCTCATTCAATAGTTCTAACTTCTAAGAAAACATTCAGGGTCCAACACTACATATATTTTACAAAATCCCTCAAGTTACAACATTATGCAAACTAAGGAAGATAGTTGGCATGTGAAACAAAGAAGAGTTAGTAAGAAGTGAGGAGTATGCTCTTCTTTAAACTAATCCTATCCATTTAGTTCAAGGGAGGGAAAGTTAGGGCATAACAAGTAAAGACAATTAATACAGTTGAAACTGTTCCAAGTCGGTAATTGAATAGGTACACATATAGTCTTAGTTAACATAAAAAACATGATTTTTTTAGTAAACATTGTAATTTAGTTCATAATATTTATTATCATATAATGATTATTAAAATGTTTCTTAATCTTTAACATTAAGTTAGGTTCAATTTTCTCCTGTAAAGCAACCATTAGTTGAGTTGCATTAGTTTAGCTAATTTATTCCTTAAGTCTGTGCCATTATCTCTTTGTTTATCTATTTAAATGTTTTCTGATGTGACTTAAATTTCTATTGCATTTTTATATAAGTAATTACATGTTCTATTTCGTCTTCTCTACTATCCTAGTCCCTTTCAAGTATAAAAGTAATGAAAGTGCGTTGATGGTTATTATTTTTGACATTTGAGCCTAGTTGTTAAGAATTCCAAAATTCAAATAGAGTGCTTAGAGAATTCTTGGGAAAAAGAATTAGTAAGGAAGTCTAGGATTTGGTAGTCAGGGTAGTTGAAAACATGATGGACATATAGAAGGCGATAAGTTAGGACGTGGCCATAGTTGAAAAATAATTTGAGGTTGAGTTGTTATAGGGAAACTGTTTAAGGCTCTTGAAGTTAAGAGAGGTATATAAACACACCAGCATCATAACGTAGAGGACCTCATAGACATAATTAGACTACTCAAACATACATAACCTATTATTGTTTTAACTTTTTTTATATTTTATACCCATCCTTTATTTAAATAAAACTATTCTTTTAATTTAAATTTCACATTCGAACATTCTTTAGCATTTTGGTAACTTAAAATTCTATTCACTAAGTTTTCCAAAAGACACTTATATTTCTAATTATAATTCAAGAACATTTTTGTAGAATTCCTTCTTCACATGCTCAAATTTCAGGTTGAAATAGAAAAGTAATCAACAATTTGGCACGCTCGAATTTCAGGTTAATTATGAAAAAGTAATCAACAACTTGGCACGTCCAATGGGATCATGATGTTGTGTACAAAAAATTAGAAAGAAGTAATTGTGCCTCCAACCCTAGAGGAAGAATTCCTTATTACAGCAGGGAATGAAGATTTTGTATCTTAAATGATTGAAAATTTAGAGAAGGCAACCTCACTGTTAGCTAAGTCACTAGCTGACAAGAATTTGAAATTGCCATAGCTATCAACAAAAAATGATATTGTTTATGTAAATGATATCTCAAAATTAAAGCCAATTTAGCTGTTATGGCTTAAAAAATTCTACCACTTTGGTACAAGTTATTGGGTAAAATTCTCCTTCTCTAGTAAGAAAAATTTATGAAGGACTTGGGGGGAAAGCTTACACTAAATATGATAAAAGTTGGTAAGTATAGTCATCCTTTTTTTCTTTATGGAATAGATATATGTTCCTTATCATAAAAGCGAGGATATTTCTATAGTGCATTCACACATTAATCCTGGAAGTGGCTAATAGGTGGTCAGGCCTCAAGCTTATGAAAACAAGGATTTGATTTTAAAGTTGAAGCTAATAGATCGAATTATAACTTATGGGCAACTTTTTGGATGTAAAATAAAATCTTGTTCCTATTTTTGATTATTAACAGATCAAGTTTAAAATTGATATGGAAGCTGTTAGAGAACTGTCTAAACCTGACTTGAGACAGATTGGCCGTTTAGATTTCCATAAGCCTTATTAAAAAAATATTGACCACGAGAATTCATATCTTTATGGTTACTAGATTCCTGAGTTTTCCTTTTTTTTTTATAGTAAAGATGGCTAGTCAACTATCAAACACATTGCTAGATTCAGTATTTAGTGTGGTGAATTATCTAATTACAAAAATTTCAACAATTTTAGTTTTAGGATTTTTTCAAATTTTTTGAGAGGTGTAACTTTTTCTGTTATGCTTTATTTTCTAAAAAATTTATCCTTTCGTGGATAGAAATGGAAAGACTATTTCATATTCGATTTTCTTGAACTAAAACTGAAGTTAGTATAGTCGAATTGTCTAGGGTTACATAGAAAAGTGGTGAGAATCCAGATGTGTTCATTTCTCAATTCAGGAGAATGAGGAGTCAATATTAGATTACACTTCCAAAGACAGAGTATGTAAAGTTGGCTCAAAGGGGCTTCGATATTAAACTTTTTAAAAAATTTCAAGGTATGACATTCTATGATTTTTATAAGTTTACATCATAAGTGTCTAAGTATGAGGAGCTTCTTGGGGAGGAAAGGCATTAAAAAAAGAGTTCCATTGGTATATATTATATAACAAAAACTCTATGTGATTTTAATAGTGATTGAGGTTAATAACCTTTGAACTTGTGTTTGCCCTGCTCTAGAATGGAAGTCATTTGAAGCTAAAAGGAAAGTACAACCACCAACTACTAAGATGTAATACATTTTTGATATCTCCAAAATGGGGAAAAATTTTGATTTCTTGTTATAGGAGAAGTTTATCACTTTATTGCCAGAACACAAGAATCCCATAAAGGAAGAGATTCGTGTGACGGAATACCATAACTACCCATAGGAATGTGCAGGCTTAACACCATAAAAGAAATTTAACAGTCATAAATAAGAGATACAACACGACAATATGAATAATTTGTACTGATGATCTTTGAATATGAATATTTGGCTTATAAATGTGCATTTTCAGTATATAGATAATATGTTGAAGAATATTTGCATTATGTCCTTTGCTTAAGTATGTCATCATTGTTTACATGAGTTTATAATATTTTATGAATGTGTGTGCTTGGCGGATGACTGCTGTGAGTGGTCATCCAAACTAAGTGTTTCCTCACTAAGCTTTCAAGCTTAGCACGGGTATTAATCTTTGTAGGTCCAGGTATTACGAGTGAGGTACAAGGGAAATCTACAGGGCCTAAGGCTAACTACTAGGTGTAAAAGTACATTTGGAATGTGTTTTTTCTGGGTTAAAGATTATTTTACTTGTAATGAATGAAATTGTAATGTTTTCTTTTGGATTATCATGTAAGTGTAAATACGTAATACTACTTTTCAATGATGATGTTAAGTGATATGAAATTTTGTAATATGTATATGTAGAACATTGAATAGAAAAATGTGTGATGACAGTTCCTATAAACAAGTAGAAATGTATATCGTGACTATTTGTACAAGAATTTGGTTGCCATGTGTTGGATCCCGTTTCCGGAATCCAATTCTTGACAACATACCTTCATACTTGTGCGTGGTTCCGTGAAATCTCTTCTTACTCTGATACCAAACGTGTTGGGCCC
>JAOSBL010000002.1:22083100-22096421 GCA_027568915.1 Erythroxylum roraimae
TGTCTATTTGAACTATATGATTCATTTGGCATAAAAGATAGATGCTTCAAGCTCAAAACATAGAAGTTAGGTCATATATGAAATCAATGAACAAGCTAAGGTTGGTTACGCCCAATTATATTGTGAGATATTTCAAGAAAAAATTATTGACAATTTGAGCATTAAAATTAAAAAATGGCAGAAGAATGCAGGAAGAAGCTGCATTTTTCAGTTAATTTTAGCATGAGCGAGTATAAAAGGAGGAAGGTTTTTATATCAAAGTCAAAGGAGTAACATAATGGAGATAGAAAACTTTATGGTTATATTAGTTAATTAAATCAAATAAATCTAGATTCTACTGTGAAGCTTCAACTTAAAAGGAAAAACAAGAAGATAAATTGGTGTTAAAAAGGAAGCATGTATGTTTTTATGATATGAAAAAGAGGTTAAAAAATGTTAGGACCTAAAATTAGTATAAGTGGTTGTTTCTTAAAGACTAAGTACACAAGACAATATCTAAGTGCCATAGGAATTCATGGCAACCACGACATATATCTCATTGCATAGATAGTTGTTCAGGAAGAAAATATTAAAAATTAGACATGGTTTGTTGAGCAGTTAATCATTGACTTAAAGCTTAGGGATGAGATCAGAATCACAATGATATCAAATATGGAAAAAGTACTCTATTTAGGGTAAAAGATAATAGACTCCTTTATGGTTTAACAAAGTTTTTTCGAATTTGGTTTTGTTTCTATATTTTGCAGCGTAGTTATTTTGCATCTTTTTACTTCATTGAATATAGAACTTTTATCATCCTTTTTATGTTTTAAAAGGCAAATGATTGGATTTTCTTGCATGACATGGCGGCAATCAAATGTTATAACTAAGACTTCTGAACATGAATTTATATCAATTTGTGTACTGCTTTGAAATTCATTGTCTTCTTTGCTTTGTTTTGGTTATCTTATTTGGCCATCAGCTTTTGGGAGTTGCTTCGTCATCATCTTCCTTCACGTACTTCAGGAAGATCCTTCTGTGTGTCGGTTGGGGTAAGTGATTTTGTTATTTACTAGGTTTTTGTGTACTTGGTTTAATTTGGGTATTTGTTTGCAGTTTGAACTTTCTGCATTTTTAATGTAAATGGCCTGCACCAACTGAAATTTTTTTGTGGTATGAACTTCGATTTATCAATGAATTAATATAGAATGGGTTTGACTTATAGTTCTAAATATCTTAATTATGTCAATCCGTTATTT
Organism: Erythroxylum roraimae; assembly: GCA_027568915.1. Lineage (NCBI taxonomy): Eukaryota > Viridiplantae > Streptophyta > Magnoliopsida > Malpighiales > Erythroxylaceae > Erythroxylum > Erythroxylum roraimae. The sequence continues at coordinate 22,084,339 of JAOSBL010000002.1, forward strand.
CATTGATGCTCTCTAAAATGATTAGGTTCTCTTGACTTTTTATGTGCGAATCTTTACACGCATCTTCTTTAATATAATACTAATTTTATTCTAAACATATTAGATAATTTACATATGTTATAATAATTTATGTAAATAAATATTCATATTTTTATGAATTACTTATTTTATTTGGCACTAGTACATACACTATTTAGGTTAAATATCAAACTTCTAACATTAATTCTCTTCTAACATATATCATTACAAAAAAAAGATATGCAGTTAATAAATAATGTTGATCTTAACCCATAACCCGTGATGCAGCTCCTGTGAGGCTTATCGATGAAAAATACCATGAGCCTAGGAGTCACAACGAGAACTTATTTTTTTTTATTCACAAGTGTAATCTTTGGTGATTAATTCAATTGGTTAATACTTAGGTGATGTTATATAAAGTTTAGATGAATGATACTAATTATGTAATTACTGTTTTAAATTAACAGTTTTGCAGAAATGAGTAATGTTGATAAATCTTGGATGTATAGACGATTAACACCTGATGGTTTCATAAACCCTGAGTTTGTTGAGGGAGTTAAAGCTTTTATTCATTATACATGTTCTCAACCTGCATATATGGATGACCCAAAGATTAGATGACCATGTAAAAAGTGCAAACACATTCGTTTCCTTCCTATTGATGAAGTTAATGGGCATTTGCTGAGAAAATGATTTGTCCCTAGTTATTTTGAGTGAATACAATATGGGGAACCATTGATTTGTAGCACCTCAAGGGGTAATTAAGTACAATCATCTATGACCTTAAATGAATTTGAAGGGGGGATTGGATCTAGAACAAATTATGTGGATGGAAATGAAAATCCTTACATACAAATGGTTTATGATGCAGCCGGTTATACCTTTCAGGAAAATATGGAAAATGTTGAAGAAGAACCAACCCCACATGCAAAACAATTTTTTTAACTTACTACAGTCAGCTGACCAAGAATTATGGCCAAATTGTGAGACAATGACTTAATTGTTTTCAATTGCTCAAATATTAAACATAAAGTCTGAAGGGCATATTTTGGACCGTAGTTTTGATAAAATTCTTGAATGGTATAATGAATCATTGCCTCCTGATCATATAATGTTTGATAGATTTTACAATATAAAGAAACTTATTAGGGGTCTTGGTTTGCCTGTTGAAAAGATTGATTGTTGCAAATTGGGATGTATGTTGTATTGGGGAGATGACGTGGAATTACAAGAGTGCAAATTTTGTGATAAACCTAGGTTCAAGCTTAGAAAGCGTTATATGAAACATAAATTAGTACCCTGGAAGCAGATGTATTATTTCTGCTAACTCCAAGACTTCAAAGACTATATACTTCTGATGTTACTGCATCTCACATGAGATGGCATAATGAACACGAATATGAAGATAGAATAATGAGTCATCCATCAGATGCACTTACATGAAAACATTTCAATAATACCTATCTTGAGTTTGCAGCTGAAAGTCAAAATGTTAAGTTGGGATTGTCGACGGATGGATTCCAACCTTTTGGTCAATCCAGCCAACAATATTCATCATAGCTAATCATAATTACTCCTTATAATTTGCCTCCATGGATGTGCATGAAAGACGCATATATGTTCTTGATAGTGATTGTACCAGGGCCTACAAATCTGAAGCATAGAATTGATGTATTCTTAAAACCATTGATATATGAATTGCAACATCTTTGGGAATATGGTGTCAAGACATATGATGTGTCTCTAAAACAAAATTTTGTGTTGAGAGCAACTTTGATGTAGACTATTAGTGATTTTCTAGAGTATACCATGTTGTCTGGATGGAGTACAGCAGGAAAATTGACTCGTCCTTATTATGGCAATGATTCTGATGTGTTTTATCTTCCAAACAGGCGCAAAACATGCTGGTTTGACAATCACAGGAAATTTCTTCCTCCAGATCATCCATTTAGACGCAATAAGCAAAAGTTCATTAAGAATAGTATGGTAAAAAACCTCCTCCCCCTCACAAAGCTGGTGAAGAGATCTTACAGGAGATTGAAGAATTAGGCTTGCTGAAAGTTACAAAATTTGAAGTTGATGAAGTAAATACATGCATTAGTAAAAAATTTGGTTGGAGAAAACGAAACATCTTTTTGGATTTGCCATATTGGACAACTAGTTTGATACATCATAATTTAGATGTGATGCATATTGAAAAAAATATTTTTGACAATTTGTTCAATACCATAATGAACATTGAAGGGAGGACAAAAGACAATGCGAAATCACGAGCTGATTTGTAACTTTTTTATAGAAGGAATAAGTTACATAAAGATCTTCGCGCCGGTAAATATCCGAAAGCAGGTTACACTTTGGAAAAAAAAACAAAAGGAAATTTTGTGTGAATGGTTGAAAAGTCTAAAGTTTTCCGATGGTTATGTTTCAAACTTGGTAAGGTGTGTGGAAATGAGGAAGTATAAATTATTTAGGATGAAAAGTCATGATTTTCATGTGTTTATGCAAAGACTAAATCCAATTGCATTTCTAGAGTTGCTACCGAATAAGGTTTGGGAAGTAATAACAGAATTAAGTTTGTTTTTCAAAAGTTTAACATAATCTGATATCAAGTTGGCTGAAATGGAAAAACTAGAAAGGAACATGCTAGTAATTTTGTGTAAGTTAGAAGGGATTTTTCCTCCAAGCTTCTTTGATTGTATAGAGCATCTACCTGTGCATTTAGCACACAAGACAAAACTAGCCAGTTCAGTTCCATATCGATAGCTGTATCCATTTGAGAGGTAATTCAATAAAAAAGATTGTAATTGAAGTAATAACATGTTGTAACTACTAAATTGTAATAACCATATTCTCTAATATAAACAAGGCTAGAGTTGAAGGTTTGATATGTAATGCTTATCTAATGGAGGAAGCTAGTATATTTTGTGGACATTATTTTGAGTAGCATGTTCACACAAGAGAAAGAAAAGTTCCTCGTAATGACGATGGGAGACGAACGAGTGATGCTGATGGTAACTTGTCCATTTTCACATACCCTGGATGAACATATGGACGTTCAACAAGAATAATGTTAATAGAGGAAGAAATTCAAGCTGCCCATGGTTATATTTTATTGAACTATCAAGAGGTTTAACCTTTTGTGCAATAAGTTGAAAATGATTATTTGGGTTTTGAATTTTTGTGTTATTCATAACTGAAATACAAAATAATGTTTTTAGATTATATGAGGAATTGTTACTCGAGCTAATGCCGGACAAAACACATGATGATATAAATAAAGAAGTTGGAAGATACTTTCCTCGATGGTTCGAGAAATATGTAAGTTATCACTTACAAATAATCAAATGATGGAATTATAAGATTTAAGTGTTCATATGACATTATACTCTTTGATATGATAATTTCTTTTATATAGGCCTTAGAAAATCCAATACAGAATAAGTTCATATGTGATCTTGCAAAGGGACCTCTGCGAACTGTTAAATCGTATCCGACATATTTTGTTAATGGATACAAATATCATACAGAATATCATGGTCATAGCATGACAACAATAAATAGTGGAGTTTGGATACATGGAGAATTGATGGATTACTATGGTAAAATTATTGAGATACTTGAAATTGAGTACCCTACATTGATAATAAAGCGAAGTGTCATATTTAAGTGTAACTAGTTTGATTTGACTCCAAATGTTAGCATAAAAGTGCATAGCCGATACAATCTAGTTGAAATCAACCACCGAAGAAGATTGAGACAATTTGAACCTTTCGTATTGGCAATGCAAGCGAAACAGGTCTGTTATGCCTCTTTTCCCAGCTTACGATGAGATAAGACAGATTGGTTGGTCATTTGTAAAGTTAAACCTAAAGGTGTTTTTGAATCACATGAAAAAGGAGAACAGAGAATTGAAAGTGAAGCATTTCAGGAAGATATTTATGAAATAAATGCATCTGTCACATATGACGATAATGAACCTTTGAATGATCCATCTAACGAATATGTTGAAATTTCATCTGGAGAGGATTACGAGGGCCAGAGATCTGAAGAAGAGCCACACTTTGATTCTTATACTTCAGAAAAAGAAGATGATTGTAATTTACAATTAAGTGATGATAGCGATTAATTTGTGTTTGTAATTGAATATTATATTCAACAAATCAATTATTTCCTTTTCATTATATTGTGTAAAATATTGAATTCAAATTCTTAATCAAGGAATGTCGATATGGCGACAGGTTTCGAATGATAGTAATTCATTCTGTTGGGAGGAATGTGGCAAAATTATCCCTGTCGAAGGAATAAACAATGCAGGAAAAATCTCCACTTCATACATTAATGATCGTTTGCCTTCTATGGCCAATCTTCTACTTCAAGATGTTTAGTATCATCTGAACTATGTCACTTTCCTTATCATGTACATCTCATTTCCTTTTATGAAGTTATTATATATATTCACATTTGATGGTATATACTACATATTGTTTTAAGCTTCTGTGAATCTCGAAGATGACATGTATGCCTATAGAGGCGGGAGTGATGTCACAACGATCCATAAAGGATTAGGGAAATCGTTTGTTTTGAAAATTTCGTCAATTCCACAAACCTCATCTAGAAGTTCACGTATGCATATCACTCCAATTTTGGTTCATTTAATGGTTTTCTAATATGACAATATCTAAGTTCTATACTGATTGTGTTTTAGGTAAACCGTTTCATACTGGCAGTTCATCTGTAGAGTTTGTCTTCCATACTTAAATTTGGCGACTCATTCACTGTATCCTCTACAAGTTTAGCTATAGTGGAAACGTTATTGCAAGAAGGTGTTAAAAACCTATACCTGAGGGAAGAACTATCACGGTTTCAAATCTATGCAAAATCCATACAGCTCACATTGATTTATTTGTGTTTCTATTTTTCTTGTTTTCTTCTTGTCTTTTAATTTTCTTCTTCTTAATTAATCTTCAAAAAATGCCCAAATATTATGCTTTTGATTCAGTTTAACTTCTTTGCTTCCGAATTGTGCCTAAAATCACATACAAGTCAAAGTGAGTATCTTAAGCAATTTATTGTCCTTAATCGCTAAGTGTTATAAAATAATTAAATAATCAGTTAAGCACCTATCAGCATAGTCTTCCACTAGTTCTTCTTGTTCTTCCCCATTTCTAAGCATAATAGCCTCATACTGCTCTAGTTGATATAATTCCATATTGCTAAGAGAGTCTTCCACACTTCTCTTACAAAATTCATGGGAAAGTTGTCTTACTTGAATCTCCAGGTTGTGAATAGAAGAGACATGATTTTCTGTTACTTGATCAAATTGCTCTTCCAGTCTCTTCTGGTTTTCTTCCATATCTGTTAGCTTATCCATGATTTTGTCCAATTTGGAATCCCATAAACTAGACGCATCTTGCTAAAATTCAACTAGGTCTTGATGTCTTATATGAGTATTTGCATTATTGGACCAATAAAAATCTGGGTGGTTCTGCCATCCTGAAGTGTACGGGTTCATATAAGGATAATGATTTTTCCAACTAAATTGGGACTCATTGAAATCCGCAAGAGTCCTTTGCTCCATATAATATACATTCTCTATGATCGTTCTTTTTATCTCTTCTTACTATTCAACTCTTAAGATTCCCCATTATTATTCGGTGATATCCATGTTGATGTGTCGTCTACTTTATGCCCATCTTTTTTTTTCACAAAAGATGGTGACAAAGCCTTAGACTACAAGAATTAAACTAATCGACTCATTGGAAATGACGCCAAAAACTTGATTGAGGATTGGTTGTCTGTAAGTTTTAATTATTAACCTCGATAATTTGCAAGTGTATGATTCGTTAGCGTAGTACCAAAGGAGTTGATCCCACGAGGAGGGAACTAATCTAATCCTAAAATCTAAGGCCAGAAACAAAAAACAGAAATTCAAGATGCAACGAAACTAATTCTAGAATTTAATTAAATCAATCAAATTAAGAATCAAACACGAAAATACTGATTGTTAAGCAATTTGCAACACACCAAAGAATCAACCGAAGGAAATTACCAATTGTGAGAAAGGAAATTTTACCTATCCTTAACGCTGACCTAACTGATTATGAATTATTGGATTGTTGGTTCTAGACTATCCTAGGGTTAATTACTCTCTCTCAAGTTATAACCATTAACCCTAAATCATAAACCCTAATCAGATTATAGAGGCTGCAATCTCTTAATTCACAACATATCCAAAATCCTAATTAGTTATGAAATTCACTAATAAACTATCAAAAACCTATGCAATATCTCTCTTCGCATAAATTATCAATCTGATTCAATTCTAGTTTCTGTTAAATCACCTAACTCTCGTTAGTCCAATTTAATCATGTTTCATTCGATTCACCCTCTCAGTTTATTATCGAATTATGCAATAGCATAATCAAACCATAACAATATCCAATAACCACATAAATAATCAGATTCTCATTAATTCAATAATAAAATTTCGAAGGTAAGTTTAGAACATCCTCGACATTCTAGATCATATCATTAACTGTTCAATCCAATTCTATACAATAATAAAATTGAAAAGAATAGGAAATACAATCTAAAATGGATGACGGGAGGCAGCAACGTCGGGAAACCTCATGATCTGGGAAGCACTTCGAGTCAGCTTCTTCTTCTCTTATTTCTTCCTTCTTCTCTTCTTCTATCTCTCGATGATCTCTATCTAGGTTTTCTCAAGGTGGCCGATGCAAAAGCTCTTTCTCTTCCTCTTTTTGTTCTTTTTATATCCTCTTGTGTTTTTGGTAACCTTAGGGGTTTTCTAGGGTCCGAAAGGTCCAAAAAAATCCCTCAAAACTTGATATTCGTAAGTGTTTGCACGTCTGCCCAACATAGGCCATGATCATGGACCATTCCCTAGGCTTCTATCACGATTGTGGCATGTAGGCCACGATCGTAGGCCAAATTTGGTGCTTCTGTCACGATTGTGGCCTAAAATGTCATGATCGTAGGTCGTTGTTTTGACCCGAATGTCTCCGAAACTCCTCCGTTCTTCGATGTTGACCCTGAAGCATTAGTAAACACATCAAGCTATCTCAAAAATGTAAAATTTAAGCTCAAAGACTTGTACTAACCCATAAAACACTTAAAACATAAATAATTAACAAACTAACACAATTCTTACCTAAACATATACTAAATGATTGAATTAACAACTAAACACATATCAACTTGTACCCTAAAATATGATGCAATTTACACTTATCAATGGATGTGAAAATAGCATTTCTAAATGGGAATTTGCTTGAGGATGTTTATATTAAACAACTTGAAGGTTTTTAATATGAAAGATTACCTAATCAAGTATGCAAGCTACAAAAGTCTATTTATAGACCTATTTAAGCGTCACGAAGTTGAAATATTCATTTTGATGAGACAATTAAAGAGTTTGATTTTATCAAAAATATGGATGAGCCGTGCGCCTAAAAGAAGGTTAATTTGAGTGCAGTAGTCATTATAGTGTTGTATATGAATGACATATTGCTAATCAGAAATCATATATGTCCAAGAACTTCTCCATAAAGGATATGGGAGAGGTCACTTATATTATGAGAATAAAAATCTATACGGATAGATTAAAGAATTTTTTAACTTATCACAATTCACATACGTAGACAAAATGTTGAAGAGGTTTCGTATGGAGTATTTCAAAAAGGGATTCTTACTTATGTTGTACAAGATTTCTCTCTCATAAAGTATGTGTTCAAAAATATAAGAAGAGAGAGACAAAATGGATTTTGTTCCATATATTTCAACCATTAGATCAATCATTTACACAATGCTATTTGCTTTTAGAACAACAAGAAAATTTCAATCCAATCCTAGTGATGGTCACTAAAATGTTGTGAAAAATATCTTAAAGTAATTGAGAAGAACAAAAGATCTTTTATTAGTCTATAGAGGAGCTAAACTAAGAGACTAAGGGTACTCAGATGCTAGTTTTCAGTCCAATCTAGATGATAACATATCACGATCAGGGTATATCTTTATTATAATGGTGGTGCGGAAAGTTGGAAGAGTATCAAATAACCAACCATCATGAATTCCACGACTGAGGTATAGTACATTTTAGTGTCAGAGCAATAAAGGAAGTAGTTTGGATCAAGAGGTTTATCACCAAACTTAGAGTGGTTCCTGGTATTATTGACATAATAGTATTATACTATAACAACAATGGCGCCATTACACAGACAAAGGACCCAAGGCTTCATCAAAGTTCTAAATATGTTCTTAAGAAGGTTCACTTAATTAGGAAGATAGTGGAGTAGAAAGACATAGTATTAGAGTCATTTCCTGTTAAAGAGAATCGTGTAGATCCTCTCATTAAGTCGTTGTCTCAAAAGATACATAATCGGCATATGAATGATTATGGTATCAAATACATAAGCGATTGGCTTGAGTGTAAGTGGGAAATTGTTAGTTTATGCCCTTGTAGCCAATTAATTATTTGCAATTTGAAATATGACATTATTATTTTAATTAATAAAGATATTCTTTATCTTTATGTATTTTGCTAATTACATTTGATGTTTCAATAATAAAGATGAAATTCTTAAAATAACTCGTGTGCAATTGAAATTATTATAAGATAATTATAATATTTAATTTGTATTTATGTATTATTCCTAAATTGTTCATAATTGTAGTTTCATCAAGATAGGATATTGATGGGATGGTAAAACTAGAATTCGTTATTTTTTTTTTTCTTATGAAGAAAGTAATTGATCTTATAAATTAAAGTATAGGATACTTAAACAAATGTATATATGCTTATTAGAGAATAAGTTCATTGAATTTACTCAATTATGAGAATCTAAATGGAGTATTACTTATGTATTTGTGGATTTCCTCATTATGAGGGTTGTATAATTAATCCTTAGACTTAAACTTATCTATTTATGACCAATCTTATTTAGAGAAACTCAGTCGTGTAGTACTTGAACATAGCATAAACCAAATGGGATAGTTGAGTAAACCAATAAAAGATTCTTTACTCTAAAGTAATTAGAGAAAATGTTTTATTGTTTTTAATTAGGGATGTCAAAAATAGATTGTTACTTCAAAAATGACGTCGTTTTGGGCCACGGGCGGGTCACGGACTGACCATAATCGGCCCGACCGTTACTTTAAAAACGACGTCGTTTTTAAAGTTTTTCTTAAAAAAATATATGAGAGGTTGGGCCACGAGCTGACCCATCCTGGCCTGTCGGGTCACGCGCCACCATGGCCTGGGGTCGGGCTGACATCTTTATTTTTAAGTAGTGATAATTTAAGGAATTATTTGAGAAATAATGATCATTATTTCTAAATATTTATTAAAATTATTTATTTATTTAACATATTCATTATTTCAAGAACTATGAATAATTTAATTTATTATTAAATTTAATTTATTAAATTAATTATTCAAAAACTATAAATTTTAGATAAAATTTCATTTGATATTTAAAATATATTTAAAATAATATTAATTTGTAAATAAATATTATTTTATTTTAATAAAATAACATATATAAGATATTAAAATAAATTTAATTAATTAAAAATAATTTATCTTTAAGTTTTTGTCTAATATATAATTATTATGAATGATAAGATATAACTACATTAATATTAACAACCAAACAAATTGAAAACAAAAAATGAAAACTAAAACTAAAAACTACAACAGAAATATAGAAATAGAATCAAACGATCCCTTAACTTCTCGTTTACGATTTATATTTTAAAGTTAGTCAATTAATAAGATTCAATCAAGAAATTGTATAATTTTATTCTTTAGATCACAATTAGTTTTCCTTTATAAGTATCAAAGATGAAGTATGGCGGTGAATAAAGATTCCTAGATTTAGGTGAAATAAATGGTGATTCATGGAATAACTCAAATAGCTTCTATTAGGTATGAGTTGAGAGTGAATTAGCCTGATATATATATATACATCTACTTGAGAAAGGGGAATATTAAAAATTCAAAATTAGTTCTTACGTTGTCATAAAGAGATATGAAAATGAACAGAATTATACACAAAAGTATAGCTTATAATCTATTTATATATAGAATTTTAGGTTAAGATATGATACCCTAATTGTATATGAGTTCATTTACTTTTGTATTAATGTTTAACTTATATTATAATATTAAATAATTTATTTTAAATGGATTGAAATGTTAAAATTTATTAGTTTGTATTACAATTTGATACGCATTTTACGTTACTCTCGATAGGCTTACAAAGTGGCGATAGCTGTTCCTTATTAAAGGAAAATGAAACTATCAAATTTTGGATAAGAAGTTAAGAACATCAAACAAAATGCGAGATACGATTAATTTTTTCTAAAACTGGAATATATTCATATGTTGTTATGCATCGCAATCAAAGGCCAGGAAAATAGCCGCGAATTGCGGCGTGGCATAGCCCCACTTTGGACCAAAAAGATCCTTATCTCCCAAAACACTTGAATCTTCATTTTTCTATTACTAAACTGGAAACTCAACTCTAGATTTTTTTTTATATTTATATAGTAGGATCCATAATCCACCATGTATACAAGTGTCCAAAATCAAAGCCGTCAACTAGCTTAGATTAGATTAAAAAACAGAGCACAGCACAGATAGATATGTCGTCGTCGTCGGGTACTTTCATGGGGATCTGCATCCTGCACTCTGTGATAGCCATAACGAGCGGGACTCTGATGATGTTCCACGTGAAAGAGATCTATACCTTTACACACGGGCCCAGCGCTGCAGCAAAGCTCATGGGGTCGACGCCTCACGATCAGCTGCTCATCCAGACCTCCGATTCGTTCTCCGGTTTGCTGCTCTTCACCATCGGCTTCTTGCTCTCAATGGTGGCCTTCGTTAAGGATCGAGATTTCCAGTCTTTCTTCGCCAAAGGCTGTACGCTGCTCCACGTGTTCGTTGCTCTTTGGAGAGTTTATTTCGAGAGGAGAGTCGAGGTGTTGGCTTGGGATTGGCTCAGGCAGACTATTGGAGACGTCTTGTTGGCTTTATCCTGGCTTTTCTTTCTTATTTTTTCCTGGAGAGAGAAGTACGACTGACACTAGTTTCTTTGTTTTTGTTAATGTCTTTTTTTTTTAATTATTCTTTTCGTTAATGTTACTGCTGAAAAAGCAAAGTTTTCTATTTAATTAAGAAAAAAAGTGGTACGGAAATTTGGGGAGATTTAGTGCACCGAGCAGGGATGAACCTGGTTTTAAGAGGTAAGGCAATGCACTTTGATTGTATAATGCTTATCCATCGGTAATATATGGATGCCAAAAATTGTGGTAAAGAGTATGTTTTAGGAGTTGTAATCATCTTCAAGGTGGCTTGTTTGTGGAGATAGCTACTTCGTTAACATTTGGTTGGCTACTTGGCATAAAAATAACCAAGCCAAATTCCTTGTACTCTCTTCCTCAGTCATAGATTTGCTTTTAAATCTTTTAAGTGAAACCGGATGGTGCTCGACCCTGTTCATTGAAGTTTTAGGCAAAACAATTTCCAATTAGATCCAATTGTGTACTAGGGTTACCTACTAATCCCTAACAACTTTTACCTCGTTAGCAAACAAGCACTACACAATCCATAGCTAATAAAATCGAAAGGTAAAAATAAAATCGAAAGGTAATGTGATATAATGTTTCCTGTACTATCTACTGCATCAATCAATCTGGACGCTTTCATGTTTAAGGTGCCCTCATAAAAGCTTCAAATCAAGCACAACAAATGTAATTTCCGAAAACTCAACACCAACAAGGTGTACTCAAAATATCAAATAAATGGAAAGCCAAAAATATGGAAAACGGACAAGAGGAAATGAAAATAGGACAAAAAGGAAAATATAGAAGTTTTTTAAGCAAAAAAGATGAGCACCGTGAAATTAGTAACGAACAACGTCCTGTAGGCAATCATAGAAATGAGCAATGTTAATCTTCTGTTTGCCAGAGTAAATTGCATCCGAAGCTCCACCTTGTTCTCCTTGGGCTGCCATCTCTATCAACATATAGAGCTTTTTGAT
>JAOSBL010000002.1:22114068-22129389 GCA_027568915.1 Erythroxylum roraimae
GCACAATATCCTTGATCTTCTCTTAAGAACCCCTAATTAATGGTTAACGTTGACTTCTAAATTTAACATTAATTTTTTTATGTTGATGTATTTATAAATTTCTTTCAAATATTTGACCGTATTTTTTATCCTCTAACTTTTTTATTTCCATCAGTATATAAATCTAAGATTCTTCAACTCAGGAATTAGCAGCAAAGGATTTTCATAGTTTTGATTTCTGATTGATAATATAAAAGCAAACTTTCTAATTTTTCTATATACTTTTTAACTTACTAAATACTTGAGTTTTTGATTTTTCTATGTATTTTTCAGCTTACTAAATGCTTGAATATATTATAATACGTAGTCTCTCAATTAGTAAGGAGTAAGACTGTGTATCATTGAACCTTTTCAGATCTCACGTATCAGCAGAATACATACTGAGTGTTATTGTTGTTGTTATTGTTGCATACAATGTTGGATAATGTTTATGTGAACATGATATTCTTACTCTCAGGTTGTATATTTTAACACTTCATATTTTTCTGATAAATATGTATTAATATTTTCTCATTTTTATTTGGTAATATATTCATGTTATTATTAAATTTACTTAAATTATAACTTAAATTAAATTATGAATTACAATTTATATATATTATAAGTGTTTTATATGATATTTTCTTTGGATAAATTATTATCTCGATTGATGATGACAATAACATAGAGTCTAAATGATTTCAGGTCAATAACTTAGAACAGTTGGTGGCACGTATCCCCAAAACTCTACTTACAACTATACCTTATGGATTTCGTACCGACAGAGTTTTGAATAGGTTAAATAATGGGAACATAACTGTCCTAAAGTTAATATGGGTTTTCTTTAATTCAGATATACCAAATATTTTGATGGTGTAAGAGGGAAAATATGCAAAATGTTTTTTTCTTCTTCTATTTACAAGATAATCTAATGTTTGATTGGGGTAATGAGAACATAATCATTTGTCAATTGGAAATATAAATATAATGTTTCTTAAAGAAGAATCCAACAAAATGAGAGGGAAAGAGTGATAAATAGGCATAAACAACCATGTTTGAGAGAAATACCCAACCAAAGAAGCAAGATAAAAATTAAGAAAAGGGTTCAAATAACAATTAGGTTTGGGTAAAAATCTAGGGTCTACTATTAATGATGTGTAATAAATTATGATAATAATACTAATTATAAGATTAATGTCAAACTAATTTTATAATAAATTAAAAGTTTGAACATTTTATTAATACTTTTAATAATTCAAACTAGTATTATTCATTATTTTAAATATATTTTACTCTATTTTTATCTTAAGTATGTTAATTTACTGTATTTTTAGAAATTAGTTTTTCTATCATAAAAGTTTGCTATTTGTTTTCTCATTTCTAAAACAGGATGTCAAATTTTGCTCTTTATGTTTTTTTCCTGTGTCATAGATATAATACCATTGATATATCTTTGTGATATATTGTCGAGCTATTGATATTCTATTGTGCCCGCATACTTTTTCCTATTCCATACAGGTACTTTTGTTCTTTTTCTAGCCCAATTGGTTTATATTATGTTACCTAAAAAGTATATGTCTGGAAGTGAAAAAAGGGAAGAAGAAAAAAAAAAGAAAACAAGTAGAACAATTAATAGAATCTAGAAAAGGAGCAGTTAATAATTTATTAAAATAACAGGCTCCACTATTGAGAATCCTGAGGAATTAGGTAAAGATAATTTTGAACAACATAAAGAAAATTTAAGTGATGAGATTCACTTTCATAAGGTTATTAATAATTTGAGTGAGCACGATCATGTACCAAATGCATCCAGTGTTTAAAATTTAAGGGTAGACGAGCAACTAATCCTTATTTTGGATATTTATGATCCTAGAAAGTGGAATAATCTTGATAATAAAGTAAGAGACATTTTAGTTAAAAAAAGGCCTGTAAGAGAATTGAATCTTGTGTTTTCTTTAATACCTCTCAGAATTTTTCACATTTTTATTATTCTAGAAAATTGAGTAATAGAGAGATTAGTAATAGAAAATGGTTGTTTACTCTAAACATATAAATATAGTATATTGTTTTTGTTGTAAGTTGTTTAAATCTAATAGCAAACAAAGTGCATTAGCAAATGATGGATTTAGAAATTGAAAGCATCTTAATGAGAGGCTCAAAAAACATGAGAATAGTGTTGAGCATATGACTAATATGATAACTTGGAATGAATTAAGAGTAAGATTGAGTAAAAACCAAAAAATTGATAAAGATTTGCGATAAGAAATTATATAGGAGAAAGAACGTTGGAGACAAATTTTGATAAGAATAGTTTCTGTTGTGAAATGTCTTGCTAAATATAATTTTACTTTTTAATGATCCAATGAGAAACTTTACTAAGATAGTAATGGTAATTTTTTGGGATTGATTGAGATAATTGTTGAATTTGATGTAATAATACAAGATCATGCTAGACGCATTTAAAATCATAAACTTCATCATCATTATTTTGGTCACAAAATTCAAAATAAGTTGATTTTTCTGTTAGCCCATAGTGTTAGAAGTTTTATCATAAGGATTACTAAAGAGGAGAAATAATTTTTATTTGAGCCATATTTGAGCCATCAAGAACAAATGAGTTTGTTAATATAATATGTGAATATATCAAATAAAAAATAAAAATAGAGGAGTACTTTTTAGAATTCTTGAAGGTATATGACACATCTAGATTGAGACTTTTCAAAGTCTCTTGATCTTATTGTCCACAACGTGAGGGGTCAAGGTTATTACAATAGTTCTAATTTAAAGGAAAAACACTAGAACAAATGGGACATCCAAAGTTGATATAACTACAGAGGCTTCAAACTACTTTGTTACACCATAAAGTTAGGAGAGAAAGCGATCGAGAAGCTAGTGAGAAAGGATGCTTCTATCTTGGAAAACCAATTTGGCTTCATGCCAGTAAGGAGCACAACAAAAGCTTTGCATCTCCTCAGAAGGTTAATGGAATACTATAGGAAAAGACAGCGTAACCCATACATGGTTTTTATTGCTTTAGAGAAGGCATATGATGGGGTACCAAGGGAAATCATGTGGAGGTGTTTAAAAGTCAAGGGGGCCCCTATGACTTACATACAACCTATTAGGGATATGTATGAAGGGGTAAAAACTAGAGTAAGGATGATAGGAGGAGATAGGACGCATTTTTCTAAAGATATTGGGCTACACCAAGGTTTATCTTTGAGTCCTTTTCTATTTGCAGTAGTAATTGACGAGCTTACCAAGAACATCTAAGGGGATGTGCGTTGGTTCATGTTATTTGCTAATGATATTGTTTTAGTAGATGAGACAAAAGAGGAGGTCAATGCCAAGCTTGAATTTTGGAGGGACATGTTAGAGTCCAAGGGTTTTAGATTGAGTAGAACTAAGACTGAGTATGTGAAATGCAACTTTTTGCGACATAGGGTGGTTGCAAAAATGGAGGTAAAGATTGTATAAGAAGTTATATCGCAAAATGAATGTTTTAAATATTTCGGATCTATCATCCAGAGCAATAGAGAAATTGATGAAGACATAGTCCACCGGATCAGATCAGAGTGGCTTAAATGGAAAAGTGCTTCAGGAGTTCTGTGTGACAAGAAGATACTACTCAAGCTTAAAGGTAAATTATATTGTTTAGCGATTAGGCTAGTCATGCTCTATGGAGCAGAGTGTTGGCCCATCAAACAAGTTCATAGTCAGCAGCTAATGATAATGGAGACGAGAATACTCCGTTGGATGTGCAACCTTACCAAAAGGGATAAGGTCATGAATGTAATGATAAGGAACAAATTAAAGGTTGCTAATATTATGGACAAATTAAGAGAGACAAAGCTTAGGTGGTTTGGTCATGTTAAGAGGAGACACTCAGACGCTCTAGTGAGAAGATGCAAAAGAATCGTACTTAACGATTGTAAGAGAAAAATAGGGAGACTTGAGAAGAACTGGGGGGGTTGATAAAAAATATATGGCAATTTTGGAACTTACTGAGGACATAACTCACAATCGAAAACTTTGACGTGCTAGGATTCAGGTAAAGGATCCCCCGTAAAGAGATCCTGGCAGTCCTCTTTAATCCTTTAGCTCTTGTCTCTTGTAGTTAGCCTACGAGGTAATTACTTATTAATATCATCATCATCATCATCATTATTATATTGTTGTTGTTGTTGTTATTGTTATTGTTCTCATCATCACCATCATCATCGCCATCTTTACTACTATCATTAATAATATTATTATTATTGTTATTCATTTTCTTCTTCTTATTAATATGTTTATGGCTATCCGTGTTATTATGATTATTATTATTATGTATATTTATCTTTCTAGTTATTATTTTTATTTTATTTAGTATTTTATTCTATTATTTATCATTATTATTATTATTTGTATTTCTTTATGTATGTGTTTTTTAAAAAAATTCATTTTTATGATATATATATATATATATGTATGTATTTATTTATTTATTTATTTTTATTATCATTTTACTTAGCATTTTTCATTACTACTATTTATTTATTCTTTATTATATTTTTTTTCCTTTCCTGCTTTAAGTGGGTCATTTGAAAACAACCTCTCTATTAGTCAAGGATAAGGCTGCGTACTAGACCTCCCCAAATCCCATGCCTTAGTGGAATTTATACTAAGTATTGTTGTTGTATAAAGGGAAATCACTAAGGAGTTCAAAAGTGATTTCTTGAAATAAATCTAAGAGCATTATATATGTCATATGCTTGTTGTAATCTTAATCTTACTTTTAATGATATGACACATTCTTGTGTTAAAGTTGTTTCATTTTTTAGAGTTATACAACACATGCATGTATTATTTTCAAGTTCTCATAAAAGGTGAAAGGTTTTACTTGATAATATTTTGGGTTAACCATAAAATCATTGTCTAACACTCATTGGGAGAGTTAGAATAAAAAGTGTTAAAGCTATTAGATTTCAAGCTCCTCAAATAAGATTGACTTTAATGGAATTATCTAAATCGTATGATGGTGTCAAGTCAAAGAGTGAAGCGGAAAGTTTGGTTAGTGTACTGGAGAGTTTTGAGTTTTTACTTGGTATGGTTATTTGGTATGATATTTTATTTGCTATTAATATGGTGAGTAAAAAGTTGTAGTCTAAATCTATGTGCATTGACACTACCATATAGCAATTAGAAAGTGTGATGGTATATTTTGAGAAATATAGAGACGAAGGATTTGCCTCTAGTATGAATATTTCCAAAAGTCTTACACATAAGATGAATGTAGAGCATAGATTTCCAGCTAGACGTTGTATTAACAAGAAAAGACAATTTGATGAAAATGATCACGATAGAGAAATACAATCAACTGAAGATTCTTTAAGAGTTAATTACTTTCTAGTTGTTGTATGGCAATTGCTTTATTGAAGAATAAATTTGAACAATTAACAACATTTGAAAATATTTTTAGATTCTTATTTTATTCAAAAAAGTTAACGTTGTTCAACAATAATAAATTAATAGAAAGTTGCACTAATTTTACAACTTTTTCTCATGTTAATATGTCAGATGTCGATTTAGATGATCTTTTTTTTTCTGAAGTAAAAGTGTTGCAAATGACTTTGCCAAATGAGTTAATGTCATTAGTTGAAATTTTAGAATTTGTTAAAGTTGCGGGTTGTTATCCAAATATTTTAATTGCTTATCGATTTATATTGACTATACCTATAAATGTAGCATTAACTGAGAGAAGTTTTTCAAAATTAAAATTATTAAAAACCTAATTAAGGTCATCAATGTCATAAGAAAAATTGAATGGTTTAGCTATTTTATGTATCGAGAAGGATATGTTAGATAGTGTTAATCTTAATACTATTATTAATGATCTAGAAATGTACGGATAATTTGTTTTATCATAAATCATGGTCATTTGTGCTCTTGTTAGTGCAATTCACTTAGTGTTTTACAATTTGATACTATTGTTCGATTGTTGCCACTACTATTTTATTGTTACTACTACTATTTTTAATGATTTTATTACTATTGACATTTGCAGGATATCACCAGCTGATATTATGATCATTTAATATTTTGTTGAACATGTGCACTTATAAATTGAGTCACTTATGTATGGATATTAAAATTTAATAATAAAAATATGCTTTTAAGTTTACATATTTGTATATTGTCGATTTATTAAGACCCTTCTTTGTACTTTGACCAGGGCTTATAAAACGTTAGGAGCGGCCCTGCTCTTTAATCCACACCAATTTATGTAGCATAAATGTTACTTATTTTTTAAATAAGTTATAAATAATACAAATACAATAAAAATACACCTTAATATGTTTGCTAAAAATTATTGTTTATAGATTTATAACATATTTTGTTATTTTAAAACTCATTTTCATAAAAAAATTATTATGTGTCATTTTAAATAAAAAATATATTGTAACTCATTCATTTTTTTAAAACTATAACAACAACAATCTCAATGCACAAAGCTCCTCGCTTTGTAAGGGTTGGAAGAGGGATATTAATTATACGCAACCTTCCCTTTGCATTTTACTAAGAGATTGTTTCTGTGACTAGCTAATCGTTATAATTAGGATCGTCAATAGTTCACTCCACATCATCTATATGTAGAAATATTATTGAATAATTTATACCCAATTATGCAACAATTATACCAAATGAATATTCAACACATGATAATTAACAATTAAATATACATTTATCATCAAATACTTATTTGCAAAATTTTTAGTTGGAAGACTAGTCTCTGCACCTGTATCAATAGATAAAAAAGACAATATAAGATAATATAATATATAATTGTTAAAATTATTAAGGTAAACACAAAATAACATATTATAAAGAATAGAGTTTAACCTGAATATTATCATCTTCTAACTAATTTCAGGCACACATAAGGACTTCTATAGTATTAGGATAAAGTTGAATATGATGATGACTAACTATCTAACTGTTAGTACTAATAGACTTTAAAACGACATTAGATATTGGAATTACTAAGAGGTCTCGTGCAACTGCTTACATGATCGAAAAAACACTTTTGTGTGTATTCCACCATATCAATACATCGAATTGCACATTTTTAACTTCGGTTACAACATTTGCCTCAAAATAGTTGTCCAATTCCATCATATTGTAAGAATTCATAGTCGTTCTTTTTTTAAAATTGTGCAAATTTGTGACTCATACCAGTCTTATGAACACTAGATGAAGTTGAATTTAAAGTCGATACTTAACTACTACAATCATAATCTTTGTCTAATCTTAGTTAATAATCATTAAATAAACCATACCATAATGTTTCAATGATATCAATATGCTCTTTATCTCAATCACCATAAAACTTTTTATAATAAAAATATAATCCATCCATTTTATATCTCAAGTCCAGCACATAAATAACTATCATAGTTTGTCTGACTATATACTGATAAGAATTGAGTTTCTCTATCATCTACTTTGTC
This sequence comes from Erythroxylum roraimae, assembly GCA_027568915.1. NCBI lineage: Eukaryota > Viridiplantae > Streptophyta > Magnoliopsida > Malpighiales > Erythroxylaceae > Erythroxylum > Erythroxylum roraimae. Next base: position 22,121,577 of record JAOSBL010000002.1, read on the forward strand.
AAGAACCAAATCACTAGAATCAAATATCCAACTAAATAAAGCTTGTTTAATATAGCACATGCTACTAAAGCAAATATACAAAGTTGGATATTTTATTCTTGAGAACAACTTAGTAGCATTATAAAATATCTGCACTTTCGTACAAAATACTTTAGCCAACTCTCATTACTCTTCTATCCCTAGGCAAGTATACTAGAATCTCTTTGTGTTAGCCTACTAAATACCTCAACATATTTGGTTATTGACTCCAACATCTTGAATGTTGAATTATATATGACAGGACAATCCAAAATCAACTTCTTCGTGCATGGAATGCATAGTTGTTGTACATTTTCTTCAAAAATTTCCACTCTTTTAGGTGTTATACTCTAATAAACTATGTTATTCCTGATCAACTATACTATCTCTTTTATCACATCTAACTTGTCTTTTACAATCAAATTCACGATATGCGCAAAACAACACATATAGAATATCCTTTCTCCAATCAACAAGCTCCAAACCCATAACTAGTTCTTTAATTTTTCTATCATCACATCATTTGCGCTACATCAAGAGTTATGGTTGAGAGCTTGGTTTAGATGTTCTAATCTATTAAGCAACCTACCAACACGGTTGTCATATTTTTAATTGTGTTGTTGATAGGGTCAACATATAAATAAACCTATCATTTAAAAATATGAACAACTATTAATTATAACATAATCAATAAATAAATTAAAACAATATTAAAGAATATATTTTACTTTAGTAGTTGACTATAAAGTCTAGTCATTTTCAATATTATGTGACGTTACCACCTATAATCATATGTCTAATATGATGGCTATCCCTCTGTCAATACTCAACATCTTTAACATGTCTTTCTTTTGATCATTGTAAATCTTCAAATTTTCTTTCTTTATAGTATTCCAAGAGATCTTAAAGGTTGGTAGAGTGAGGTGAGTAATATTCTGAAGTTTTTGCTATCAACAATAAAGTGGCTATTCATTACTAATGAACATCTTAGCTATAAAAAATTCTATTTGTTATGTCATAATTTGTGGCAATCATTTCACTCTTCTCTCTCATTATTTTAGGGGTAAAATATGTTGACCTTTTGAAATGACCTTGTTTCTATTATATGATTTTATGGGTCTCTTTAAATGAGATATTGCACCTTTAGAACTTTCGGTCAACGTCTTGCGATAATACTTACAGTCAGCCTTTTCTACTCTGTGTCTTAATCTAGTCTTATTGAAGTGATTCCAAACATCACTTCTTGATGAAACTGTTCCTTCTAACCTAAATCATTTCTTCATTTAGTACTAGATTATAACTCTTTGCCTGTATATAGAACCCTCCATTGAAAGAATATGTTCATCCATCTGAAACAACCAACATATATGAACATATAAGTTATTGGCATTTAAATGAATAAATACACTTTAATAAACACTTAGAATGTGTATATATTAATGAGCATTTGAAAATTACGCTAATTCAACCTAACAGTAAAATTTATCTCGATCTTGGATCTAGTGTTAGAAGCCTACAAGAGGGTATATGTTATTCTTGTCTTATAGTGTACATGTAAATACATTAGCCTATCCATCAACGTCCAAAAGAAAACAACTTAATAATCCTACACATACAGTAAACATTTAATACGGGAAATTTACACTATTCTCAACAATCAAGTACAAGCATCAAAATTTCGTTTAACTAGAACATTAAGAGATATATGATCCAGATGAAAAAACACCAAAATCGAGCATTTACTCGAGGAAAATGTCAGTACCAAAAAGGGCGTTAAAGCACAATAAGTATGACAATATTATACCTCGTGGTACAATTATGTTTATGGTCCGGATAAGAAAAAGACAAAAGAATCATGTCTGGAAATCACATGTATCACACTTTCATTACAAATGGTACTTGTTAGGAATGAAATAGCAAGCATGCATGGGGTTGTTTCTTGTAAACCTGACTAATTCATTTACGATATGAATACAAAATTATTAGTGCATTTTAATGGGAATGTTAAGTAAATTTAAATTCTTAGTCTCATTGTAACAACTACCATAACCACTAAATCCAACCTTTAATTAGTGAGTTTGGTGAGATTTCAGGTAAACAACAGCACATGTGAACTAAAGGGTAACAATAATAATACGTTTGAAACGTCAACAGAGACTACAGAGAAAATCATTGTAAATATATGTAGTTAGAGGACTTGTATTCGATAAGCATACGAGTTTGTAGATAACTTAGGTGCGACAAATCCCAAGGTCTAAGTTCATCTAATAATAAGGTAAGCTGGAATTCTTTGGAAATCCAACATAAAACTCCAAATTACTGATAGAAACTGAGTTCCTATATCACCTTAAGGATGTAAGATTCAGCATTATTGCTTTTGGCATACAAATTTATTCGACCCTCATTAATTATAACCACAAGCAGATTTTCCTTGAATGAAAACATTGTACCAAATTTGAGGAACTGATTCATCATTTTTTTTTCCGATGCAGCAAACTCTAAACAAGGAACTAATCAAACAAATCTTATGACAAATGGTAAAAACTTTATGGCACAGACAATGTTCTTTCTCGTAGACAAACAATTAACCATTATTTTTACATGCACATAAAGGATTTCTTGTCGTTATGTCGTGACATGATACAACAAATGGATGGAGACATGGGATGTGATCCTACCTTCAAGAACCAAAAGCATGGGATTTCAACAAGTGTCCTTCGTAGAAGTAACCGTGCAAGGAAGTTAACGTGGAAGTTGAGATATGAAACCATGCAAGGAAATTAATGTGCAAGGAAGTTAACATGGAAGTTAGATCTGAAACCATAAAAAGAAGTTAACGTGGAACTAAAAACATGTAAGGAAGTTAATGTGAAATGTATAAATAATTTTCTTTGATATGTAATAGGGTAGGGAAAAAAAACGAGTGTTCTCTCTCTCCCTATTGTCTTTTCCTCTTAGTGTTTCTCTTTTCTGTTTTCTTTTCCTTTATTTAGTTTGAAATAATACAATCTGTGTAACTATAACTTTGTACAATTTTTTATGAAAGATTGGACGCTATTGTTAGAACTCTCCTCATTGAGAATCAACAAAATGTTTGATACAATTCTGAACATGACTCAAATTAAATATCAAAAGCTTCAGAACTTCATCACGAAGAGCGATTTGTTGTAGGCATCAACAAGAGTGGAATCAGAAGGAGCAGTATGAACAATAGTCGGAGGGTCACAACCGCACACCACTTTAACTGAGTCATGCTAATAGAAGTCGGAAAAGATGAGTTGTACCAAAACTTAGCCCATGGTAGAAATTGTACCCACAACTTCAGATATTCATAAACAAAGCATTGAAGATACATCTCTATGCATTTATTAAGAGCTTCTGATTGACCATTCTTTGAGGATGGTATGAAGAACTCATGGCCGAAGTAATGCCCTACAACTGAAAAAGATGATGCCAAAATGCACTAGTGAAGGCTTTATCTCGATCAGAGATGATGGACTTAGGGATCCCATGATGTTTCACCACCGTTTGTACAAAAACTTTAGCAGCCTGCAAACTAGTTAGTCAGCATGAAGAGGAGCCAGATGATTATACTTAAAAAGATGGTCAATAACTACCATGATTGCGGAATACCCTTAGGACAAAGGGAGTTGTGTAATAAAGTCCATTGCAACATCATCCCAATTTTGAGAAGGAATAGGCAACGGACTGAGTAACCTAGAGGGGTGCAAATGGGAAACCTTAGCCTGTTGACATATTTGGCACTATTAGATATAAGAACAGATTTTGCATATCTTTCCAGAGAACATATTGGATATGCAAGCATGGGTGTGAAGAAAGCTAGAATGATCACCAATTTGGGAAGAATCGAATTCCTGCAAAATTTTAGAAATAATATCTTTAGATTGATGAGGAATAACCATACGGTTTTTCTAAAATAAAAAATCATCACGGACAGAGTAATATGGCATGGAAGAAAAATTGTCATGGAAGTCATCAATAAGAGATTGTAACTCCATCTAAGATCCTACATCCACATAAATATCATGAATAAAACTAGAGTAAGGTATAGAAACAACCAAAAAACAAGAACAAGATAAAGCATCAGTAGCTTTATTTTGTTTACTCGGTTTATATTTAAAGGAATATTTTTAACCCGTAAGTTTCTGAAGCCATTCCTACTGTTCTGTTGTCTGAACCACTTGATTTGTGAGATGTTTAAGGCTCTTTTGATCCGTTCAGATGATAAACTGGTGACCCATCAAATAATGACAGAACTTGGCCACCACTTCTGTGACTGCATAAAGTTCTCTTGCATAAGCCAACTAAGCACTCATTCTAGAAGATAATTGTTTAGAAAAATATGTAATAGGGTGACTTTGTTGGCTTAAAATTGCACCAATTGCATGCCCAAAGGCATCAATTTCAATGAAAAATGGTAAAGAAAATTTTGTAAAGCCAAAACTGGGGCTAACGACAATGCCATTTTGAGATTTTAGAAAACAGTTTGGGTATTTGTTGACCACTACTAAAACTTATCTTTCTGTTGTAACTTGTTAAGAGGAAAAGAAATGGTGGCATACTGTTGTATAAAATGACAATAGTATCCGGTCAAACCAAGGAACTCTCTGAGTTGTGAAATTGTCGAAGGAACAAGCCAATTAATAATAGCTTGAACTTTAGAAGCATCCATTTCGACACTTGCACTTGAAACTATATGACCAAAATATTCAATTCGAGTTTTTTCGAAGGAAAATTTGGAAAGTTTTGCAAAAAGTTGATATTGTAATAATTGTTCTAGCACCATAGCCAAGCATTCAAAATGGGAAGACCATGACGGACTACAGACAAGTATGTCATAAGAAAAAAAGCACAAACCATCTCAAAAATGGTTGAAATATATCATTCATAAGAGCTTGAAAAGTGGTAGGAGCATTTGTGAGTCTTAATGACATAACTAACCATTTATAATGCCCATGGTGAGTCCGAAATGTTGTCTTCTCATGATCTTTAAGACAAACTAAAACTTGATGATAACCAGAGTGTAAGTCTAGTTTAGTATAAACTGAAGAGTCATGCAACTCATCTAAAAGTTCACCAACTATAGGCATTGGAAAGGAATCCTTCACAATCGCCACATTTAAAGCCCTGTAATCAACGCAAAACCACCAGGTGTCATATTTCTTTTGAACCAAGAGTACCAGTGCTTATAATGGACTTTTCTAGGTTTAATAATTTTGTCCCAAAGCATCTCATTCACCAATCTTTCTATTTCTGTTTTTTGGTTATAAACATACCGATAAGGTCAAACCTTGACTGGTGCAGTTCCTTACTCTAAATGAATGGTATGACCATGTCTATAGAATGGAGGTAGACCATAAGGAATGGAGAAAACAATGAGATAGTTGAGTAATATAACAACGACCAAGTCATTTGGTATATCGGGTGGAATGGAAAACCCATCTTGGGAGATAGCATCAACAAGGGTTGCCTGTAATGTGTATAATTCTGATATACCACGCGTGGCCTATAATCGCTTAATTTGGTGAAGCATAAGAATTGTTGGAGTGGAAGACTTGTTACCCCGTAAAATAATAAATTTACCATTAAGGTAAAGTTTGATAGTGAAAGACTGTAGTCTACAATATGGGGACCCAGAGTGGCAAGCCAAGATGCTCCGAGAATAATATATGAGCTAGTAATTGGTAGTACGTACGTAAGGAACACAATTTGGTGGTCTTGAATAAAGAGCGGATGAGCACGAACAATTCCTTGGCTTTCGAAGTAATGCCCATTACTAACAAGAACTCAGAATGCAGGGGTTGGTTCAACTGGTAACTTCAAATAGTAGGAAAGATAGGGAGTGATAAAATTGTCAGAACTTTCACCATCTAACAAAATTTGCACATTTGTGCCATCAATAGAGTCGTCGAACCGAATGGTGGCAACTCCTATTGAACCTTGATAGGCACGGAATGAAAGATGAGGAACATGAGTAATGGTAACATCTTGAGACTCCTATGGATCAGTAGGGTCTTCGGATGTTAGAGATTCCTTATCGTCAGTATCTTTTGTCATCAGCATAAAATGGTGATTAGGATTGTGGTTTGGAGAAAATTTCTCATCACAATTATAACACAGTAACTTTTCGTGCCTAATTTGTACTTTTGTCAGGGAGATCCGCTTAATGGGAGGTAACGGTTTCGAAGATGGTGTAGGAAGTAATGATGCAACATTAGTTTTGGTCATTGTGACTGCAGCAGATGATCCCACTGAAGGAGACTTTGAAACTAACACTGAAGGTGCAGATGTCATCATTGTAGACTTGGGGTGAGAAGAAAAAAGAGTAGTTGAATCCTTCTCATCATACAATTGCACCAAATCTGCTGCACATAATAAAGTTGTTGGTTTTTGTGCTATCACATAACGGCAGATGTGGGCCTTTAACCCACTAACAAAGCAATCAAGAAGAGCTCCATCTGTTAATCCCGTGGATCAATTTGCAAGCACCATAAAATTATGATAATATGAGGCTACCAAGTCAAATTGTGCAATTTTAAACAACTAAGCCTTAACAATCAAATTGTAAAGGCCCAAATTGATGTTCAATAACATCAGTTAAAGTTGCATTTGTAGAAATGTGCATAGACTTCTGTAAAATTTGAAACCAAGGTACTACAACCCTCCCATGTGTACTGCTGTGGTGGTCAGGCGTGATTTGGGGTTTCATAATATGAGAAAAACTGCTCTGCCCAAAAAATCCAGTTTAGAGGATTTGTGCCATCAAACTGTGGATAGTCCAATTTAATCTGTCAAAACTGGAAAAGTTGCTTCGATGAAGGCAATATGCTATGTGTGGCATCTAGACTAGAAGATGGAATAGATTGTGATCGATGAAGACGATCCACATTCTAAGTCAATGCATCCATAGCTCAGGTAATGGAATCCAATGATCTCTACATGTTCCAAACGATGAAAAAAGCAGTCCAATCTGTTTATTCACTCGACATGATTCTAGGATGTAGTGTCTAATGAATCTAAGAGTTGTTTAAGTTCCAAAGAAAGATCCTTGAGTCGTGTATTCTCAGCTATAGTTAATTAAAGCACCAGTGTAATGATTATTCTACAAAAAATTAAAGACCAGCAAGGAGAGTTTTGACAATAACATCCAATCTTTCATAGAAAAACTTGTATAAAGTTGAAGTTAGAGTTACATAGATCAGATGATTACAGACTGAATAAAGGAAAAGAAGACAAAAAAGAGAAACACTCAAAGGAAAAGACATCACAGGTAGACTCTTTATGTTGATGGGTTTCACATAGAGCTACTCGTCACATGGGATGGTCCTACTGATCCTTCATGGATGTCTCTTTCTCACTTCCAGAAACTTTATCCTCACTTTCACCTTGCAAACAAGGTTTTTTTTGATGAGGGGGTAATGTTATGATACAACATGCGGATGGAGACATGGCATGTAATCCTAGCTTGAAGAACCAAAAGCATGGGATTCCAACAAGTGTCCTTTGTAGAAGTAACCATGCAAGGAAGTTAACGTGGAAGTTGAGATTTGAAACCATGCAAGGAAATTAATGTGCAAGGAAGTTAACGTGGATAGATATGCAACCATGCAAGGAAGTTAAGGTGGAAGTGAAACCATGTAATGAAGGTAATGTGAAACTGTATAAATAAGTTGCTTTGATATGTAATAGGGTAGGAAAAAAAATATAAGGGGGCGTTTGGTTTGAGGGTTTGGGAATGAAGGAATGGAATCATTGCAAAAAGTAGTGTTTGCTT
>JAOSBL010000002.1:22129489-22143119 GCA_027568915.1 Erythroxylum roraimae
TGCTGTTTTGCAGGTACTTTCCAGATACACTCACTCAGGCTAATGGATCCAAACCATCCAGGCAACGATGTTCGGCCTCAGCAGATTCAGACAGAACCAAAATCAAAGTAAAATCCCGAAGGAAGAATTAAAACATCGTCAACAATTCAAAACCCATCATCATACATTCCATTTCAATCTTATATATTAAATGAACAAAAATGAAATGGAAAGGAAATAGAACTTGGATCGGACAATCCAAGAAGGCAGCAATATCGAGAGACCACTTAATTCGGGAAGCAGCAGCTTCAAGACCCGCTTTTTCTTCCTTTTTCTCTTCTCTCTCTCTCTTGACCTTTCCAAAAGTGGCAGAATGTAGAAGCTACTTTAGGGTTTTATCATAATGCTTTTTATAGGTTTTTCTAATTTGGACAACCCTAGGGCTTTTTTCAGGTCCGAAAGTCCCTCGAAAACTCAAGTCGGGAAGTCTATTCGCATTTTTATCATAGGCCACGATCATGGCCTAGAGTTTTGCCTTCTATCATCATCGTGGTAGATAGGCCCACGGTCGTGGCTCCTTTCACTTGCTTCTGTCACAATCTTACTGGCCATGATCATGGGCCTCTGTTTTGGATCGGTTTTTTTTTTTTTTTCTGAAACTCCTCCGTTCTTCGATGTTAGCCCTGAAACACTAGCAAACTCATCAAGTCACCTCAAATACACAACATTGAAGCTCAAAAGCATGTTCTAACCCATAAAACACAAATATTTAACAAACTAACACAATTCTAACCTAAATACACATTAAATAATCAAATAAACACACACCAAACTACCCACTAAAACACGATGTAATCTACAACTATCAGTTTTCCTTCAAGATTTAGCTAGTGGATCTTGAGCAAATGCAAGGGAGCATTCGAGGGCTTCAAAGTCATAGATTAGAGGGTTAAATGTCAAAGGTCATAGGAGGCTGAGAAGTTGATTGTTGGAGGTCTGAGTAGGCTTGGAATTTGGATGTTGGAGACTCCAAGGTTTAAGGAAGCTCTCTTTGCATCGCAATAGATTGTTTGAGGAGTAGGTCAATTAGTTAATTTATTTTCAATTATGCTACAATAATAGCTGGAGAAGAGACTCATTGTTTGCTAATATTTTATGCTTGCCAAATCGGTGTTATTTCAATATAAACACAACACACCAATAATATTATATGAAACGACTTTGTTTTGACTAGTATAAAACAACGTCATTTCACATAAAAATTGTAGAGATGGTTCGAGCTTTAAGTTGAATAAGGCAAATAGGTTTGAGATTGAATCCGATTTAAAGCCTAAAAAGAAAATCGAACTCGACGAGCAAAAATACCGAGCCTAATATAAAGATAACTAATCTGGGAAACTTGCAAACAAGATATTCTATCTATCTTTTTTTTTTTTGGATTATCTTATTACATCTTTTCAAAAAGTTTTTCCCTTAATCATTAACCCAAAAATATGTCAAGTCATATTTTGACGTGAAAAGGCAACAGATCTAAGTCTAACCATTTAAGAATGGACCCAACACGGTTTTTTTTTTATGGTATATATTACAAAAAATGTGAAACCTTTAATTTCTACCTACTCATTTACAAGGAAGTCTTCTTCATATCTCCGTAAAGTTATTTACATATGGATAAGTTTTGGCCATCTACACATCCACATATATAAGATTTGCATATTGCCCCTTACAAACAGTTCAGTTGACTTCATTCTGATTGGTTTTAAAGGAAACTTTGGAGTCATAATGAGCATAACAGAAAGTGCAGTTTGTTGTAAGAATAAAGGAAGTGAGGTCTAGACTTATAGTGGAAGATATGGAGGAATTTTGATTTTGCAGTTCCACATTCGTTGGTGTAAGCTGGTCCAAGAAAGCAGCCTCTCCCACTTCCTACCCCTTGTAAGTTTAGATGCCAAAACCACTCAATTCAATACTGGTGGAGAGTAGCTTGTTTTGTCCTATATTTATAATTTCATGTCTATTCCTACTGTCAAAGGATACTAATATTTTCAAGTATATTCTATAAGTGCTTAAACTTGTAATGCTCGCTTAAAATTTCGTTCGTCTTGGTAAGAACATGTAATAAGAGAAAGGAAGCTGATCTTCAGAAACAGTGCATAGAGGAAGTGGGTCAGAGGAACAGAGGATCACTTCCAGGCCACATACAGAGCAAGGTGCATCAAGAACTGGCACCTGTAATCCAACAACAACACATACAATATTATTTTGGAAGTGGAAAAGATGGTTAGGAACTAGTCATTTTCACATCCATATTTTAAGCATTGCATCTGCCTTTCCAACTAGATAGACAGTAGGCTAGTGCTTATTTGAGTAAATCTCTTCAATGACGAAGACTATACCTAAAAAGCACCAAGTTAGTGATTCGTTTGCCTTTCAGCACTTGCTACACTAGATAAAATTATTGGGCAAAACACAGAGTGTTTTAAGTTCAAATCACAATCAAAACTTTTAAGACTACCAACTCAACATAAATTTCTTCAATATTGGAACAATTCATATGACAGCTCAGTCCTACTACTGTTGTTGATCTCTGTACTACTACTATATTCCCACAGGGCAACAAGTGCACCTCAGAATAACAAATCTAGTTACTTTTGACTCAAAACATACAACGTATAGATTTTGATTCCGTATAAAGTTTTCATATGCCAAGACATATATAAAATATTTTAGTCTTAAAGCTGTAATCTTTTTCCCAACCACATTATGGTCTAATTGAGCAACTGTCGACTGAGTTCTGGTTTTTACTATACTATACTATACTATACAATACTAAATGGTATTGATGCCTGCTGGGCTGGTAATGGCATATTCCGTGGCGTATCCCTGTTTTTCTTTTTTTCGGTGTCTATATCTTATTGGGTGTGAAAGTCCCTCGAAAGCCCGCAACATCCCACATTTGATTAGAGTGAGAACTGAGAAACAACCCAAGACGTACACAGTTCTACAGAGAGAGAGAGACGTCACAAGGGTAGACACAGGTCATTGTGGAATGTTCTCCAGCTTTTTTCATGGCGTGATGGAGCGGATTCAGGGAGGAACTTAGCCTCTCTGAATTCGTGGGTTGATTTTCTTGGCTAAGAAAGCGAGACAGAAAGTGCAAGAGAAAGCAGAGGGATTTTGTTTTGGTTGCCATCAACGAACGGGGTCGACTTCTGTTGATTACACTTTATATGGTTTCACTTGTATATAGAAATGAGAAATGGTTCGACTCTTTCCTCAGCTTTGCACGCTTTTATGACCTTTATATTCCCTCTACGATTCTTCATTGTACACAACTCTTGCATATACGTAATAATTCTATCAACTCTGTGTTCACATCAAAGCTTAACCATAGTAGCTTTGTTTATTTGTGTAGTTAGAAGATTATGTATTTTGAGGTTTTTATTTGTTATTGTTTTATCCTTAATATTGTTGCCCCAACCTAATGGTTGAGAGATTAAGAGGTATTTGGGTCTGCTGTGAATTAGTTATGTTGAACGCAACGATTCTGGAAAATTTCATCTGCAAAAGAATGACTGCTAATTCTCTTTGTGCTGTGGATAACGGTTCATTTGCCTTTTTCCACCACACAAAACGTCTTCTTGTGTGTGAGGGAGTGGGACAGGGCAGTGTGTCAAGTATGTAAGACACAAACCAAGAAGTGTAGTCTGTTTGAAACTTAATTTTTAGCAGAACTATTTGTACAAATTGTATGTTTCCCATTTTTCTATCGCTAAATTTCGAGATATGTTACATGGTTTTTTTTTTTCCCCATTTGTTGGATGATTTTGTTACAACAATCACAAACATACTCTCAGTCCTCCCACGGTGGGCATATTTGTTTTCCATATTTTTCTGTTATTTCTTATGAAAACCATTAATTAGGTTTTATTTCAGGTTGCATGCATTTGTTAAACTGGATCGATTTCCACTCACTTTGGCATCTAAAGATGGCTGTTGATGGTTTCTTACTTTAAACTTCATCAAGTGCATGGATGAGTTTGAACTTATCAAGCTGCACGATACTTTTCTGGTTGATCCGGTCATCCTACAAATAGGCGTTGCTTTTACATCTCCCCAGCTACTGGACCAACCTGACAGATAGTGTAGCTTCAAAGAGGGAAATCTCCTTTGGCATTAAAAGTTGGCTTCTAGTGAAAATAAAGGACCTCTGTATCTTCTACGTCATAGCTTGTAATATATTCCCACATCAAGATTCAGCTCTTTGGGGCAAATCTCCTTTGGCAAAATTACCGAAGTCTCTTCTGGCTGGGCAACAGCACCTGACAGTGAAACAAAAGAAGAGACTTGATAGTTCCTAGTATCTGTAATTTATTCCCACACATCAGGAGCATAAGCAGTATCTTATTTGGCACTGACTCTTGTTTCAACAGCAAGCTTTGCTCCAACTTGCAAGGGTTATAGCTCATTGATAACAACCTCTGTGGTGCAATCTTCTGTTCAAGTTTCTGTGTGCAGAAACTTCAGTCCATTGATTGGGCAAATCTCCTTTGGCATTTGGAGTCCAAGTTGACTCCTGTTGTCCCTTTAGGGCAAATCTCCTTTGGCAATTGGCAGTCCTTAGTTGACTACTCTTATCTCGTTCAGGCAAAACGAGTCCTGATTTGGCTCCCTGTTATCTCTTTGAGGCAAATCTTCTTTGGCATATGGTCTCTGCGTTAAGAGATCTAAACATTCAAGTCTCACTTCTGTTGTCTGGTCATTTGACAGAGGGCTCAATTACTGAAGTTTGTTTAAGTTTATTGTTGTTCTAGCGAAGAACGTTGTGTTGTTCAAGCAAGTGTGACTTTTGCAGTAAGCTGTGTTCCTACTTAACTTTGTACACACATAACAGTTCTACTTTTTCTGCATTTTGATTTCAAATTGCTAAATTTAGATATATTTCTGAATTCAAATAGGTACTTGGGCTGTTTCCTTTCCAATTGGTCCACTACAAGTTCTGGAATAGCCAGCCTTCTCAGCAAAACTTGCTTCAGGAAAAAGGGATTCCTTTTTGTTAATCCTAAGGTGGGAACCTTTCCTAGCAAATGAATAATCTGAGGCTCTTATTGTGTTGTACCTTTTCTTCAATAAGTTGTTCCTATGCTAAATGTACGTTTTCTGTCAGGTGATGGATATGTTCCCTAGTGACTCTGATTGGGAAAGTTCCAGTGACAGTGGTTGCAGTGAGGATACAGAAGAACTTGGCTTCTCCTATGGTGGGCAGGCTAGTAGCATTTTGACAGGCCTGGAGGAGACTATAGGAAAAATTGATGATTTCCTGTCATTTGAGAGGGAATTTATTCGTGGAGACTTTGTTTGCTCTGTCACTGATCCATCCGGACAGATGGGCAGAGTTGTAAATGTAAAAATGATTGTTGATCTGGAAAATTTGCATGGAAAAATCATAAAAAATGTAGATTCCCAGAGAATTCTCAAAATCCGCCCAATCTCAGTGGGAGATTATGTGATACATGGGCCATGGATTGGAAAGGTCAATAAAGTTGTTGACAAGTTGACTATTTTATTTGATGATGGGAGAAAGGATGAGGTAATTGCAATGGATCAGGACAAAATCTTGCCTATAGCTCCCAACTTACTTGAAGATTCAGTTTACCCATATCATCCAGGCCAGAGAGTGCAAGTTAGACTCTCGACTGCCCCTAAATCAGCTGGATGGTTATGTGGTGCTTGGAAGGAAAATCAGATTGTAGGCACTGTTTCAGCAGTAAAAGCAGGCTTAGTGTATGTTGATTGGCTTGGATGTCATTCAAACTTGCCTGTTCCACCCCGCATGCAGGATGCTAAGAATCTGACTTTGTTGTCATGCTTTTTGCATGAAAATTGGCAGATTGGTGACTTGTGCATCCTTCCTGGAGCTGATTGTAAATGTGTGAAGGAGCAGATTCATTCTAATGCTTCGACCTTTGGAATTCTTAATGGCCAAATGGAAGGAATTGGATTTAGTCAACAAGAACTTCGCTTCAATTTCCAAGAAATTTTTGTTATTGTGAAAATAAAGACCATAGTTGATGTTGCATGGCAGGATGGTGGCTACTCATTAGAATTAGATTCACAATCCTTACTCCCAGTAAGTGCTGTTAATGCTCATGAATTCTGGCCTGGACAGTTTGTACTTGAGAAAAGCGCTTGTGATGATCTATGCGTGTCCGGCAACCAAAGATGGGGTGTTGTGTGTTTTGTGGATTCAAAGGAGCGAACTGTTAAGGTAAAATGGAAGTCCATTGGGATGCTGGTGGAGGAAACTGTGAGTGCCTATGAAATAGTTGAGCACCCAGACTACTCCTACTGTTTTGGGGATATAGTGTTTAAAAATGTGGATGATAGGCATCATGTAAGAAGAGGAACTCTTGAAGATGAAAATAGCTCTGAAAGTCCCACTGATTATGCTTCTAAAGATCATTTGTCCTGCATCGGCTACGTGACGGGCTTCAAAGATGGTTCTGTTGAGGTTTCATGGGCTTCTGGTCTTACAACCAAGGTTAGAATTTTAGTCAGTTTTAATTCCATTCTGTTGTACAGAAGTATCAAAGTTGGTGAACTTTTTAAGTGGGATTGCAAGATTAATTTTTTTAAATGATTTTCCTAAGTTTGTCGTCGAGTGCTTTAAACCTTAACTATGGAAATACTTACCTCCAATGGTTATGGTGACATAACCGCTATAACGGCACCATTTGGGCAAACCATGTTGGTTACTTTTTACAGTAATGTAGAACATTCAATCATGACCTGAAAAAGATGAAACTGTATATTGAAGATATTGACTCGGTGTTGTTATCTTCCTACTTACTAAGGTTTGCCTAGTTGCCAATCTTATCTAGGAAATTGGAGCAGGGAGACAGATGGGCTGGTACTGTTGTTTGTGCAATCTTTGTATAATGAAATTGTTAAGAAGCATATGTTAGTAAACACCTTAAAACATGCAAGTTTTCTTGGTTTAGGTTTTGAACTCTCTTATTGATCAACTAGTTTCTGATTAAAAGATTAATCTGATATATTTTTACTTGTAAGAAATAGGTTTTGAATTTCATTACAGGTTGCACCTGATGATATTTTTAGGATTGATAAGTGTGAAGACTCAACCACAACATCCCTGCTGTTTGAACAAAATATGGAAGAATCCAGTCAAGAGTTGGTTGATAATGGAAAACAGATTTCTAGCTTGAAAGGGAAGGTAAAATCTTTCCCATTGTCTCTTTCTTATTCTCTCGAGAACTTTCATTTATGAAAAGCATACTCTAAACTTTCTGAAAGCATGGATCCGTAAATGATTAAACCTGAAGGATTAACCATGTTACTTATTTCCCAAATCTAGATGAGTGAGTCAAAGGTTGACTCAATCATGGCAATGAGCTTTAGAGAAAAGTGCCTTGTAAATTTCTAGTTGGCAATGATAAGGCTTACAATCATCAGGAAAGATTATTTTTGTGCTTAGAAACTTGTTTATCAGGGAGAATCTTTGAAGTGCCTAGACAATATTGGGAAAAGAAATTAACAAATGAAAGCTCCTGCTGGAAATATCAGAAGCATAAATGAAACTCTGGATTTTCATTTTTCATTCAACCATTATAATGTTATGTTGTATTTAAGAAGCTTGTTTGAATTTCTGGAAACTGAGAAACATATTCATTTGTAGGATTTGTCAAATTCTGAAGGAACTGGTGAAGAGCACATAAAATATGAATGTAGTTCCTTGTTTTCTCCCCAATCCACTTTTGGATTGGTCATGAGATTTGCAGCAAGTATATTGAGATCCTTCGGTTCCACATTGCTGTCTGCTCCACTTTCACCTGGACAGATTTTTGAAGATGAAAATGGGTCCAACAAAAATGAAGAGAAAACCTCTGAGACACTTGATCTCTGCACAGAAATGCAACCTTTAGTAGCAGCTGAGATGCAGAGATATGAAGAAACCAGTTTTAAGGATGTTAATGCTGTTTATCAGAATAAAGAATTTCCTTCTTCATCAGCGAACATAAAGCAAGAGCTTTTCAGGAAATTTGACATTGTTGATGATTGCTCTGACCATCATTTCATTGACCGTGCAGGCAAAGGATTATCAGCATCTCAGGTAAGAAATCCAACTCAGTATTCCTATAGATTGCAAGGTGGTGGTTCTAAGGTGGCACTACGATCCTTTTATTTTGTTTATCCTTTGTTTGCTTAGTTTAATAGAGGCTGGTTGAAGAAGGTTCAACTAGAGTGGAGCGTTTTAGAGAAAGATCTACCTGGTAATAGTCTGCACTTGTTACTCTTAACTATTGAATTCAATTTTATAGAATATCCATTTTTGTATTGGTTATAATACATATGAGCTATGATAATTTGAACAGAATCAATCTATCTCCGCATCTATGAGAACAGGATGGATCTACTTAGAGCAGCTATTGTTGGTGCACCTGGAACTCCTTATCATGATGGCCTTTTCTTTTTTGATATATATCTTCCGCCAGAGTATCCTCATGAACCGCCTGTAAGTTGTTTTGATCTAGGTTTCCAAAGTTTTGTCATGTTCATGTTAGTGCCTGAACAAGTAGCTGCTGATTGTTGGCAATTCAAGGTGTTAAAACATATTCCATTTTGTTACTTATCTGCTGTAAAGTTGTCCCCTTATTCAATTCTTTTTCTACTAGAATTAAGGTGTAAGAATCTTGTACAGTGTATATGAATGGTTTTCATATGTTGTGATGCAGTTGGTGCACTATCGCTCTGGTGGGCTTCGATTGAACCCGAACTTGTATGAGTCGGGAAAGGTTTGCCTGAGTCTCCTCAACACATGGACAGGCACAGGAACAGAAGTATGGGATGCAGAGAGCTCCAGTATTCTTCAAGTCCTTATCTCTCTCCAGGCACTTGTGCTTAATGAAAGACCTTACTTTAATGAGGCTGGTTATGACAAGCAGCTAGGAAAAGCGGAGGGTGAGAAGAACTCTGTGAGCTATAATGAAAATGCTTTCCTGGTGACCTGGAAGTCTATGCTTTACTTACTGGGGCAGCCACCCAAGGTAAGATATAAGCAGTTGTGGAGGAAATTGCATTGTGTAATGTCAGTCTTTTCATTATTACAAATGAATTGTTTGCATGCAGCATTTTCAAGGTCTTGTGGAGGAACACTTGAGGCAACGCTCACATGCTATTCTCTTGGCTTGGAAGGCCTACATGGAAGGAGCTTCACCAGCTTTTGCATCTCAAGGAACTGAGCAGGTCAATCAGAATTGCAGTTCTACAGGATTCAGAATCATGCTTCAAAAGCTCTTTCCAAAACTTGTCAAGGCATTTTCTGACAGAGGCATTGATTGCCATCAGTTCTCTGAGTAAAGAGACTGCACTCCTCCTTTCTATTCTACTGCCCCTCCAAAAATAAATTGAAGTTTGTTGTGTATCATATTAAAACAAATTTCATGGTGTTTCAACTGAATAAATAATCTTATTCCTGTGTGCTATATGTATTGATCTAACTATGAATAAGAAATAAAGGAGTTTGGATTGGTGTGTGTAAGTTATAACTCCATTATTTTATGTTCGTTTGTATTGGAATCAGAATATCAGATTAGATAGATGGATATTGGTCTCACCGTCAAAAACACGTGCACTGCACAAGTAATCAAGTTTACATACATTTCATTCTGCAACAAAAGTTGGGGAAGTTTGCAGGATCTCATTCTCCCCACCACCACAACAATGGCAACAACAAGCAGATCCACCAGGATCAAATTCAAATCTACTCACCTCCTAAACCCCCCCAAAACCCTCTCATCCCTTCTTTCCCTCACACTCCTCCTACTCCTCGCCACCCCAACAGTCTCCACAGCCACAGTCAGTCCTCCAACCATCTCGTCCTCCAACTTCCTTAATTACTACACCCCCCACTGCCACCACATCGTCCCTCAATCCGTCTCAACTGTGTCACCCATAAATCTCTCCCTCGCCCACGACAAGGCCCTCCATTTCGACTATGGTTATTTGACCGGTGGTCCCCAGATTCTCCCTGCTGCCGACGTTTCGTCTGTATCCATTTCCTTCCACCCCAAAAGAAACTCCATTTCGCTTACTCATTCAGGTGACCTGGTTATGCTCCAGGCCTCCCTCAAGTTCTACGTTCCTCCTCGGTTTAACGTCACTTGGCGCCGCAATTTGAGAAACTTTAGGTTCCGGGGACCCAAGATTCCGGTGCGGCCACGGTCTCTGGTGTTTGACTTATATGGGTATTGGTCGATGAGTACTAGAAAGCTGTGTATGGTGGGATCTGGGTCGAGTTATCCTAATTTGGGTGCTTTGAATTCATTGACTGCTGTGTTGAAGCTTAATTACCCCAAGAATTTTGGTAATGTTAGTGGTTTGATTTATGGGGTTATGGAGAGTTTGGGTGCTAAAGGTAGTTTTGGTTATTTTGAGCCTGTGTCAGTGTTGGCTATACCTCATTATGCTCAATATAATTATACTTTGTTGGGCAATGGGGACGGGACTATGTGCAGTGGTACAGACATTGACGGTATTGATGGAAAGAAAGAAAATCTACATCTTATGTTGTTAGATCCTAGTATTTGTTTAACTAATTTGTACAGGTATGCTAGTTTCTTTCAATTGGAGTATGGGAGTGATTGTGGGAGTAAATGCAATCCTTTGGGTGAGAGCTTTGCAACTCTGCCTAAGTTCATGAAAATTCAAGGTATTAGATGTGATTACGAACATGCTATTCGATTTTTAGTAGGTTTTCAAATCTCCGATTATCATGGTCCAGCTTCTCGTTTCGAGAGATCTTTTGATCCCAACACAATGTTAATTGGTGAGGGAACCTGGGATGATAATAACAATAGGCTCTGTGTTGTGGCATGTCGACTCTCGAATCATGAGAACTCATTAGCTAGTGCTTATGTTGATGATTGCTCAATCAGGTTAAGCTTGCGATTCCCCAAAACCTTGACAGTTAGAAATGGCAGTACAGTTGTGGGCCAACTTTGGAGCAATAAAACTGCAGATGAAACTGGCTACTTCAGCAGAATTGCATTTCATGGCTCTGGGAATAGGATATTGAGAGACCCTGATCTGAAATACAAGTATACTGTTCTTGACAGAGTGAGTAAATCCTGTTCCAGGCAAAAGATTGTCAAAGGCAAAGGAAAGAAATACCCAAATGTTTATTCATTAGACATGAGGTTTGATATGTCAGTTAAAAATGTCAAGGGAGAAATAGCACGGGGTTACTTGTCCCCTTTCTTTGTTGGTGATCAACTTTACCAGCCTTATCGAATGAGCAATAGCGAAAGTGGTCTTCTAAATATAAGCTACAAGATGAGATTCACAGCAGGTTCTGAATATAAGTTGGGTGGCGTGGTTTTATCAAATGAATCAGTAGAAATTTCAGCTGAAGGGACATATGATAACAAGACTGGTACCCTGTGTATGATAGGATGTCGACATCCCATTTCACATGTTCAAAAATCAATAAGCGATGATTCAGAGGACTGTGAGATTTTTGTCCACATCCAATTTTCCCCCCTAAATGCAAACGGCAGGGGTAATGTTAAGGGAACCATTGAAAGCATGAGGGAGAAATCAGACAATCTGCACTTTGAGCAGCTTGAGATATCTTCAGAGTCGATTTATACAAGCCAAGCAGCAGAATCCATCTGGAGAATGGATATGGAGATTATTATGGTTTTAATCTCCAATACTCTTGCCTGTTTGTTCTTGGGGATGCAACTCTATCATGTTAAACAGCATCCAAATGTGTTACCCTTTATTTCCTTTATGATGCTTGGAGTCCTCACTTTGGGTCATATGATACCTCTTCTTCTAAATTTTGAAGCGTTGTTTGCAAAAAATCATAGCGGACAGAATTTTTTTCTTGAGACTGGTGGATGGGTCAAAGTAAATGAAGTGATAGTAAGGGTGGTTACAATGTTAGCATTTCTTTTGGAATTACGTCTTCTTCAACTTACATGGTCTGCCAGACAGAGGGATGGGAGCCTCAAAATGTTTTGGACTTCTGAGAGGAGGGTTCTTTACTTGTCTTCAGCATTGTACATAGGTGGTGGATTGATTGCTTGGTTTTTATATCAGTGGAAGGATTCTCATAGGAGTTCATATTTACGACTACGCCATATGAATTATCAGCAGCATTATCAGTGGACAGAACTTAGATCTTATGCTGGATTCATTCTGGATGGCTTCTTATTTCCACAGATAATGTTCAACTTTTTGTTGAATTCTAAAGAAAAGACTCTTACCTTCACCTTCTTTTTTGGAACAACTATTGTCCGTTTACTACCCCATGCATATGACCTTTATCGGGCCCACAGTTCATATTGGTACCTTGATTTCTCATACATATATGCCAATCACGAGCAGGATATTTATTCCACAGCTTGGGACATTATAATTCCTATTTGTGGTCTATTGTTTGCTATCCTCGTTTACTTGCAGCAGTGGCTTGGTGGCCGCTGTATTGTTCCCAGGAGGTTCCTGAAGACTTCTGAATATGAAATGGTACCTGTGGTTGGCAGTGAGGAACTGTAAGGAGACGCATCTGCTTAGAATTCTATATTTTTCGTTCCAATATATCTTCTTTCGAGGCATATAATGAGGTTTAAGGTAAAGGCGTTTCTCATAACTCTCTGAAGTGTAATTTGTGTGGAGTTAGTAATCAGTTCATTGGATTATCATTCGGAAATTGTAGCATCGCTTTGCTAAAATCTTTTGCAAGTCATTTTTATTAAGAAAACTGTTAGCATATAAATGTTGATCGTTGTCAATGCATCTTTTGCATTTTTGGTCCTGGTATCCTTCTCAGCATACATATTGCGATTTGTTAAGAGAGTTTGAGAGAAAAGTAAACTGAAGAAAAGACAAGGGTTCTTTATTCTATGTATATAATCATTTTCTGAATTATTTCCTTCTGGTTCTGGTGCTTTTGATCCTTTTCAACTTATGAAGGTGCTCCTGTCAGAGGTTCCAAGGACTGATTGCGGATGGCTCAAGTAGGTTATCTCATTGCAAAATCGTGAAGGAGAGGGTACGGGCATCACAGACCATGTATTGTTTGGATTTTTACTTGTTGCAAGTAAACCACTTTTCTGTCCTGATGCTGTTACCGTGAATGAATAAACCACAAAGGTTTGATTCAACTTTTCCATATTGAGGAATATAGTTGATTTTCGCTCGGGAAAAAGCATCTTTTTCTGGCTATATGTTAGATAAGTTTGAACTTTGCATGCTACCCATGGTTACGTAGGTGAAAATTGCAGATCATTTTCCAAATGTTGGTATCTCTTCTCACATGAAGGCACAACCACTTTTCGTGAAGTTTTAATTTTAGTTGTGTAACACTTTTTTGTCAGTTCGTAACTTCAGACAACATTTTTTAATTGCTGAGGTCGGAGAAAGGTCTTTCAAGATCACGTCAAAGTCATCGTGTAAGAAGCGTGCTTTCGCAAGATTAAGTTGTTACTGACATCTATA
The DNA here is from genome assembly GCA_027568915.1 of Erythroxylum roraimae. Taxonomy (NCBI): domain Eukaryota; kingdom Viridiplantae; phylum Streptophyta; class Magnoliopsida; order Malpighiales; family Erythroxylaceae; genus Erythroxylum; species Erythroxylum roraimae. The sequence continues at coordinate 22,142,990 of JAOSBL010000002.1, forward strand.
CGTCGTTACTTAAAACGTCTAAGGCGGCTGTAATAAAGCCGGGATTAGTTCTCCTGTTTCTAAATCCATGTTTTTCCTGCGTCTAAAGCTTCTGAGCTATCAAAATTTATAGAGGGCTTCGTCGACAGAA
>JAOSBL010000002.1:22152024-22162263 GCA_027568915.1 Erythroxylum roraimae
ACTTCTCAATCCCCCACACTACCACCCCATCTCAAACACCTACGACCCTCAAACACTAGCTCTCATTCCATGACTACCTAAGCCCATACTCAATCCTTAAAACCTCTTACACGACCCGATTATAAAGCTATAACAGCTACAAGATACCCTCTTCCTCCTACTACCCCTACAAAATAAGAGCCATTGTGCTTTACCAAGGCTTCTAAACTTTCTCAATGGTGTGCTGCTGTGGAAACAAAATATCAGGCTCTTCTACAAAATGACACATAGGACTTAGGGCCATGCCCCTCCAATGTCAATATCATCATAGGAAAATGGGTTTATAAGATTAAACAACTTGTAGATGGTTCAATCGAGTGGTACAAAGCAGGCTATGTTGTGCGGGTTAAGAGGCCGATGTTGATTATTTTAAAACTTTCAGTCCAGTAGTTAAATCTACTACTATTTTTCTAGTACTCTCTATTGCTCTTACATATGGTTGGTCTTTGAAGCAATTAGACGTTAATAATGCTTTCCTTAATAGCAAGCTTTCAGAGACTATTTTTATTTGAACAACTACAAGGTTTTGTGAACTCCAAATTTCCTTATCATGTTTGCCGTCTAAAGAAGGCTTTATACAGTCTTAAGCTAACACCAAAGGCATGGTTCACTAAATTGAAGGAGTTTCTTTTCCAGTATGGTTTTCAAAGATGTTACTCTGATTCGTCTTTATTCGTTTGTTCTCATAGTTTTCGCTTATGTACCTTCTGGTGTATGTCGATAACATAGTGGTCTTAGGTAATGACAATGACTTCATAAATGCCTTATTCATGACCTACATGCAGCCTTCTCACTAAAGGATTTAGGAGAGCTTAACTATTTTCTTGGTGCCGAGGTTCAACATTTTTCTGGTGATCTTTGTGTATCTCAATCTAAGTATCTCACGAATCTGCTCCGACGGACTAAGATAGATAATGCTAAGACTGTCTTTTCTCCAGCAGAAAGTGGTTCTCAACTCACAGTTTCAGGGGAAGCCATGACTAATCTTGGTCTATACAGAAGTGTCATCGACACTCTTCAATATGCAACAATAACCTGTCCTAACATTTCATATCTTGTTAATAGAGCATGTAAATTTCTGAGTAAGCCTACCATCAATCACTGGCAAGCTGGCAAGCGTATTCTTTGCTACCTAAAAGAAACGTTGCATTATGGGTTATTCTTTTGTCCTACTAATAATCTACGTCTTGTGGCTTTTTCTGACGCAAATTGGGTTGGGGACTTTGATACCCATCGTTCAAAAGATAGTTATTGTGTTTATTTTGGTAGCAACTTGATCAGTTGGTCATCCAAGAAGCAACGAGTTATAGCTCGTTCAAGCACTGAGGCTAAATATCGAGCTCTAGCTTAGCTACTGCAGAAATTGTTTGGGTACAACAACTATTACTTGAAATTCATATAACATTACGTCATTCGCCCATGTTGTATTGTAATAATCTTAGTGCTCAATTTATGCCTATGAACCCAGTGTTCCACAAACGATCCAAGCATTTTCAAATTGACTATCATTTTGTTCCGGAAAAAGTGGAGCGTTGTGGACTTGTAGTTAATTATGTGACATCCAGTGGCCAATATGTTGATGTTCTCATGAAGGCTCTCACTTCAAAGTGGTTTATTACTCTTCGCTCCAAACTAGATATCTTAAGATAACAAATCTTTCAATTCCTAATATTGCTTCTTATTTATCTGTTTTGGGTTTGTCGTACAGACTGTAATAGATTTTTGTTTTGTATACACGTTTCCTTCTCTATTTTGGATTTGTTTGGATTGTAACAGATTTTTGTTTTGTATACAAAAGTCCTGGTTGTATAAACTGATATAATTCCGTTATAAATAAAGGCAGTAATGTAGAGGGAAGATTATACCATTCACTCAACATATTTCGATTCTTTAATCTAGAATATAAAATTATTACATCCGATGTAACTAATTTAGGATTGAGATCTTCAACTTATTATCGGGAACAAAGCATAAACAAGATGTAATCCAAGGTTTCCGTTCTTCCTCAGCTCATCAGCACGGCATGATTGCCTTCCATGTCCTGGTTGTCAGCCTTCTTTCGGAAAATTCTGAGTCTTGAAGAAATTTTAGTAAAAATAGACATGATCACCATACATATGTGCAGTCATGTTCAAGGCTTGAAGCATGGCTTCTCCATTTTTGTTAAAATTGAATATACAGATGCCACCATTATTCACATCAGTCGCCCGGAACCTGAACCAACTAAATGCTAAGCAATGTATAGAAGGAGAAGAATGCACTTGACAAGCAATCCCACCTATACAAAATAATATTAGGCTACACAAAGTCCATGCTCATAAAACCAGTTTATACGTTCTAAACTACTGTATTCAAGTATCTAAGAATGATATTTAGGTAGACTTCGTCTTGTCAAAGCAGTTGGTTTGAAAGAGGTTTGTGTCGAAAGGCTTTCTGCAACTTCTATTATTTCGTTGATTATTTTGCTCAGTATGGTGGCATAATTGAAGCTATATTAGAGGAGAACTTGATTCTGACAGCAAAATCAGTTTTACATGGGTTCCCCGCTCTTGTAACAATGCAACTCACCTTTTAGCTGTTCACTACAAGTCTTTATGCAGTAAGATCACATGATCTTTGGTGGATATTGTTCTTTGTCATACATGGCTTCATACTGTTCTTAGATGGTTACTGGATCCTGTTCTTTGTGATAAATAGCTTCACACTTACTGTAGTTGGTGGATACTGTTCTTTATGATTTAGTGTAATGAATTTGTTTTCAGTTTGTCAAAATAAAAAACATCTAACAAGGATAAAAGAAAAAGAAAGTGCTAAGTTACAAGGTAACCTTAATTTAGGGAACAAAAGATCATCTCATACCTCTCTGGGCCTAGCCCCAAGGCTGTACAGATAAGTGCCCTTAAGATTGATTTGTGAGTGATAACCAGAAAATTTTCCCCCTGAAGAGTATGCAAGATTCTCATGTAAGTCAAATTATCATTCAAGCACAGCCGTAACTAGAGAGAGGAAAGAACTCACAGGTGACAGCAAAATCTCCTTCCAAGCTTCTCTAGCTGTCCCCCATAGTTTTCGCACAGGGTAGATACCATTCACATTAAAATTAGCAGGGTCTTCTCGCCATGTTGTGTACTCCTTCGGATATTTCTCCTTAGCGTCCACTGCCTCCAAATGCTGAATGTGATTTAGTCTTAAAACCCGATAGTTAACTAATTTCAACAAGTTTCATGCCATGTAGAGACTAACGCTTCACAATTGAAGTTCACCTTTGCAAAGGAGTTGACATAGGAAGTAATTAAATGTAAATTGACTAGTTACATTTACACATACAAATGCTTTGACGTTCAAAAAACAATTCAAGACAAAGTTTAATTCTCAAGCTCAGTAACCAAACAAACAAATACAACAAAAAGGGACGGACCATTTTTCACGCCTTCAAGAAAATACAAATGCGCCTCCTTCAGTGAATCGAGGAAAACCAATGGCTGTTCTCTCCCTTCCCATATGACTTCTGCAGTTGACTGCAGTGGAAACATATTTATGTTACTTGATAAAAAAACTAAATTCAGCACAATGTTCTTGTTGGCAAACCTTGGCACGAGATATTGGACTTGAAAAGCATTGATCAAAGTGGATGTTTGCTAAAGCCCTTCTACACCTCTCTGCTTGCTTTACTCCAGTCTCAGTCAAGATGGATAAGTTTGAGCTTCCCTGCACATGGATATGGACATTCAAGTTAGTGGCAACTATCGCTTGCATTACCCTAATTTCTAAGGATGTTGAACACATTGCCAATCCAATGGAGTCCATGCCAAGTCCAAACCACTTAACAAAAGCTCCCCTCAAGAGTCACGTATTTATGATTGGCAAATTACATGACAACATACAACAATAGAGTAACTTGCTTTTCTATGTCTGCAAGCCGCATTACAGTAAGCTTAAACTTGAGAAGGATTAGAGAAATAGAACGCTAATGAACACACAAAAAGATAATAATCTTAGTTTCCAAATCACGGAGTTTCTCTATCGGAACACCCTTTTCTGCAGAAATCCAGATGTGTGAGGAGGCAGCAGAAACCTGAGTTACAACATTACTTTCATCGATTTGCCAATCAAGATTTATGCTTTATACATCCGAGACGGTACAAACCTGAACTCTGCCCTCTTCATTCCAAGAGCTTAGACCATGCCTGATTAGCGTCACCTTCTTTGTTGACGCTAACAACTTCTCAGTAAGAAGTGACAATGTTGCTCTATCAAAATCATATGCACCACCAGTTACAGAAGTATCATTCATAAGCTTTGCTGTCATAAATCCATGTTCAAATGTTAGATGATAGCAAAGTATTTCTTCTGGAGAAATTACTGTAATCCTTTACATCTTTTGGACAAGCCATATGCGACCAAATTAAATCACTTTCACCAATCGCTTATCTTCTATTAAAGGGTCAATTGTCACTTTCTAAACGACTTCAAATCTAAACAAGTAATCAAGTTTACCTTCAAATAAGGAAAAAAAAAAGATTGCAAATGGAGAAACGATAAGAGAAACGAATTTACCAGTTGCCAAAGGCACGTCCGGGCTAGAATTGGCGCATTGGAACCTGTTTCTGACTGCTCTTGATATCTTAGCAGGTCTTTGTGAAGAAGGTATGGAACTTAAGCTAGAAGCAAGAGAGATCTTGAAGTTAAGAGAAAACATCTCGTTGCTGAGGTAATTGACAAGCTTGTGGTTGTTTACTTATATAACCACATTCTATGGTTGCGGATTGATTGTGGACCAAAGCGGTGGTGATTTGTGATCAGATAGCCATTTGTGGTCGCCATGCGGTCGTGGGATTGATTTTAAAAAAATTTACAAGGAAATAAGTATTATATTTTATTATATTTTAAATATTTTTAAAGAGATTTGAATTTTAAATATTTAATTTTACAAAAATTAATTCTATAATTCTAATAAAAACATAATAATAATAATAACTAAAAAATCATAACCATAAATCAATCGAAAAATTCTAGATAATGATAGATCCAAACACAAAATATTCGCTAATTCAATCAGCTGATTACTAAATACATCAATTATCAAATTAACATTCAATACGCCAAAAAAGACCTTATAAGCTATTTACCAAACAAAGTATTCTATTATTACCAAATGGATCTGTTTATAAAACTTGGATCGGCCTATAATATGTAAAAAGTACATTTTAATTTCTAAATTATATATATATATATATTAAACTTTAATATTTAAAATAAATTATAATACATATAAATTGTTTAATTTAAATTTTAAATGACTAAAATTTTGGACAGAATTATGTTTTTATTTCGTTGTATATCAGTGTTACTAAAATATATATTTATTATTTATTAATATTTATATGAATTTATTGACTCATATAATTTAAACACATTTAAATTAAATTTAAATTTATTTCAAATTAATTATCTTTAATTTTGATTATATATAATAAATTTAATTAAAACTACTAACTCTAATTCAATCTAAATAATCTTAATTAATTTAATTTTAAAAATTCTCAATTTAAATTTTTTATTCCATTGCCAATTTGATAAGAGTCTTTTTCCCTCTCCCAAGTTGACCGTCTATGAATAACCTTACATTTTCCTTTTTGAATACCATCAGTCTCCTCTCCTTCGTTTCAACCTCCAAACCCTTTTTTGTATGACACCATCAATTTTCTAACAACCCTTAAGGTGAATGCCTAATTTTTTTTATTCCTTTTCTCTATTAGTCATAAGGAATAAAAGGGGAAAAAAGAGTAGAGGAAAAGACCATCAAAGAAACATATTATTTCTCATTAAAATGCCACTGTTCTTTGACAAAACTAAATGTTGCATGCTCCTTTTAATTAAATGAAAATCTCTAAAAAAATAAAAAGTAAAGGATTAAAATCACTATGACTCTTCTTTGAGCATGGTCCCTAAAAAATAAAGGTTGACTAAGTTAAGTGGATAAGCGATACAAGACTTGAGCGGTGGTTAGATTACGGTTGGTGATGATGAATTCGCCTGAAAATGACTGATTTGATGTTCATTGATATTAAGGTTAAAGTGTTAGAAAATCGGGATCTGATTGGACACAATAGAATAATTACGAACTTTTTCATATTTAGATTTTTGAAAATCAATTGAAATTAAAATTTAATTAGAATTAAAATTATGTCCAAATAAATTTCAATATTTTATATTGATCTTTGTTTATTAAATATCTTATATTTAATCATAAAGTTTCTCAAACTTTACAATCAAATCGAACATGATTAAAATAATTTTGCTCTATTCAATCAATTCTTTAGGTGAGACTCATTAGATTCTCAAATATATTGGTAATGATTATAAATTCTAATTCAAATTCAAATTTAGAATTAGATAAATTAAAACTCTTTTTAATTTATCTTTAATTTTTCAATTAAATAAGTTACATTCATAAATCAAGATTGGAGTCTAGCAACACATCATTACTACCTAAATATTTAGGAATGCCAAAGTAGATTTGATTAACCTTTCTGTGCATGATTTTTCTGTATAATTCAATTGTTTCATCATATAATATTCCGATAAGACGTAGTGCATAAAATTAATGTCTACTTTATTTTGAGTTCAATTATATTAGTTCTCTACCATTAGCTATTGATTTAATTAATGACATTTATAAACCATTTACAAAAATTCATTCCACCTTAACTAAGGATTTCCTAAATCAATACTAATTGAGAACAACAAAATATTCTTTCTAATGTTTTATAATACATTACTATCTTAAACAATGCAAGGAACTATATCAAGTTCACTAAAGAATTTATTAATCCAACGAACCATTTCCACTAAATAAAAAAGTTTTACGGCTTAATTAGCAACCATTGCTACATCGGAACCTTTCTAATTTTAAAATGATATTGTTTTAAGTAAAAATAAACCTTAATTAGGATTTACTTCTAAAGTAAATATCCTTATCTCCTTGAACTTAAATATCAACTCATACATAAAATAAGAAATATCATTAATACTTCATAATTATCTAATATCTAAAATTCTAAACATCTTTAGTACATTATCTATCACTTGAACTTTGAATAGGCGAACAAAATCCAAACTATCTTTATGGATGTAATTCCGATAATTAAGTTGTTTTCATATCCAACAAGAGTTGTTATTGGATAATTATTTTTTCAACAATTCAAAATTAGAATTATTGTTCTCTATAAGCAATATTTCTCTACATACTCCCACTGATGAGGACAACTATACTTCCACTAAACCTTTTGTAGATACGATAAATTCACAATCATCTTTAAAATAAACTCTTTGAACTCATTATGAAAGTTAATCTTTAATGCCTCATAGCCTTTTAACTATACTTCAAATGTATCAACAAAGGCACTAGTTCCAATTGGATGTACTGTCATGAGATTTGAACTTTTCAAATTTCATCTTACTCTTACTACTTGTCTTGAGAACCATTCTCTTATACTATACATTGAATAAAACAATTTGTTCAATCGATCTGTAAGATTATATCCAACCTTTTGGATATCTCATAACCTTTTATTACCTAATTTATTCATAAACTTGATGGATAATGTATGATTCAACCAAGCATCACATTCTTGAATAATTAACTTTGATTCTTTCAAAGACTTATTATTTCATATCTAATATAAAATCTTACTAATTGATCTAATTAGAATGATTAAAGGTTAATCATTATACTAGACATCACTGTAGAAGAAATAATATTACATCATACAATATCTTATATTATATTTTTCTCATTATATAAATCCATACTCTTATAAATTTAGTTGTGAAGGTATTTGCTAGAGAATCTCATTCCCTATAGATAACTAAAAGTTTAAAACTCCCCATAATGATCTCATCAAAGTGCTTCAATATTCTCAATGCTTAATTTCTAATAAGATTTAAAAAATTTAAACTTTTCAAAATTTAAAATTAACATTTCACTTTGATACATTTGACTATATCACATAAATTCATTAGTAATATAATGAAACATAAGTATCATCCTTTTATGAATTGTTATTTCATCCAATACATCACATGTATAAATTTAACAATTCAATATCATCTTCAACCTTTCACCAAAGGTTGATTTGAGTATTCTTCAACTTAACAAATTTCACGAATTTCATACGATTCATAATTAAAAGGATACATGTATCATTGTATGTAACTTTATTATTCTCATTGTGTTGATTTAACCAAATGACTTAAAATGATAGCCTCAATTATCCAACTTTATAATCTTGACATTTATGCTAAGTATAAATCTCCTTTGATCCAACACATACAAATTATTTGTGTCAAATTGGATCAATTATTGTTAATCAAGAATCTATTTCTTATCATACTTTGAACATTATAATAACGTTGAATCTAAATTCAATATCAAATAATCATAAGCATGAATTATAAATATATATGATCGCTATAATATCTCGTATAGGTAAGAAAAATCATACAATCATTTTCTTCTTATGACAACTATTATCATACTATAGCAAATCTTTTAATTGATATCCATGTTTATGCTTTTAGTAGGCTAAATTAAGTGAAACAATTCCATCAACTTTACTATACCTTTTAGCTCTACTCTATGCAATCATTTTCATTTTGCAATCATGGTGTTAACATACTTCTTACATGTTATCATCAAAGTTTATGAGACATTAGTCAACTTAAAATGTCAATATATTTTTTCATCTGTATGATTTTGACATATCTCTAAAACTTTTTCACAGAATACTCAACAGGGATTATAACAAAATGACATAATGGGCATTCAATTTCCTATCTATTATTAAGAATTCTTCTTAAACATATCTTAAGTCCAAGAAATTTGGTTCACTATCTTAGTATCTACTAAACAAGGTAAATTTGATTAACCAGTTTTAAGTGTGTCAATTATGAATTATCCGTAAGTGCAAGACTTAGTTGTAGCTAGTACCTGCAAGTACGGGTTGATCCCACAAAGACGATGAGTATTAGTAATTACTGTTATCTTATTATCTACTATATAAAATTAAATTTTTTTAATTAAAGAAAATAAAACTTAAGCAAATAAAATAAAATAGGTAGAAAAACTGAGCAGAGAAACAAGGAATCACTTAGAAAACTATCAGCATTAATGTCTAATTTATTAATCCCTAAAAATTCTTAAATAGTTGACCTTTTATTATGCAATTTTTTATTGACTATTGGACTGTGAAAATTCCTAGGGTATGCTAATAACTCACTTGAGACTATTAGCAACTAATTTTAGAATTGTCAACCGATATTATTCAAGTTAAAGGTACAAAGATTGCTTTACCGATTTGTAAAATTTACTATTAGGTTTGACCATAATCTAGAGACTTTATGTTGTCCTATCATTAGGGTTGCAATCAACTCCTTTCAGTTATGGTAGATCTATTCATACAAGGATTTCTCAATCTTTATGTCATGAAATCAAATTATGCACTAATATTTCAGATCTATTAGAACATATATTAAACACGTAATAAAACAATAGATCAATCAAAATAATTTCATTAAATAAAAGAATAAAAAACATTTTATAGCATAACATAAGGTTTATCTTACTTAAACACTAAGTAAAGGGAAAGTACAAGCTTAAAAGGGAATTTGAAATATTGAATACACAATGTAAAAGAAACTAGAAAATAATAACAATGTGTTTTCAAAGTAGTCTTATTGTTTTTCTGTGTATGTATTTCCGGTTGTGTCGTGTCCTTCTTGTTAAAGTGTCGGTGAATTTTTAATGTCTTGTCAACTTCGGACAGTTTCTCCCACTTCTCACGTTCTGGCTAACTTCTTGCCACTATTTTTATTGATAAGTCATTTTAAATGCATATGTTTTGGTATTAATTTTGATTGATTTGAGGAATTGGTATGCAAATATTGATGGAATTGTTTGTTAAATATTCACAGATGGTTTTCAATGCCAAAAAGACGAAAATGGATCAAAAAGAGAAAAAATATGGCAAGAAGTTCGAAAATTCTAGTCTAGTCGAAATTCAAAGATTAGGCGTGGGCACGCCTAAGGACAGAATCCCAAATCTGCAGATTTTCAGAATTTGTCTTCAATTAGAACACAACAGTCCAAGATCTTCTCAATCTCTAAACAAGACATCTTCCACCGAAATTAAAAGACCA
>JAOSBL010000002.1:22191762-22202387 GCA_027568915.1 Erythroxylum roraimae
AACGTTGAGGAATGGGCCGATCGACCCATGTGTCGTTCTAAGTTTGGGCTTGGGCCTAGCACAGCCGACCCAACCAATACTCTAATCAACAAATCTCCATATTGGGGCATAAGCATTTTGCAAAGCGCTTTATATTTGCTCATGTGATTAGTGAAGCCTTAATAAGTAGAAAAGATGAGACCTTATATCATATTGTTCACCAATATAACATGTAATATTAAGTCTATTCTAGGCATTATTAGACTCTAATCCAATTGTGCCTTCATAAAATACATATGATTTCATTGTGTTGGAGTTCAAATTAAAATTAGACAAATTTAAGAAAAATAATATTCAACACTTTTAAATAATAAATTGAAATCTATCCCACAATATGAGAATATTATTAAAGCCTAACACACAAAAGAGTATGAAAAATGATTTCTTTTAAATCCTTATATTATACCCATACTTATTCAAATCAATAAATAAAAATACAGGAAAAATTAGTAATTAATAAAGGAAACAAATCAAATAAAACAATCATTTAATGTGAAATGTCTACTAAACAAATCTTTAAACATCTAAAGATGAATTTAATTACATAAAAGATTTGATAATAAGCCTACATACAAGATGTAAGCAATACTAGTTGTCATCTTCTTTGTGACCATTCCAGGCGTTGCTAGTGACTACATCTGCCAAAGGAGGCATTATCAAACAGAGGCATAATGGTTTCAATGTCATTGTCAACCTATCATTCAATGTTTCACCTGCTTGATAGTATCTCCAATGCTGATGATAATGACTCATCGCTAATAACCACAAATCTTTGGGAGCAGATCACCTATTCCCATTACTCTGTGCCTGCCATGTTTCATGAGCATCCATCCATTCAATAAATGGGACCCACAGAAATTGGATCTGAACCCCAAATCTTCGTGATGGTTATTGGGTCTTTAATTGTCATGTTCAAACAAAATTACATTTTCATAACAAAGTTCAAACACCTGTAATCAAACAACTTATTGAACTTCCATTAAAATCATCAATTTTAAACCCAAAAACATCCAATTTTATCCAATGATGAAGATTTCAAATGATGGCTTCGGTGGCTTATTTTCTTTTAGTGGTTTTTTTTTCTAAATCTTAAAAGAAACATACTAATGACTAAAAATTATTGTTTAGGTAACTTACACTTTGTAAAACATATAAAATTTGAAAGTAGAGTTCATAAAACACCACATTTAGAATGAAGTAATCAAGTAAAACACCACATTTTCATTTAGGAACCATTATAATAATAATACATGGTGGCTTACGTAAAACTTTGTATCAACCCCCCAAAAAAAAAGAAAATAAAGATCAATGACTAATGCAAATAGGTTTATTTTTAATTATTTGGCCAATTTTTATTTACTATACCTATTAAACCATGTCTAAGAAAAAAATAATACTTGATCAATTAAAAGACAACACAATAAATAAAGACATTTTATATATTGGATCTATCATAGAAGTTATTTTGTTTTATTGAACAAACATTCAAGATAAGAATTTCAATTTAAAATATCCAACATTTAATACAATATCTAGATTAGGATTTATTTTACATATTTTAAAGGGAATCAAGAAATAATTCATATGTCTAGTGCCAAAGATAATAAATCCTCGCAACAAGTCTTGCATTAAGGATTTCATAAAATTAAGATAATCAATTTGATTTCAAACTAATGGATAAAACTCACTTTATCATAATGCAAGAAAAAGATATTTAGAATTCTACGTTTCAATTTATTGCCCATGAAAAAGTAAAAGTTTTTTTTAAGACTATTCGTTTTTGGTTTCAACATGTGTGTATAAGCCTTTACGATTATTCATATGCTGTCATTAGTATTTTAGTTATTAATATGATATATGAATTATGGCATTAGTTCTTATAATATAATGGCTTACACATTCTGATATTTCTTTTATTTTATTTTCCTATTATGTAATGTGTTAATTATATATTTTTTGTTAATAATTAAATGATAAGATAAATGAAAAGATGATAGATAAATGACATTTATTACTCAATTGTTATATGGATGATGATTAAAAATCTTGTATCTTTAAGACTTAGGAAGCCATTGGGAAATAATTATTGATACTACAAAAAATAAAAATTATATGTAATAATAGTTTATCGAAATGTAGTATTCCAAATATAGATAATGTATTAAAGAATATTAGTGTTGAATTCATTGAGTGTGAAACATTTAAAGTAAAAATTATGAAAGTTAGAACATAAATATCCAATATGTATAAGAAAAGTAGGAGGTTCAAAACTCTTAATATAGCATGGATATACTTGGGAAGGATAATACATCCTAATATAAGAGGATCCTTAATGTATATATATGAGGTATGAAAAATAATATCTTGTTGAATCATTTTACATTGTTACATAGTATGAACAATAACATTATATACAAATTCAAAAGTAATGGCACTTCAATGACCAAAATGAGGTAGTTAATGCAAACTTGATATAAATAAAAGTTAATTTAACCATGCTTTTTTGCTTAAGGCAAATTTCAAACAAGATAAATGAGTTCAGAGATATTGGCCATAAATTATCTTATTGGTCCCTAAATGGAACATAAAAGGATGGATGAATTATATATTTCAATTTTGGAATTATTTAAGATTCCATAAATGAATTGCTTATTCTAATGAATGGTTATTTGATCAATGACCATAATAAAATAATTACAATAAAAATTAAAAGAAAATAAGGGAAACAAAACTAAAAGTTAATTTATAGCGGATCAATCAAGCAACTATCAGCCTCTGCTAACATCCTAATCTCTACTTAGAAATTCCACTGTACATCTACTTTTAATGGACAAAGAGGAACCGTCTATACAATATATTATTTACTGCAGGTGAAGAAGAACCTTTACAATTATCTTGCTCTACCATGATTAAATAGGAACCCTTTATAAATCTTATCCAGGTCAATAATAAGCCTCATAATATTTACATACTCTAGTAGTTCTCTTTAATTGCTATACTAGAGCAACCATATACAATTCAAGAGCTCTTTTCTTTCTAACACCAATGAACTAGGGTTCAATAATATTATATAATGCATATATGAACTTAAATGCACTTTCTAAATATTTAAGAATCTTAACAACCATTTAAAGTTATTTTGATAATTCAATTATGGTCTATTTATACTAAAAATCACTTCAAGTAGTCATTAAATATAAAACCTAGTCGTTATAATAGATAGTTTCTAGGCACATTAGTTAGTCAATCACTTCCCTTTAATTAAATGGTGTCCTTTGGTTAGGATATCATCTAGCTGGACACCTAAAACTCATTGTGTAACTTTTACAAAACCCCATTGGCTAGCCAGTAGTTCACTGACTAGCCTATTAACTAACCAATGGTCTAATCAATACCAAACCACCCATGTTATTTTTAAAAGTTTATAGGTTAGGTTAGCTAATCTAAACTCTTAGGTTGGTTAAAATCTTATTAAAACCAACTTTTGAAAACACTTTAAGCCAAAATTTTTCAACATTTCAAATTTTTCATGCGTGTTTAAACACTCTTATTTTGATAAAAACTTGATTCAAAACTATTTTAAAGTCTTTAAAAAATTGAATATTAAAACATTTTCTTTGAAACCTAAAACAAATTTCATCTTAATTGTTAAAAGGTTTATGCATTATTCCTTACATGTAAATGATCATGTAATAACTAAGCTCCAAATTTATTTATAGACCAAGATAAGGATACAAAAAATATTATAGTGATATCTTACATCTGAAATGACTTTAATTTTTCTTATTATTGGTCCACTTATCTTGAATTGTATTTAGTACTCTTATATCGCTTCCCTATATGACTTTTCTCATTGAATCACTTTGTTCTTCTATTAAATATGATCTTTCATATGGTGTTTGATTCTTTGACATATTAAATTATTAGTATCACAAAAAAATAAGAACATGAGTTAAGACCTCATTTGGTCTAACAATCTCTTCTATGATGAAAAAATATTGGGTGATATTGATGCTTAAGTTTGTCCAATCCTTTTTACACCATTTTAAAAAGAGGGATAACCATTTCTAAAGTGTCCAAGATTTAAAAATTTCAATTGACTGACTAACATTTTCAAATCATAATAGTTGAGTTAAAAATGTTAGTTCTGTTACTAATATGATGATGTGCCTAATAGAAGCCTTGTTGTTCATGAACTATAATTGTCCACCTGAAAAAGGAGTAGCCAACTATCATACCTAGTTATCCATAACCTAAACCCATTACCAAATGCCCATCACCCATTTTGTTTACACCACCCATTAAACCATACTAATCAATCCTTCGCCTTCCTTCTTATCCCCTTCATCTTCTCTTCTTAAATATACTATCTCCAAATCACCAATCTTAGACTCCTTAATAAGAACCAAGGCTGGCTTCTTCAAGCCTCTTTCTTCTTCTCTTTTCTGTTCATAGTCACCCTTACACCACAATTTTCACTACAAGAGTCAACTTCTCGGTCTATGCCCACTTGGCAGGAGGCTCGATTTTAGGTCTTGGGGTGTTTATAGGTTTGATTTTAAAAGTCTTAAACCTGTTCTGAAGGCGGTTATAGTGTTGATAACTATTATTGTTGCTCATGAGGGAAGCCACTACTTATCTTTAGGGCATCGATATAAGTAAATTTTTTATTGGTTTTTGTCTTATCCTTGCCAAGTTTAATTTAATCATTATAGAGTATTCTATTGGATGTTTTCCATTAGAAGTATTTATGTTGTTTCCTAATAATGATCCAAAGAGTAATATTCTTGTAGATAATGAAACTTTGCTCAAGAATAGAACAATATTGAATAGACCATAAAAGGAAAACATACCTACCGTGTGAAACAACAAAGATGAGAGGAGAAGATGTGATTTCCAATCCGAGACGAACAATGAAGATATAGGAGAATCAAGTAGTGATAAGTAAAGTGAATTTGGGTGATTTGTATTTGGTAATGACTTTAGGTTATAAATAGTTGGATATTATGCTTAATTGGCTACTTTTTGTCAAGTGGAAAGCTACAGGTCATGAACAATAAGGCTTTTGTTAGTCATATAAGCATATTAGTAATGAAACTAACATTTTCAACTTAACTATTAAAGATTAGAAAGGTTGGTCACTCAATTGAAAATTTTTAAAACTTAAGCACTAGATTGAAAAAATTATAAAAGGTTGGGTACTTTATGAATGGTTATCCTTTAAAAAACAATATTATCCATCAATTTCGAATCAGTTACACTTATATGTGGTTATTAATTTATTTCAATTATGTCTATTTTTATTTTTTAATGTTCAATCCGCATCATCTTGCATCATTTTAGGTTTAATTTCTTTTTTATTTTAAGTTTTAATTATTATTAATTAAATTATAATTAAGAATTTTTATTCATAATAGAGTTTAATTTGTGACTAGCTTCTTTTAATTGGACTCTTTACATGTTTTTTCTTATATTGGTCATATAGATTCATAAGGTCATTTTCATAAATTTTGAAGAACGATAGGTGAGTAAAAAAATAAAAAAAGGAATAATAAGTGCAACTAGGTAATGTCAAGTATTTGAGATATTTCCTAAAGTTTTTACTTAGATGGGGAGAAACAAAAGAAATATCAAATAAATTTCCTTCATTAATAAATAAAAATAATTAAATAAAATTTTGGAAATAATTAGGAATTATTTCAAAAAATAAAATAAAATACAAATATTTTGAAAAAACAAGTGAGCTATTGACCAAGGCATTCAAGTCCTTTCTTTACCCATTTGTAATCATAAATGACTACATTATAAGGGGCTAAAAATGAGAGAATGGATGATATGAAAAAAAAAGATAAAAAAATGGTTGCCACTTTGAAAAGAGTTGTTACCTACTTAGGAGATGGAAGGTTATGTTTCTCCTTTTTTTCTTGAACCTCATCGTTGTTCTTCCTTCTTTATTAGTTCTCCATTTTACCCACCACTCAATAACTATGTCTTTAGCAATTCCTGATCAATCTTTGTTATTCTCTCTAAATTTTTTTGACCCTCTTCTCCTCTTTTTTCATTTTCATCATGTAATTTCATCAAATCATCACTTATACCCATAAAATCAATAAAGCTTTCCATTATCCATTAACTTCTTATGAAAACTAAAAATTGTAATCATCTCTCATTTATCATTATAAAATCCTAAAAAAATGGTAAGCTTTAGGGTAGAGGCAGGGGAAACTATGAAAAATGAAGTGGAGAATTGTATTAATAAAAGGCAATTCGTATGGAGAGGACTAGGCTTCTTGTAGCAGTTCAGGATAAAATTTCAACCCATGCCATTACATGGCCAATTTTTTAAGTATTTATACTAATGTTAAGAAAAAACTATTTGCTGAACTTTAGGACGATTGGAGGAGTGGGGAATAGCCCCTCAAGATAGATTAAGTATATTTGCTAAGAAATACTTATCCAATAAAGCCTTTATTTCAGCTAATTTATCTTTATTTCAGCTAATTTATCTCCCACTTTCTAATATTTGCCTTTTTTATATGAATAAGTTTAAGGATATTAGGAATTTTATCAGTGCTTCCCCCTTAAAAACTCACCTTTTCCTTAAGGTGAAAGTCGGGAAACTTTACTGCTATAAAATCATAATCTTCCTTTCTAGCTTTTTTAAATGTTCAATTAAGCCATTTCACCATCATCTTAAGAGTTAAATTATATAAATATTGGAACTATCAATGATCCAATACCTTAGGTAAAGTTAACGTGGTTTCCGATCATTAGAAATAGGCAATGTAACAAGAGATATGGTTAGGAGTTGACCATTAGGAGGGCGCAGCATGAATATATAGAAAACAAGGTGTATCTTTGAATCTAGTAAATCCAATTCATGTGCGATCAATACACTCAATGAAGCATGGTATAAGGCCTAAAATAGCTAGGATAGAGCTTTATATACCTTCATTTGGATAAGAACATTATTGGAAGGGTTGTATGTGCAGATAGACGATATCTCCTTCTTTAAAAAAAAGTTCCCTCTACTTGGAATCTTCTTATGCCTTCTTCAATAAGCAATTCCTATTAAACGTGGAGTTTGACTCAGCCAGAAGAATTCCTACCATAAATTACTAAGAAAAATAACATCACAATTAGATAAGAATGAGCGGGGTATATTGTGCAAATGAATAATCTCTTTGTAAAATAGATCATCTATTGATTTTGCAGTAAAAGGGTAAGATTATAACAAGAAAACTTTTATGTTAAGGTTTCGTAGTAAGGTATTAGCTTCTTGCTTTATTTTTTTTAGCTTTGTACAATATTATGAAGTCAAAAGGGAAGAGCTTTACAAGGAGTCTTTCTTGCTCATTTATGGTGACTAATTGATTCAACAGATGCTTAAGGCTACAATGGTTAAAAAATGTTTGCCCAATAGGTAATGCTTCCATTTTTGCAAAGCTAGTAACTCTCTATCATAAGTAGATTTATAATAATTAGATAATGAGAAACATTTATTAAAGTATTCCAAAGGATGTTTTGATTATATAAGGACAACATCCACGCATCCTACTAATGCATCACTCTTAACAGTAAATGGCTTACCAAAATTAGGTAACTTTAGAACTAGAACTAAAGTTATTGAGCTTCAGGAAAGTTAAAGTTGCATTTTCAATCTAATGGAAGGCATTTTTGTTTATCAAATCTACTAGTGTTCTTGAAATCATTCCATGATTATGAACAAATCTACGATATTAACCCATGAGACCTATAAAACCTCTCAATTCCTCAATATTCCTTGTTATGGGTCATTCTTAGATTACCTGTACTTTTTTTAAGATCAATACCAACTCTTTCCCTGCTAACCACGTGACCCAAGAATTGAATTTAGGGTTTCCAAAATAGACACTTCTTTGCATTGGCTTAATAGGAATGAGTTTGTAGTAGATCAAGAGTCAATGTGAGATGAGCAATATGTTGCTCCATATTTGGGATATATATCAAAATGTCATCGAAAAGACTAGAACAAATTTATGGAGAAAAGGAAAAAACAAGTCATTCATAACATATTGGAAGATTAAGGAGCATTAGTAAGACCAAAGGACATTATTACAAATTTATAATGGTCTGAATATGCTCGAATGCTTCTTATAAATTTTTGTGGGTGAACTTAAATTTTATGATAACATGAGCGAAGATTGATTTTAGAGAAGACTGTAACACCTTGGAATTCATCTAGCAACTCGTTAATACATATTTGTCATATATAGTTATTTAATTAATAGCCCTATAGTGGATAGAAAAGCTCTGTGTTTGATCTTTCTTCCATACCAGCAGAACTGGGCTTGCAAAGGGACTAGAACTGGGTATAAAGAAACTTACAATAAGGATCTTTTTTACTTGTCTTTTAATCTCAATCTTTCTTACAATAAGGATCTTTTTTACTTGTCTTTTAATCTCAATCTTTATTAGTAAGGGTATTGGTAAGGTCGTACATTGTGAGGCATGGAATTGGGTAACAACAAAATGACATAGGCATAGGAATGAAAAGGTGGGAGGCTAATGGGCTCAATAAATATGAATTCAAATTCAGTTAACAATGAATTTGAAATTAAAGGTGGAAGATTACATTGGGTTATCACCAAACTTAGAGAATACTTGAAACAAGGCCATAGTTCTTGCAACTAATGGAAGACCTTAAAGTTTATAACATTTGCTATCTATATGAAATATCGTAAACATCATATTTCCAATTTGCTTAGAAGGAGTTAACTGAGTCATTTTAACCTTAAAAATAAGTCAGCACCCTTAGTCGTAAAAGGGAAGAAATCTTGAATAATTTGCAATTATGTAAATACTCTTTAACAAACTCAGCCACATTGTATAATTTCCCCATTCTTGATCTAGACACCATAAGGAGTTGTTTTCTCCGTGAGAATTCTTAATTTTTATATGAGAGTTGACCTATTGTCTGCCAATAACCAAACTTGAGTGTTATGTAAAGTCCCTTTAAGTTTCATTGTGGTGTTACTAGTTTTGCCTAATATGGTATGTAATGATATTTCAAAAAAATCTATTAGAGCTTTTTATCCTTTGTCAGTTTTGATAGTTAGTTCTTCTATGTTGTCAGCTCCATCATCAATTCCAAGAGGGAGAATCTCAATTACTTACAATGGTGGCCTGGTGTAAACTTATTCATTATATCGAAATAATAATCCTTTAGTGAACTAATTCTATTTCTCGACATCCCAATTATGTTTTAGGTTAGACATTGGTGGCATTAAGTTAATGCTTCATACAATAGTTGAGAATGGAGATTAGGTGTTCACCTGGTCATGCAAGAGTAAAGCTCGATGAAGAGTTATGTTACAGTTGGGCCAAATATTACCAAGTCCACTTGCTCGTCTTGGCCTACAAAATACGTTTAGTTTGGTCTCAAATTCTAATGCCAAACTCATGGCTCTATAAACCATTTATTGTTTATGAATCCACATATTAGCACAAAGGTGTTCCTGTATTCCATTAAAAAAATTCCCATAAGGTAATTTCCTGACTAGTTAGAGACACAAGCAGATTATTTGGCAAATTCTTATCCATTATCGTGTATAAAACCTATTTTTAGATGGCATAGAGAAACTCATCTGGGTTCTAAAATTTAACAAATCTATAACTTTCCTGCAAAGCCTTCATAAGTTCATCACAATACAAAAGAGTTTACTTGCTATTGATCCAAGCGAATAAATCTAATGCATCTCCCTCCAAATGCATTGTTGCAATATCCGCCTTCAATTCGTTGAGAGTTTGATATAACAAAGATATTTTTTTGCTTTGGTGATCCAACCTGGAGGATCACCACCATCAAAATTGGGAAATTCTATCTCTCTGTGCAAGTGTTGGATGGATTATAATGTCACTAAATGCAATCAACATCCTCTTCTTTAACCTCGAAAAAATTCAATCTTCTAGTTTTATAAGCTCTAATTGGATTTCCTTAGCCTTTCCTCTAGAGTTTGATTGTTGGACACTCATTTATAGGGAGTTATTTAAGTTGTTGGATTGGTTGGAGGGTGAGGCCTAATTATTGGGATGAATGTGGAGGTGTGCTAGGAAGGATTTTAGGAAAAGGAATGGTGAGTGTTAACCATTTTTGGATCATTTTAATTATGATACCAAAATTGGTAGAGGCGTGGAAAAAGTATGGAAAATGAAGTAGAGACTTGTATTAATAAAAGGCAGTGTATATAGAGAGGACCAAGCTTCTTATAATAGTTTATAATGAAATTTCAACTATGTCGTTACATGGCCTATTTTCTAAGTATTTATAATGATGTTAAGAAAAACTATCTGCTAAATATTAGGACAACTAGAGGAGTGGGGAATAACCACTCAAGATACATCAAGCATGTGTGCCTGGAAAGACTTATCCACTAAAGCTCCTATTCAGCTAATTTAACTCCCATTTTCCTATATTTTCCTTTCTTACCAAAATAAGTTTGGATTCTATCACTCCATTTATTTAAGGAATGATTGAGCCCAAGTTTATATTATTAATTGGCTGCACTTTCATAACTTTTAATATACTTTTTGACTCTTAATGCTTG
>JAOSBL010000002.1:22208547-22237789 GCA_027568915.1 Erythroxylum roraimae
TTAGAAGCAGAGAACCGAGCCTTAAGAGAAAGGCAAGAGGTTCTAGAATTGAGAGAAGAAGTAAGAATACTTAGAGAGAGAAAGAAAGAACTCAGGGTGTACTTGAAGTTGGTCCTGCACCACCACAACC
Source organism: Erythroxylum roraimae (assembly GCA_027568915.1). Lineage (NCBI taxonomy): Eukaryota > Viridiplantae > Streptophyta > Magnoliopsida > Malpighiales > Erythroxylaceae > Erythroxylum > Erythroxylum roraimae. The sequence continues at coordinate 22,208,678 of JAOSBL010000002.1, forward strand.
AGTGTAAATGCCTAGAGGATTACCTAGGCGAGTTTTAGATGATGAAGGGGTAAGTATCAATGATTTCTTGAAATTACAAACCCCTGAGTTTGGTGATGAGAGACATGAGGATCTCCAAGAGTTTATGAGTCATACTAGGAAAATGGTCCAGAGATTGACTTGCTCTAATGCACGGATCATAGAATTAGTGGGAGTTAAATTGACAAAGAATGCCTGGGAATGGTTCCAGAGGAATGTCGAGGATCAATTATATGGTGGGAATCCTCCGACCTGGGAATTCTTTAACCAGGATTTAATCGATGAGTTTATTTCTCCATATGAAAGACAGAATCGAGCCCTGCAATTCGAAAGGCTCAGACAAAGCTTAGGTGTGAGATGATTATGCAAGTGAATTTCTACGCTTATGCAAATTTGCTACAACAATTGTACCTACTGAAACTGCAAAAATGGAAAGATACAAGTTGGGACTCATACCTTCTTTGTATAGTGTTGTTGCAGCTATTGACCTCCCCAATTTGTCAAGGTTAATTGATAAGACTCGACAATTGGAAGCAAAGTTTAAAGAGGGGAGAGCAAAAAGAGAATGGAGAAGAAAAGGTAAAGGCTAGAGCAGTAGAGGCCGTAGAGAAAGAGATAGCTCTCAGATGAGACAAACCGAACAAACAATACATTCTGCTCCTCCAGAACCACAGAGAGGGGGCCTAGAGGCAGAAATCCAGGTGCGTCAGTATTTTCAACACCTAGTGGTATACAGAACCCAGCTAAGAATAGATCACAACAACCTCCAGCACAGCAACAGGTTAGAAATGCTTGCAATGTCTGTGGGAAAAATCATCAAGGACCTTGTAGACTCGGGTTGAGAGGTTGTTATAGGTGTGGACAATAAGGGCACTTCATTAAAGACTGCCCAATGCAAGAAAACCAAGTAGCTCCACCCTCAGTTTTGCAGACTACTGTTTAAATAGACAGACCTGTTAAGAGAGGCCCAGCTGGTAGAGGTAAACCTTAAGGCCAAGCTCCCACCCAGAATACGGGGCAGATGCCAGCACCAACCTCAGCAAATAAAGGTCAGGGGAGAGTGTTTGCTGTAAATCCCCAAGAAGCATAGGCCTCTAATACAACTGTAACTGGTAATCCTATGCAAACCTGTTGATATTCAATTAAATTTTATTATGAATAAAAAATGTCTATGCTCTGTTATGACAAAAGATATGATTTTTCTTTAATTATGATAATACAATAATGTTGATATAGGTATAGTCCTTATCCAGAATGAGAATGCTAAAGTGCTATTTGACTCAGGTGCCACTCATTCATTTATAACGCCGAGTTTTGCCAAAAAGCTAGATAAAGGGAGAGAATTAATGAAAGACCCACTGATCATATTTACACCCTTAGGGGAAACTATTGAAGTGACATATGTTTACCCCTCATGTGCAGTGAAAATAGAGGGTAGAAAATTTATGGCAAATTTGATCGAGTTGGTAGTATTAGAATTTGATGTTATCTTGGGTATAGACTGGTTATCAAATCACCATGCTACAATGGATTATTATGCCAAAAGAATTATACTCAGGCCTAATCCAGAAACAGAAGTGTTATATCAGGGTGATCGAATTGGGTTTCCTGTTAACAGAATATCAGCTATGCAGGCCCAAAGACTTCTAAGAAAGGGATGTCAAGGGTATGTAGCTCATGTTAGGGATACTAGAAGGGAGATCAGTGAGATACAACAGATCTCTATAGTAAGGGATTTTCCATATGTGTTTTCAGAAGATTTACCTAAATTACCACCAGAAAGAGAAATATAGTTTAATATAGAACTCCTTCCTAGTACAAACCCTATCTCACTGAGTCGTGCTGTAGACTCACCTCTCACTATTATCATTTCAGGGGATTAGCAGATCATACGAAAGAGAAATTCAAGCCTTTTGAGACTCGCTTGGATAAACAGACAAGTAATTTTTTGGCATGATGTTAATTGCAGATGCTTATAGCTGCTCCATGGTTTGTCATAATCATATGTACATGTTACATGTATGGATATGCTACGTTATTGAGAATGATGTCAGTTGATGATCTGAGATGATCATAAATTGGCAGATGTTAGAATTACAGATTGAGATCCTTACTTCATTCAAAACTGTTAAACAAGTATATGGATTATGCAGACAAACGAATGGGTCTGCCGAATTTTTAGTAGAATATAAAAAAGTTAGGCTTACTACGAGTTTTGGTGGCATTAAACCGGCCTATCCATTTCTTAGTGCCAACACGATCCAAAAGGCGGGTCGTGTCATCAATAGTCTATACCCCCCATGTATGGGAGGAATGGTTTTGATTCCCATAAACACTAATATTTTTTTTTAATTTTTTAATTAAATATACTTAAACTATAATTAATTAAAACATAAAATATAAAACATAATTAATTAAAATGCAATTAATTAAAATTTAATTATTTAAAATATAATTAATTTTAACTATTTGATTAAAATATAATCAATTAGTTAATTACAATGTAATTAATTAAAATATAATTTATTTATTAATTAAATATAACCAATTTTTATTTTTGAATATTTTTAACAAACCAACTATTATCAATGGTAATGTTAATCATTCATTCTTTTTAACCAACTATCATAATTATAATGATTATATCAATTCTCATTCCTCACTATATTCATTCCTATTCCTCACTCTATTCATTCTCATTCTTAACTACATTCATTCTTATTCCTATTACCATTCCCTTATATAAACCAACCACCCCCTTAATGTTTATTGTAAACCCAAGCACATAAATAGCAAGTATAATCATATGATAAATATAAATGCGTAAGGCAAATTGAATATGGAGTACATGTCTATACATAATACGATGGTAGACTCAATGGCAAAGCCAATTTCAACAGGGCCATATATTAAACATATGAAGTTCATAGGATTATATTGATATTGATGTAATAATGATGTATATTTTCAAGTGAATGTTTATTAATTGTATTGATAATAATAATAATGGTTTTTTTATTATATCTATCTAAGTGTAATATATAATAAGTTGTTTACTATGTAATAAAATATTACTTAATTTAAATTTTTTACTTGATTGTAAAAACTTAATTCTATTCAATATTTGCTTTATGTAAAATAGTTGAATGTTAATTAAAATATATATAACAAGAGATTGAACATCTTGTATGCTCGATGACCTCCATTATTTTGAAATAAATCATTTAGGTGATAAATGAGCTTAAGAAGTTTGAAATATGAATGTTGACCTAATAAGAAAAAGAAAGTTATTGTATCTTGGAGTGATCAAATGATAATATATCTACGTTAAGCTGTCAAATGTGAGTTTTAAAAAGACAAATCGTTAAGTAGATTAATAAACCTAGATTAGACATTAAGCATATATGAATTATCATTTATACAATTTGTCATAACTAGAAGAGAAATATTTTAAGAGAAAGGTGTTAATACCATAACATGACTCTTATCATGTATGCAAAATTGATTAAGAAAGGATGAATATAAATCAAAAGATCATAACTTGCAATGTGTGAGATCCTATAAATTATATGAGCCTCATATTATACGTTGAATACTTTTATCTAGTGCTTGCAAATTATATTTAACTTTTGCTACTTTATAGTGTTACTAAAGGATTATGTGTAATTTGATTCTACAATATAGCTAAGTCTACTTTAACATTAATCAATTTATTAAAAAGTTATATATTACTAATAGGTTTATGACAAAAATAGAACTTATGAAATATGTTGGTCATTATTTAAAGTAGTTGAACCCATCATGAGTTAGTGATAAATATGAAAATTAAGAAAAGGTCTCAGTTACTTATAACAAGCCAACTCAAATTATAATCTAAAGCTTGATGTACTTATTGGATGATAATTGTATAGAAAACTGTTATTATTCTTTATTGTTAAAAGATAAAAGGAAAAAAAGTTTTTTAATAAATTAGTTGAAAACAAAAACATAACTAAAAAATTATACCACAGTTTCCTTTCTTAATGTTTTAAAAGAATTGTCAATTATTTTTCTTCAAAATTTGAGAGAATCATATAAAATTCATTTAACTATTAAGAATTAGACAAAACTCATCATTGATTAATTTTCAATGGATGAGTAAAGACGCCTTAAAGGAACTAATATCATAATTTATAGTAAATGCAATTTAAGCTAAAATACAAAAGAATAAATCTAATTTTTTACTTTTGTTTGTAAAATGTATCCATGCTTAATATATTTTAGACATGCTTTTAGGTTGTATTCTTATATGTTCTACCAAGAAAATAATACCTATGGTAAAAAAATATGGAAAAGAAAATTGATTTTATTAGTTAAAAAGAGCATTGACGTGATTATAAAAGATATGTTGATTTTGCATGAGATATATTTCATCAACAAGGATGTATGATAGCATATGCTTTTCATCAAATTGAACTTGCACAAAATAAAGCTAAGTTAACCTTCCAAACAAACTCAAGAAAAGGAAATTTTTATAAGATAAATATTTCCATTGGTGTGACTATGACTAACCAATCAAAGGATTTATTTTATGTGCCAATTAGACTAACTACAAGAGATAAAGTTCAAGAAGGTTTAGAGGTATACGACTATTAATGACATATGGATCAATCAATCTAATTTCTTTTGTCAAGACTTAATAATTATTTTAGGCTTTGTTTAATTATATTTGGGCTATACTTTTACTTATGGTTGATATTATTTAGTGGTTGTGAACTAGTTTCTTGGTTTAAGTAAAACTAGAAGTTAAAAGTTGTAATTGAAATAGCATGTTAGTGTTATAGCTTAAGTAGTATTAGCATCTTAGCGTTCCAAATGATGTAGTAGTAATAGTTAGTTTTTCAATTGAAGTATGAATGGTATGTAATCCTATGTTAAGGGAGATGAATTTCATCAATATGATACATAGATTTTTGAGATTTCCTTAGATTATACCAAGTAGAGAGAGTGTTTTTCATCCTTTATTCTTCACTAAATTAATTCAAAATATATCAGAGTTTACTTTGTGGCATTCCAACATTCCTTAGATTATTCCAAATCAAAACAGCTCCAAATTGTTCTAAACTTCTCTGAACTCATTCCTTTTTGCTCAAGTGAGTGAAAAGACCTAGAACAAAATATAAGCAACTTAATTACCAAAATAAATAAAAATTCTTAAATAAACAAAAAGAATGCATTAAATATGAGACTAAAAATATGACTTAAATACTATTTATCAATAATTCTAGAAACCTCAATTCTAGTAGTAAACCTGACATGCTAAGATACAACTCATTTATTACTTATAGATATTTGCCTAAGTTCTTTCTTCATTTGTATGAAATGGTAAAGTGATAAGAAAATCAGTTATAAATCTTATAATAAAATGTACAGTATAAGGAGTCTAATAAAATGAATTATACTTGTTTTCTAAACTTTTACCTAGCTACTTTATAAACATCATTGTCAGTGATAAACTATATAATATTTTATAGCCTAATTTCATTTACATCATAAAAAATTTCTAGTCGAGTATCAACATTTCTTAGAAGACTCAATATACCAATTGACTTCAAAGATATTATCCTCATTATACAAGAAAAATAAAAATTTATAATGCGTTATATCTCCTAGTTATCCAACCACCACATAAGCTTATAAGTTATGCAAGTCTTTTTTTCACTTAACAGGGTTGCTTAAAAGATTACTGCTATAGTCATCAATTGAAAGAATTTTAAATCGTAGACCATTAGAAGCAATAACTTCCATCATATGCTCATAATAGTAAGATTGGACAACATTAAATGACTTATATGCACCATATTACCGTCTAAATTTTGCCATTTTTTGAATTATGAACTGCTTTGGATTGTAATGCACTATAGAGAAGGTTAAGTCCTATAAATTATTCATGGTGCAAAAATGTTAGGCAGTTATCTTCTTCTCTTCCTCCCATTAGTTGTGATTGCATTAACCCATTATTCTCGAGTTACTATACTACCTTTAGTATTGTTAATAGTATCATCATTACTGTCAAATGAACAATTACTACCAATTTCGTAGTTAATTACCATTCTTTTTTCTTTTTCATACTTATATTCTTCAAGTAAATTTTTTATCTTCCATTTAACATTATGACTATTTTTTTTGTATAGTTTCATATGACTTTTAATCTTAGCTAAATATTTTGAACCTAGTGATTCGCCCGTCTTGCAATTATTTTTCAAGATACAAGCACATAATATGGTTTCTTATATTAGGAACCAAATTTGCATAAACCTAAGTTAAATTATCGAATCTTTATAAAGATGTTGAAAAGTGAGGAGTACTTAAACTTCTTTCAATTTAGTTATAAAAATGAGTGTAGAAATATATAAAAAAAGAAAACAATAATGTCATATCAAAATGAAGTTTGTCCAATTATTCATACATGAGTTTATTATACCTATCATCAATGTAAAGTCATCATGATAATGTAAAATTACCATTATAGGCCAAATGAATTTCAATTCTCTCTATACAAAATTATTGATACAAACAAGTTCCATTGGAATTAATTCTTTTCCTTTCTTTTCATAAAGAATGTAAGGGACATCAAAATTTAAAAAAATCCATTAATTTTGCTTAAAGATGAAGCATTAAGCTAGATTTAGGAGATGGGATTTCAATACTTTCTATTCTTCTGTTGCATCACTTATAACTTGCTTGATAATTAAATGTTTCATTTTTTGTGAAAAGGATGTAAAAAAAATATCTTCCAATGTCTTCCTTTTCTTATTTACAAGCCAATTTAAGTTTCAGGTTCTATACTTTTGTTACATTACTCCTCGTACCTTTTTTTTTAATTAATACTAAACAAATTTTATAACTTTGACAAAAACTCTTTAAAGGTGTGTATATTTCTAGGTTTGGTAAAAAGGTCTGAACTTAGATTGATGCAATCCAAAGTCAATAAACAAAGTCCAATTTGACCGAATTTGAGTTAAATTCAAACTTAATAAAAAAATGAGATTTGAGTCAAGACACTCAAATCAGCTCTAACTCGGGTCCAACCTGCTAAAAATCATCATAAACTTGAATTATGGTTATGCTTCAAGACATGTTTAAACCTATTAAAATTTATAAGCTTCAAATCGGATGTACTTTATTATCAAACTTATACATCACTCATTTAGCCACTCGATGATTGAATTCCAATTAATTTGGCAAATTAATTAGGAATGTTAATGGGCTGAGCAAGGCCCGACCATAGGCTAGGGTGACTTGTGGGCTGACTCGTGGCCCGACAGGTCGGGATAGTTCAACTCGTGTGGATCGGGCCAACCCAACTCATTTTATATATTTTTTAAAAAATGTAAAAAACGACAACCTGTGCGAACCGAGGCTAACCCGACCTATCTTATATTTTTTAAAAAATATATAAAAAACGGTTTCTTTTTTGAAGTGACGGTTGGGCCACAGGCAGGGCCGGGTCAGGCCAACCACTTTGATTCATGGCCCTCCCGTGGCTTTGGCCGGGCCAATATTGATATCGCCAAAATTAATCTACACCTTTTTAAAAAATGACCATAGTGCATAAATTTGAAAAGGAAAAAAGAAAAAGGAAATAAGAAAAGAGCAGCCTATAAAAGGCAAAATGGCCAACCAGCCACTTTCGTCGTAATTAAAGGCCTGTATCGACACCTGACTCCTAATTCTTGGTCAATAGCCGTACTATGTAACTTGCTAGAACTCGAAAACCTTTCTAGGGTTCAGACTCACTGGGCGCTATTAAATTATCTGAATTTTGAACTGAAACCGTAATTCAATACAATTAAAGCGTCAACTTTGTTAGCAATTTCAAATTATTAGCATCTGAAAAAAAATTCCAGCGTGAAGCCGAACCCTAGGGTTCGTATTGTAAAGTTTTCATAGTTGAATTTGAGTTCATTTCAATGGAGGACGATCAGGAGTATGATCAGAATATGAACGATGAGGAGGAAGACGGTGAGGAGGATATAACACAGGAGGATGCTTGGGCTGTCATCTCCGCCTACTTCGAAGAGAAGGGTTTGGTGCGACAACAGCTTGATTCCTTCGACGAGTTCATCCAAAACACAATGCAGGAAATCGTCGACGAGTCGGCTGACATCGAGATTCGACCCGAGAGTCAACACAATCCGGGTCACCAGTCTGATGTTGCCGAGGTACTATACAGTTTCCTTTTACGGATAAATTTTTTTCGTTTTCTAGACACTGAGATTTGGAGACTCTTCAGTGTTGCCCGTGAAAATGGAATTTGGCGTTTGTGCAAACTGGAATACCATGGATTTTAGGAAAGAAGCCCTAGTTGCTTCGTAACGTTCTAATTAATTTTGCTCCTGGTAGTTTCCAATATGGTTTAAGTACTTCTCTAGTAGTAGGCTTTTGACGTTCAAGCGCATTTGAGGCCGGAGAACTGGAATCCAATGATAGAATTTTGCTTTGATTAATGACTAGATAGTTGGATTTAATTGTACTTTTTGTGGTTAGCTTCTAATAGTTGACGCAATTGTCTTCACTTGCAGACTGTCTATAAGATTACCTTTGGTCAGATTTACTTGAGTAAACCAATGATGACGGAGTCTGATGGAGAAAATGCTACTTTGTTCCCTAAAGCTTCAAGGTTGAGGAACCTAACATACTCAGCTCCTTTGTATGTTGATGTTACCAAGAGGGTTATAAGGAAAGGTCATGATGGTGAAGAAATCACTGAAACCCAGGATTTCACCAAAGTTTTTATAGGGAAGGTGTGATATGAATCTTTCACTGGAAACTTATGATTGTACTGCTTTCTGGCTTCTTTTGAAATTGTTATCTTGTATTTACAGGTCCCGATAATGCTTCGGTCAAGTTATTGCACACTATTCCAGAATTCTGAGAAAGATTTGACAGAACTTGGGGAGTGTCCCTATGATCAGGGTGGGTATTTTATCATAAATGGAAGTGAAAAGGTTTTAATTGCTCAAGAGAAGATGAGTACCAATCATGTCTATGTTTTCAAGAAGAGGCAGCCAAACAAATATGCCTTTGTGGCAGAAGTTCGTTCCATGGCAGAATCTCAGAACCGGCCACCCAGTACCATGTTTGTTCGGATGCTTTCTCGAACCAGTGCCAAAGGGGTAATAGGAGCAACTGTTTCATAAGGGCTTCCTGTTTAGTTCTCCTTATCTTCTCATGGAAGAAATGAATACTATTCCGTATATGTATCTCATTCTGCATGTACATGATTTATGTTACTGCAGGGCTCTTCAGGACAGTATATTCGTGCTACTCTACCATATATTCGAACTGAGATTCCAATTATTATTGTGTTTCGGGCTTTGGGATTTGTTGCTGATAAGGACATATTAGAGCACATATGCTATGACTTTTCTGATACCCAAATGATGGAGTTGCTCCGGCCCTCTCTTGAAGAGGCATTTGTTATTCAAAATCAACAGGTGCCACTTGTGTTTCTGTGGTAGATTATGATTGGAGATGCTTTTATATTTGTTTTATTGGTGATGAACATTATCGGATGAGAATACTCTATCATTAAATTGGACAATTATTTTTGCTCAACCTTTCACATACTTTCAATGCACATTGCAGCTTCTCTATTCTTACCGTCTTGTCATTCATATTAACTGAGGATAGTCTTCTAGCGACTAGTTCAACTTCTGTGTTAAGCAATGGCTTCCTTCAATTTAGGTCAGGGTTTCAGTAAGCATGTTGGACTACATAAATGGAACTTATCCCAATTTTTCCCAGAATGATCTTCACGTCTTGTTCTCTAATATGTAGTGTTCTTTCTTTCTACCTTAGTAACTGATCCTTACCGACGAACTTATAATTTACTGCAGGTTGCACTAGATTACATTGGCAAGCGTGGAGCAACTGTTGGTGTAACTAGAGAGAAGAGGATTAAGTATGTGCTTTCTGGCAAAATGTTCTGGATCTGCAAGATTTTTATAGTTTTTAATTACCAGGGTCTCATCATGGATTTTCTTGGCACACTATCTTAGGTATGCCAAAGAGATTCTTCAAAAGGAAATGCTTCCCCATGTTGGTGTTGGAGAATATTGCGAGACCAAAAAAGCTTACTATTTTGGGTATGTATAGATTCTATTAGATGTTGAAACAATACTTCTTCCACTAACATATTCTTTTCTCATCAGGTATATTATTCACCGACTTCTTCTTTGTGCACTTGGCCGTCGAGCTGAAGATGATAGGGATCATTATGGCAATAAGAGGCTTGACCTTGCTGGCCCTCTACTTGGAGGCCTGTTCAGAATGGTTTGTGCTATATTTGACAGTACTTGATATTGCTACACCAACTATATGACTAACTTTTTTGTTATGGTGGTTACAGTTATTCAGAAAGTTGACTAGGGATGTCAGGTCTTATGTGCAGAAGGTATTTGCCCCAAAAAGCCTTCTCTTTTTTTTTTAATACAATAGCATGAGTTAGTTCTTCCATTGTTTTGTTTATCGACATTTTCCATGGATGGCAGTGTGTTGACAATGGGAAGGATGTTAACCTGCAATTTGCCATTAAAGCAAAAACCATTACCAGTGGCCTTAAATACTCACTTGCGACTGGGAATTGGGGCCAAGCAAATGCAGCTGGGACTAGAGCCGGAGTGTCACAGGTTTAAATCATCATCATTATTATTATAGTACCGTGGTAGTAATCCTCATCTCTATTAAAATGTTTCCCTCTGTATTATATTTCCTGTTGCAGGTCTTAAATCGTTTAACATATGCCTCTACCTTGTCACACTTGCGAAGATTAAATTCTCCAATTGGCCGTGAAGGTATGTTTAAGCATGATACCGTCATAAGTTTTTTCTTTCATTGTGTTGTCTCTTAAATAATTGTCCAATTCTTAATCAGGGAAGTTGGCTAAACCAAGGCAATTGCACAATTCACAATGGGGAATGATGTGTCCAGCCGAAACACCTGAAGGACAAGTAGATATTCTGTCTTGTTTGTTGTCTAACATCTTTAAGTATGATGACAATATTCTTTGATCTAATGGAATCCTTTTGGTCTAACATTAGGCATGTGGACTGGTGAAAAATCTTGCATTAATGGTCTATATTACTGTTGGCTCAGCAGCATATCCCATTTTGGAGTTCTTGGAAGAATGGGGTACTGAGAATTTTGAGGTGCATATCTTGGAACTTTCAGCAAACTGATGATGATATTTGTTTTCTCATGTGGTTTGATATTTTCCTTTACTTGCAGGAAATATCACCAGCAGTTATTCCCCAAGCTACAAAGATATTTGTGAATGGTTGCTGGGTGGGTATTCATCGTAATCCTGATATGTTGGTGAAGACATTGAGAAAGCTAAGGAGACGCGTGAGTATCCAATTTTATGACATTTTCAGATTTTGGCAAGTATATAGTTCATTTGATGAGACTCACACGTGTGCATTTTTTGCAAGCATTTGCTTTCTGTTATGTTGCAAAGTGGACTTTAGATCTAAGCTGTTTGTTGTCCATCTTGTTTTGTATGCCAAACAAACCATTAAGCAGAGACAAATTAAATAAATATGCCAGTGGTTTGTGACTAGAGAGACTTTTACTCTTTGCTAATGAGCTATAAACATCGTTATGGGAATTATGTTACCTTTAATTTGTAAATTTAACAAGATCAATCAGGAAGATACCAATAAATTTTTATAATTCTGGATTTTGTTGCACCTGAACCAATTACGAATTGGTGGTTATTCAATTTCTCAAAGAAGTATCAAGCACAGGTCTAAGAGCTAAATGCTTTTGAGACCTAATAGTGACAAAGACTTCAGTTATTTACTTAGTAAGTACTGAATTCAAGTGGGTTATTCCAGTCTTCATTTGACCGTTATATATTGAGATCTTACTAGTTGAGTATGTTACAACATTTTGGCCCTGCTGTATTGTAGAACATATGGTTAAGTCTGATGTTATCGATCTTCATCTGCACAGGTTGATGTCAATACTGAAGTTGGGGTTGTTAGAGATATCCGATTAAAGGAGCTGCGAATCTACACTGACTATGGCCGTTGCAGTCGGCCTTTATTTATTGTGGAGAATCAAAGACTTCTTATTAAGAAGAGGGACATTTTTGCTCTGCAACAGAGGGTGAGCCAATAGATTTTTACGTTTTTAACAACCTTTTGTTTCCAATGGGAGATCATTACCATTGTTTTCTCCTAGGAATCACCGGAAGATGGTGGCTGGCATGATCTTGTGGCCAAGGGATTCATCGAGTATATTGATACAGAGGAAGAAGAGACTACTATGATATCCATGACTATTCATGTAAGAAATAGGATTTAATCCAACCTTTATACCATTATTGGTGGGCTGTGATAAATGGCACTATGATGGTTGCTAAATTTGTTCCAGGATTTGGTACAAGCAAGGGTCAATCCTAAGGAAGCCTATTCTGATACTTATACACACTGTGAGATTCACCCATCATTGATTTTAGGTGTCTGTGCTTCAATTATTCCGTTTCCCGATCACAACCAGGTAAATTTGTTATTTTCAGGAGTTTTGCTTCTTGTTTTATTTACTTTCATTGAATCCAACTTCTTTGTCATTGGTTTATGTAGTCCCCTCGTAACACATATCAATCAGCTATGGGAAAGCAAGCCATGGGAATATATGTTACCAACTACCAATTCCGAATGGTCTGTTTGTGACACTTAGCTCTATTGTGCTCTGATCTTCATTTTGTGCAACTTCTTACTTCAATTTAATTGTTTTATACAGGATACACTGGCTTATGTTCTTTACTATCCCCAAAAACCTCTTGTTACCACAAGAGCCATGGAGCACCTTCACTTTAGGCAGCTTCCTGCTGGCATTGTAACTACTTCATCTTCAATATCTTTTTTGGTTTTACTTTTAAAATAACATTTGTAATTTCTCTGTTGCTCTTCATTTTTGCCTCAGAATGCTATTGTTGCTATTGCATGCTATTCTGGGTACAACCAAGAAGATTCTGTCATTATGAACCAATCATCCATTGACAGAGGGTTCTTTAGGTCTCTTTTCTTTCGTTCATATAGGTGAGCATGATGCTGTTTTGGTCCATGCCACACTCCGTTTTCATCAATATAATAACAATCCTTGCAACTTTTACAGGGATGAGGAGAAAAAGATGGGTACACTTGTCAAGGAGGATTTTGGGCGTCCAGACAGGGCTAATACTATGGTGATAACTTGTATCAATTTGGTTTATGTTTTGTTACCTTAATAAATGTTAAGCATTCAACTGTGAACTTCTTTTACAGGGCATGCGTCATGGCTCTTATGATAAACTGGATGATGATGGTCTTGCACCTCCTGTCAGTATATCCACTTTGTTTTGATCGCCTTCTTTCTTTTTCTTCTATTTTTCTTGGGTCAGCATTATAAATCAACATCGGTGGTACATTCTGAAAGTATATTTTATATTGTTAGGGTACAAGAGTATCAGGTGAAGATGTTATCATTGGAAAGACCACTCCTATTGCTCAGGAAGAAGCTCAGGGTCAGGCTGCACGTTATACAAGGCGTGACCATAGCATAAGCTTACGTCACAGTGAAACAGGGATAGTGGATCAAGTAAGATGGCTTGCATTGAGTTTGCCTTTCTGACAGTTATTGACCAGAGCTCATCGTTTGTGATATTCACTAGTGATATTACAACAGTATCAGATAAACTCTGGTCTACTTATGTGTGTGAAAGAAAAAAATAAATTCATGACTAACTATTGGATTTTCTGGGAACCTATCTTCTTTTCCTTACAATTTGGGTCCTTGTAGGTTCTGCTGACAACCAATGCGGATGGGTTAAGGTTTGTGAAAGTCAGAGTAAGATCTGTTCGGATCCCGCAGATTGGAGATAAATTCAGCAGTAGGCATGGTCAAAAGGGAACTGTAGGCATGACTTACACTCAAGAAGACATGCCCTGGACTATGGAAGGCATTACTCCTGATATCATTGTAAATCCGCATGCTATTCCTTCTCGAATGACTATTGGCCAGCTTATTGAATGTATTATGGGGAAGGTTGCCGCCCACATGGGAAAAGAAGGAGATGCAACTCCATTTACTGATGTCACTGTAAGTTGTAAAATGTTTCTGGGTTCTGAAATTTTATCATTCAATCTTCTCTTTTTTGATGTTCTACTAGTTACTAGACTCACTATATGTTTATGAGATTGTTAGTAGTTGTGGCCCATAGGAATAACATGTCATATTTTTAATATCATCATTGTGGATGTTTCTTTTCGTTTATCTTACGGTAATCTTTAATGATTAAACTGATATTATTACTAAGCACCTTGCTGATATTATTAATATCAAGTACAGAAGTATGCCTTATTATTTTTGGTTTCTAATTGTCTTTCGGTGTTGTTTTAGGTGGATAATATCAGCAAAGCTCTTCACAAATGTGGGTATCAAATGCGAGGGTTTGAGACCATGTATAATGGTCACACGGGCCGACGGCTCACAGCTATGATTTTCCTTGGGCCCACGTACTATCAAAGACTGAAACACATGGTGGATGACAAGATACATTCACGAGGAAGGGGTCCTGTGCAGATCCTCACAAGGCAACCTGCTGAAGGGCGGTCACGCGATGGAGGCCTCCGCTTTGGTGAAATGGAAAGAGATTGCATGATAGCTCACGGTGCTGCACACTTTCTCAAGGAGAGGTTGTTTGACCAAAGTGATGCATATAGGGTTCATGTCTGTGAGCGCTGTGGTTTGATAGCTATTGCAAATCTGAAGAAGAATTCTTTTGAATGTAGAGGTTGCAAGAACAAAACCGACATTGTCCAGGTTAGCTTTTGTTTTCTTCATTTATTTTTGGTGTTGCAGTACTTATTGCCTTGGATACAGTTGCAATGGAGGTACATTTTTGCAATTGAGGCCATTCAATGAAAATGCAGGTTCATATTCCTTATGCATGTAAGTTGCTCTTTCAAGAGCTTATGGCCATGGCCATAGCACCGAGAATGCTCACCAAAGACATCAAGTCAGCCAAAGACCAGAAGAGGAAAGGAGCCTAGACAAACCTTCATATGAGTGCCAATTTCACTTCCCAGTTACCTGTGTACTGAAACGCTTTTATGGTATTTTGGTAACAGTCTCTGCACAAGAAGCCGAGCACAAAGAACCGAGGCAATTTCTGACACTGTATTTGTAAGTTGAATAGCGTTGATTAGTGTTACTTGTGCGGAAAATCATCAAGATAGGATTCAACGTCCATTTACCGATTGAGAAATATGAGATAAATTGTTGTATCTTTGGTGTCTTATATGTCTGTATAATCTAATAATATGAGCTTAGAGTTTAGTTGCTATCTGAAAAAGTAAAAGCCTATGATACCGATTGTGGATCTAATTTTGTTTTCAGTGATGATTTTAAAACCGGATCAAATCGGATCGGATCGGCAACCAGCATGATTTCCGGTCTGGTTTGTGTTTATAACACGAAAAACTGGCGGATGAATCTGTTGCAATAAAGGTGATAATCTGTCAAGCATGGGGGGTTTAACTCCCTTTTGCACACCAACTCATGTACCTCTGGCATCTTTTAATCATCGTTAATGCAAATGAAGATTGGTACAAAAATTAAGATTTTTAACGGCATTATTTCAAACATCTTTTAAATTTTCAATTAATTATTTTTTCTTTCTATCACACAATTCAACTAATAAACTATATTTTTCAAAATTTATATTACATATTTATCTCTTTATATTTAGATTAAAAAATGTGTTTTTACTTGTTATTGTTAAAAATATTTTTTTATTTTTATTTTTAAAAATGCTAAATTTATTTAATCTCACTAATAAATTGTATTTGTCTAAATTTAAGTTCTTTATTTATCTCTTTAATTGAAAATTTTAAATTATTATTGTTAAAAATTAATTATCATTTAAATTGAATTATTAAATAGTATATATAATTAATTTTGCTTAAGATAATTTAAGAATATGTTTAAAATATATTTTTTTGAGACCGAAAGTATTTATTGAGATAAAGCTGTATCACACATTAAAGTGTCTAACAAAAATGTCTAACAAAAAACTCGACAGCAAGTCCCAACTGAGCCTATTAGGATATCTAATAGCTACTTGTGATAACAAATGGGTACCATATTTACATGCCTTGGAATCCATTTAAATGTAAATGATTGAAAACCACAAGCAGTTAACTTGCACTCGTCCAAGATTACTCCCAGCTCGTTGATGCCCTGTCGTGATCCATGGAATCTCTGCAATTTTAAACTATACAAAAAGTATCTTTAAAAGACATTAAAAAAAGTTAAATAAAGTTAGAGTTATTTTTATTGACTTTTTTTTGACATACTTTAACTTTTATGAGTCTTTAAATAAATAATAATATCGAAATACAATTTTATTTTTTAAAATTTTATGTCAGATTCAGTCTTAGTTTAAATTATTATATTTATTATTAGTTTATTATATATATTAATAGGCATTATTAGTTCATTTTTATTTCAATAAAGTATTTTATTTTATACTATATTTTTACTTATTCTTATAATTTTAAATTCTTATTCATATATCGATTTTATAGAGGTTTAATACCAACTGAACCTTTAAAGCTTAAACCTTTTCTTTGATCGATTCGATATTCGATTTGACTTTTAAAACATTGATTTTCAGTATAGTCTTCAAATTTTGTATAATGGAAGTGGGTCTATCATCTTAATACCTGATAATGTTGGTCATAACAATAAGGTAGTTTTAGTCATGGATAGGCAAACAAGATATTTTAATTAAAATATTTTCACGACAACTTAAATTCTAATATTTGATAATGTTCAAAAAAATTATAATACTATAAAAATGTTAAATATTTAAATTATGGTGTTCGAACAAGAAGACATGGTTTATTATTCGTATAGGATATACTTTACCTAGTAGATAATACGAGCTTATATTTAAATGATGGAGTACAAACGACATTACCCTGTTTAAAATATGGGTTTATATTTAAATTGATGAAGTATAAACGAAAAGACATGTCGGTAGTGTTATTATTTAAATGAGTTACACATTACCCAGTTGATAATATGGGTTTGTATTCCAATTTTTTCATTTGCCTGATTGATTTAAATCACTCCTAAATTTGGTTAATTGTGCTTGACTTTTCATCTCTGCCTTAAATTGTTAGAGGGTTGTTTCTATATAGTCATTAGCATCGATTATTGTCTTCGTTGCACTAATTTAGGTCACACAGATAAATCAATTCACCTATATTTATTTTAAAGTGTGTGTGTTTCGAATTTTTGTTAGTTAAACATAATTCTTCGTTGTCTATAACATATATATTGGACCTCCTTTGTCTATTTTAGAGTCAAGGTTTAGTTTTTCATAACACTTTTATAATTCCATTCTCTCATCTTTGGGTTTTGTTAATGTTATTGTTAAGCCCTTAACATTCCTACTCATTGGTCAGTCTTAGCCAAAGATTAGCTAGCTTAGGCATGAATAAGGTATGACTTAGGCATGAGGCAAAAAAAACCAAAGTGAGAAAACAAGATGGGATAATTATATTTCAAGCTTCGATTGCCTTTGATGGATCTTAGAGTGTTGATCAGCTTAAGTGAGTTGGACTTTGACTTAGACGTTCTTGTTTAGACTAAGGATGAAATGATGCTCAATAATGAATTATGGATGGACATACTAGATGGCATGTATTGATTAGACCATGTGTGGATTGGATTGAAACTTAGCTAACCTTCACCTTTGGATGATGATCATTGGTAATGTGGTAAAATTACATGGTTAAAGCATGGAGATATGTCTTTAGATACATTTTCACTTCTTTTTTTTAACTTAGGTAGTGGAAAGTGGTGAAAGATGTAAACTACCCATTAAAGTGTTGCCTGAAATAATTAAAGATATCAATCACCAACTAAGTCAGTGATTGGTTTTACTACCTACTTTCTTGTAATTTTTCTTAACAAATCTCCAAATACCTATAAATAGTCAATTAAAGCAAAGGCTTTATCATAGAGAGAGTTGGAGCTTTGTACACCTTATAACTATTGTGAGAGTTCATAAATGTTGGCATTTTTACTATAAACTTTGTGCATCTTTCTTTTCTTACTACTTTTTATTTATGTTAGCTAAGTTAATTGTATTAGTTTGTTTAAGCTAATGTGGGAAACATTTTAAACATAAGCGAATTGGAAAGGATGAGTTAAATCGTGAGAGTTTAATTACCGTACTTAGAATTTGGAGCATTTTGTTGTGAAGTTTACGAAGTCTTTGTAAAAACTGGAATCGTACCTATATTATTAATTCAATAGTAGGAGGCAGTAATCTTAATAAGTCATTACTTGATGGATGAGTTTATTGGTCCTTTATCTATATATGAGGAAAAAGCCACTTTTTATGCATTTTAGTTTCAAAATTTCAAGCATTGCAAGATCAAATGTCTGACTTAATGGAGGTGCAAAAGGAAGTTATTTCAAAATAATAATCTTTACGCATGCTATTACTAATTGAGATATTGGTCAAGTTGAAAGCACTTCACTTAAGTTGTGTAAACCAAAAGTTTTTTTTAAGGAATTTGAAACGTTGAGCAACTTGATAACTTCTTGTGGGATATGGAACATTACTCTATAGTAGCTAAATTGTTGGATATGAAGAGAGTTAATGTTCAGGAATGTATCTTAATAGAGATATAAAACTATAGTGGAAAACAAATGTTACTTGTACTCCTAAAGACATATATGAGAAGATGAAGTAGTTAAAGATTAATTTCTTCCTAACAATACTTGTTAGCTTACTAATCATGCTTGAAGCGGTTAAAGCAAGATGTCTCGATAAGAGATAATGTTAAGCATTTTATTTCCTTAATACTACATGTTGAACACATGTCAAACAAGGACAAATTCTTCAACTTTATATATGGGTTACAACCTTGGGCACAAATAGAGTTACGTCGATAAAACTTAAGGATGTTGTGCGTACTATTATGAGTTGCATATGTTTTGATAGATTGTAAGGTGCCAAAGGAGATATAAGTGTCCTCTTCTCCTCAAAAGTTAAAATGTGGTAATGACTAAGATAAGTACAAAGGGAAAAAAGTAGAAAGACTATGGTGGCTAAAAGAAGTATGATCACAAAAAGAAGTCTAACTAAAATGAACAATCCAAACAAGGTAAGAAAACATTAAAGAAAAATCATGGTTGTTTCTTATGTAATGACCTTCATTATATTTGAGATTGTCTAAGGAAGGAGAAAATTAATGCTTTAATAAGGGATGGTGAAGAAGAAAGTGACCATCTAAAAGTTGGACTTAATCTCATTTGCTTGCTTAATATATTGAGTATTGAAGTTAGTCCCTTTGAGTGATTGATTTATGTGAGAATATAGGTCAATAAAAAGGAACTCACAGCTATGTTGGATACGAGTGTAACTCATTCCTTTGTGATAGAATAAATGGTGCGGAAGTTAGTGTTAAAATTGAGTAAGAACTTGGTAAAAATGAAGACTCCTTTGACAAAAGCACAAGCATTTGTAGGAGTTATACACTACATTCCATTGAATGTTGGAAGTTAGCATGGGAAGTGTAATATAATGGCTAAACCTTCTAATGATTTGAATTAATTTTTGGTAATCATCTTTCTCAAGGCAGTAAAAGTGGTGTTATATCCACATCTTAGAATTATGATATTTATAAATGAGAAAATTCATGTAGAAGATGGATAAAAAAAGCAATGGCACATATTTTAACCATGAATATCAAAAAAGTCTTAAAAAGGGACGAAGACCTACCTGGTGGTCATATAAGAGATTATTGAAGACTATGTAGTGGAAGTTCCCAATATTGTTGGAAAGATATAATGCCTAAGAAGTTATAAAGTCTTATTCCCCTTTATTAAGAAATTGAGCATAAGATTGAGCTAATGTTAAGTATGATTCCTTCTACCTATGCTCCTTATTGAATGTCCTAATTAGAGTTGGTGAAATTATGGAACTAACTTATGAATTGTTGGAAATGGGATACATCCAAGTGTTTTTTCAAAAGAAGTAAGGAAGAACATTATGGATGTGTGTGGACTATCGAACCTTGAATAAGGTAACTATCAAGAATAAATATTCATTTAGTTAAATACTTGATGGATAAATTATCAGTGGTTATGATGTTCAGAAAGCTCAACTTCCAGAGTGAGTATTAGTAAGTGTATATTGTCGAGGGAGATGAGTACAAGCAACTTATGTAACTCAGTATAGATCATATAAATTTTTAGTCATGCCATTCAATTTGACAACTGCCCCTGCTACATTTTGTAAGTTAATAAATGATGTATCATATGACTTCTTGGATAACTTTATGATCGTCTATTTGGATGATATTATGGTCTATATCACTAACTTAGTAGAACATATGTAACTCTTAAGGAAAATATTTGACCAATCTTAACAACACAAACTCTTTGTAAGGATGGAGGAGTGTGAATTTGCCCATTCTAAGATCAAGCCTTTGAAACACTTTGTGAGTAGGATCCAAGTAAGAGTAGATCCTAAAACGGTAGATCCTAAAACGGTACAAGCAATTGTTGATTACTAGATCATTAAGATGGTGTAGGAACTTTTCAAATTTCTTAACTTAGCGAACTACTATCGTCGACTTATTATGGACCATATGAAGAAAACAATGACTTTGATTGATTTGTTAAAATTAAGTAAGAGTGGTAATGGTATAAAGTATGTCAAGAAGCTTTTAAAAAGTTAAAAACAATTATTCTAATTAAACTTATACTGAAGATATCCAATTTGATCTCCTTTTTCAGGTACATGTGCATCTTTTGAACAAAAATATTAGGTGGAGTCGTGGGGCAATAGGCCCTCCTATTCCATTCAAAAGTCATAAACTCAATAGTAGAGATGGCAATTGACCCCAAGCCTGAGTAAACCATCCTGGCCTTGTTAACCAGGGTTGAGACCTAATGCTTATAAGCAAAACAATGTATTTTTTTGCGTTTTGATAAAACTGATGTCATTTTTGCTTTTTAAATTTTAAAACTTGTTTGAGCTGGCTGCGTTAGCCCTGTTGGGCCTAGCTTGACCTATTGTCACTTGTACTCTGCAGTGTTAATTAGCAATACTTGACCCATAAGAAGAAGATATTGACAATAGTGCATTACCTTGATGTTTGACAGGTTTACTTAAGGTTTATTATCCGTGCAAATAATATCGCTAATACTTTTTTAAGACTCAAAAGAAGTTATTCATGAAACAAATCTAGTAGTAAGAATTTCAAGTCAAATATGACTTTATGTGGAAGCATGACCTAATGGGGTGCAACAATATGGCTAACACATTACGTCAGAAGGAAGTATTTACAATTTATATACCATTGTTTGACTAAAATCGGACTTTTCAAATTAAATTATAGTAGTAACTCTACTAAACAACATATATTGCCAAATTATACAGGTGAAGTATGCTCACAATAAGTTGGTCACCTAAAAGTACAATAAATGTTAGCTCTCCTTTCTCATTTTTATTATTGGTCAAAGATGGACATCAATATTAAGGTATTTTTCAAAACTTACCTTATTTTCAAATTAGATAATCTTGTAAGGAAGGAGGGGGCAAGATTGTTGTGGCCCCCTTCCAATTCCAGAAATATTGTAGATGTCAGTCTTTATGTACTTCAATAGTAGATTCTCAAAGGTGGACAACATGACTTCAATTATAGTGATGATTAATAGATGCATTCTTTGTGTAGACTCTAGCTTCGTGTCAAAAGAAAACCTTTTACAAGAATGTGGTGAAGCATTATGAGGTGTGGATGGACATTATAAATGATTAAGATGTTTGATTTACTAGTCAATTTTACACCTCTCTTTTTAATATGATAGGATGTGATCTCAATTTTTTTACTACAAATCACCTATAACACGAATAGCCAAATGGTGGCGATCAATGACTTGTTGGAAGAGTATTTATGAAATTATGTAGGTCAACAAAATTTTTGACATTATGTAAGTCGACAAAATTAACTAATTTTACTTGATAATGTATAGTTTCATTGTAACTTGAACAGATCCTTGACTACAGAGAAGAGTCCCTTCAAACCTGTGTTTGGGAAATAGCCTCTTACTCCTCTTGAAATAACTCAACAAAATTTAAGAGAAAATGCACAACTGTATATCGATTTACAAGGAAAAATAGTAGCTATTGGATGAAGCAATGGATAGTCTTTCGAAAGCTTCTGACTAGGTGAAAAAAATAAATGAATCAACAAAGGAGGCCTCCTAAATTTAACATCAAGGATAAGATACTTTTGAAACTAACTCCTTAAATTTAGAAGAATATTAGTAACAAACAGGTACATCGAATCTTAGTTCCAAAATATGATTAGCCATTCAAGATCCTGAAAAAGATAAAAATATGGCGTATCAACTTATGTTGTTGAAATGATTAAGGATACATCCAGCTTTACATGTTAGTTTTTCTAAACGCTATAATTAAGGATGTAACAAAACCAAATAAGAGTCGAGTGAAAAGATCTCCACCAATTGTAAGAAAAAATTTTGATGATCAAATTAAGAAGATTTTGAATCATCGAATAATGAGACAACATAAGAAGTAATAAAAAAAAAGTTCTTGATTTAGTGGATGGAAACTACATAGGAGAAAGGCACAATCTTGTGGAAATTAGAAGATTAGGTAAATACTTACCTTTAATTTGTTCCAATGACAACATTAAATTTACCCTATGTTGGTGATTTATTAGTTTTTTTAATGTTGTAAGTCTCTTTTTGCTAGTCGTTGCTGAGCCTAGACCAAATACTAGCATGACTTAAGTATGCCAAACGAACCAAGATGACTTAACTAGGTGGGATCAAGCAAGGTTTGAGCTTTATAATTAGCTTTAATGGACAATGAGTTGTTGATTTGCTTAGGTGAGTTAGACTTGCCTTAGATGTTCATGTTATTAAGGATGAAATGGTGCTCAAATACTAAATCATAGATGAACGAACTAGACCATGAATGTACATCAGTTTAAGAATGTGCAAGTTAGCTTGGAACTTGATTAAGCTTCACTTTTGATTGAATATTATAGGTAAATGACAAAGTTAGTAGGTTAAAGCATGAATATAGTGTGAGGACATGGAAAAGAAGATGGTAAAGTGGAATGGTGTGTCTTTAGCTTCATTTTCACATGTTTATTTTTCTTAGATAGTGGAGATATAAACTACCCACTAAAATAGTGTCTAAAGTAATTGGTAATCTCAACCACTAAGTTGGTGATTTAGTGGCCTTATTATCTAATTTCTTGTATTCTTGCCTTACAAGTCTCCAAATGTCTATAAATAGCTCGAGTAAAGACTTCATATAGAAAGAGTTAAAGCTCTATACCTTTTGCAACTATTGTAAAAGTTTATAAAGGTTGGTAATTTTTGTTGTAAGATTTGTACGTAATTTTCTTCTTAGTATTGTCCATTTATGTTGGATAAGTTAATAACATTGTTTTTTTTAAACGGAGAAATCTGCAACTGCTACCCTTTAGATGCGTACTGAATAAACCTCCGGTTTGATACAATAGCCTACAAATCACGTCAATCGAGTATTCAGTACTAAGCAAGCCCTGTATGACAGGCTCGATTGAGAGAGCATGGGTAGCAAAAATCGAACACAGGACCTTTTGACCCATGTCCCTCCACTCCACCAACTTGACCCCCCCTAGGGAGCTAATCATATTGGTTTGCTTAAAATATTATAAGAAATATTTTAAACACGAAGGAATCAGAACGGTTGGGTTGAATTGTTGGAGTTCAACTACTATACTTAGATTTAGGTGTATTTAGTTGTGAACTTGGAGTTCCTTATAAAGTCTTTTGTAATATTTACCATGTGGTAAGTACGTTAATTAATATTCTTATCTTTATCTTAAGATAAATAACTAATCATAAATTTGATATCAGATGGTGTCTATAAGACCATTAAACCTATAAGCAAGTGTAAACTTTAACCTAAGTCTAACGTATCTAATTACTGTTAAGTTCAATTTTGTATAATAGTTTCCACAGGATAATAATACTATTTTAATAATTAATTGATAATTACAACACCTATATCCTACTGTCTAATACTGCATTTTGAAAAGAAAACCTTAGTTAACCTCAGTTAACAATATTATTTTAATTCGCTTCTTTTGGGGCTTTAGATTTATAAGATGAAATTTGTGATAATGTTGATTTAACAAGAAAAAGATATATGCCATACTATATATTGTATCTTCGTTGTATACTTATGTCTTTTTTATTTCAATCTGATCTCTATTTATGATTACATATGTTATATACTAACGATTTTTTAGTATTATAATGTCTTAATATGTAAGCTCGAGGTTATTTATGGTAGGCACTTTAAGTTAAATCCTTGAATTAAGTTATGAGGAATGGTCATTACGCTTTTTTCAACAAATAAAGTTGACCTTGATTTTATGATTTATATGTAAATTCGTGATTCGAAAGGATCTTAGGTACTAACAAATTGACAAGGTTTATTAGAGAGTTCTAAGTTTCAGACTTAATGAGTTTCAAAGACTCATTAAATCAAATGAATTTTGTATTAAGTTAATTAACTTGTTAAAAGTGCACAGATAATTGATGTGTATATTACACATAAGGTAAAACACTCTAACTTTTGTTTTAGAAGTTTCAACTTTTGCTAGAAATGATGTTAGGCTTGACAGTGATATTATGCCTGATGAAGTAAACTCACAAGGTATTTTTTTAGGATGTATATGTTCATATACAGATAGTCATAAAAATAGAAGTAGTTCTGAAAATAATGATAATAATGACAATAATTCAATTGTCAGTATTAGTTCACTGATAAAGATCATAATGAAGATAAACAAGGGTAAAATGCATTTGATGAGTCAATTCCATATGGCCACCAATTAATAGAGGTTTATTCAATTAACTATAATTTCTTCTTGATAGTGATCAATACCTTAGTATATAGAAGCTTAGAGGGCCACTAAGAAGGCCTAGTATAAGTTTTAGACATCAACTACATAGTGGACCATTATGGTGAATATTGGGTATGAGATTCCCAATACCAAATAATTCAAAGATGATGTTGTTGATTACTCAGTAACCATAAGATTTAACGTCAGATGAAAACAAGTGAGTTTGCACAAATTAGAGTAGGATGCATTGAAAGATAAAAGATGCAACTATATGCATCATATGATAATAATGATAAATGTTCCAAAATTAAGACATATAGGCCTGAGCATACATGTTTGCAATTAATAAACCTAAAATGGTATTAGCCAAGTTCTTGAGTAGACACTTCAAAGAAAGAATATGGAAAAGAGCCTACTGAAAAAATATATAGAAATGTAGAGCCTCTTGACACAATAGTAAAATGTGCAATGTAACAAAGCCTACTGAATAACCCGTCAATATAAGTAATCAATAATTTAGCAATTATTTTAATAAATTAGAGATGCATTATGCAATAAATAAATTAGGTTGTGTATGCATTCTTATCGCTGTTAGAAAAGTGTCAAGTGAAAATATAGAAAATATGGAGGCTCTTGACACAATAGTACAATGTGCAATGTAACAGAGTGTAAAGGACAACCTATTAATAATTATATTTTAGCTATCATTTATGGATGACAATGGGCTAGGCTGGGCTCGGGCTTGCTACCTTGAGCTCGGACCTAAACCAAAACTCGATTGGAACCAAGATAGCAAGTTGGGCCTAGGCTAAATTAATTTTTTTAAAAATAAAGTGCCAAAACAAAGTTGTTTTTTGTCGAGTTTCTAGTCGGCTAGGCTCGGGTAGTCCGAGGCTGAACCCGACTCGAGGCATGAATTTTTGAAAAAATTGGGCTCGATGTTGGATCAATCTAGGCCCTTTTGCCATGCCTACTATCATTTCAATTTAGTTATGATGCTAATTAAGCTATCTAGGAGAAACAACAGGAATGCATACACAATCTATTATATTTATTCCATAATGCATCTCTAATTTATATATTATGCTTTTTCTCAAACCTTGTATGCAAAAGCATAGTAAGGAACCCTAATATGATCTTTGATCTTATTCTTTTGTTATAAAATGCTAAGGGTTTAGAGTTTTCATTCACTAGCATTTCATAGTTAATTAATATATGCAAAATTATTACATTCATTGTTTGACATTGCATTCAACTTAATCACTTGTTTTATTTTTGTTATGAAACATGATGCATATTATTTACAGGTCTTAACATCAACAATTTTGGGGTTGATGGCTAAAGGAGTAGCAATAATAGAGGGTACACAATTGGAAAAATAACAGTAAGACAAGCAACTGAAGAAACAATAGTTGTAAGACAAACATAAGTAGAGACACATTTACAAATAAAAAATTACTTTCTTTTATAATAATATGATTACATGATGTATGTTGCTTAAATTGATAATAAGCAAATTATGTTTTAACATATTGTCCTTCATAACATATTATCTGCTAATCATGAATGTATACTTAGTCAACAATGCAAAAAATGTGAGTTTAATAAATACGAACTCCTATTTATTAACAACCATTGTTATGTTCACAAGTTTGTCACAAATTTATAGTTTTACGCATACAAATAAAAGCAAGCATGGATATGTTGGTCCAAGATCTTTCAAATTATCTTTTAAACTAAGATGTATTAAGTTCAAAGGAAAATCTAACATCACTTCAAGACAATTACAAGCTACAACAACCAAAAGGAGAGTAACAATTAGGACACTTAACAACAGATGGTTAACAACAAATGGGAGAGCTTCACTTCTCAGACCTTTGGGCATCAATTAACAAAGGGGACATCTAAATGACATTGTTACTTGTTTTTATTAACATTTGAATGTCATGTAATGTGATTTGAATATATTTTCTATTTGGGTTATTTTGTAAACCATGAGAAGGAACACGTGTTATGTTAAGACAAATGATATCAATGAACAATCTTTCCCTACAACTTATGCATTGAAGAGGCTAAACATGTCTTGTATCATGACAGATAGTGTTAATATGGCCAAGATGATCCATTTTGAATTCAATGTCGTTTTTTGTTTGATTATTTTATCAATAGAAATGGAACATGTGCATCATTTGAAGACCATAACTACATGTGCATTAATATAATATATTTACAAAAGAATGTCAAAAAATATGGGGCAAAAAATGCACAAATTGAAACAACTAACATTAGATTGATAAATAAATTTTAAAAGAACTTCATCGAAATTTCCAATGACATAGAACATAAAAAATGAAATGAAAATTATAATAAATTATATAATCACGGTGACTAACATCAACCTTTAGTCTTTTTTTCTTTCTAACGAACATCTTAATGTCTTGCTTTATATTTTTCAGTTACTTACCCATTTCCTTTGTTTTAGCTACACTTCTCCTTGTTTCAACCTCCTTCTTTAGTGTGAATATTTATTTCTTTAACTTTTGAATGATATAGATAAGCCTCTCAAGAAATTATTTATCATACTATGAAAATTATCACAATTACGATCTTATAACATGTATAGCATTAAGTATATGAATACTACATTTTAAACTAATAATTATAATTGAATTCTAAATCAATTACATAAAACATTAATTGGATAAGTGAGACATCCCAATAGTCTTCTTTTGAGATTATTTTCACTCCATAAAGTCCTTAAAGAAGCATCCATCCCACATAAGTAAAATTTTTTTATATTATTGCAAATGTAATAACTAGATGTTATAAATTCCATAGTCGAAACCACATAAAATTTTGTAAAACCCAATTATAACGATGAAAGAATCTCAAGTAAACAATGATTCTCAAATCATTGTCCTTGTTACGTAAAAAAATGGCTACATAAATGTTCAATATCATAGGTATATAATCTGCATGTGGCGATATTTTGGATTCATCTCTTATTTTTCTTTGTCGTTAGTTATATGTACAAGTAATAATAGCTCAAATAAGAAATACATTAAGTTAGCAATAAATGGCTACATAAATGTTATGGGATCGTTTGGTTCCATTTTTATTTTTTTGTTGTTGTTTTTTATTTCTATTTCCTATTTTTGGTTTATGTTTTTCCTTAAAAAGCGAAAACCTGTTTGGTTGAGATTTGTAATATAAAATCTGGAGAAAAAAAACCCGTTTGGTTGAGATTTGTAATAAAAAAATAAAAACAAAAACATGTTTGGTTTTATTATCCTGTTTTTATTTTTTTATAATTATACTCTCATGTGTAATAACTATAATATAATACATTGTATTTTTAATTTAGTTATCATTATAGCTAAAATTAAATATATGCAAATAAAATATTATTAAAAATTACACATTAATTGTGTATAATAAAATTACATAAATTAGAAATTATATTAAGTTATTCTAATCAATGAAATATGTCCATCATACTATAATTCTTGAAAACATAATAGTACTATCATTTACAAAAAGAAACATAAATCAATTAGAAATAATAAAATCACTCCACATTTGTCTAGCAATTTCATCTCATTTCCAAGACATATTTCGAAGCTGTGCTGCAGTGATATTATACTCCACTTGAGAACTTGCATCTTCATTTTCACTTTCCATAATTTGTTCTTCATTTTCAGCACAAGTTTCAAATAATTTATCACTTTGTCCATATATTCTAATATAGTTGTGTATAACACAACAAGCAATAACGATGAATTTTTGTTTCTTCATATCATAACTCGGCATGTTTTTAAGTATAATGAATCTTGCTTTTAGAACGCCAAAACATCTTTCAATAACATTTCTTAATGAAGAATGCTTGTAGTTAAACAATTCCTATGGATTTTGAGGTTTTCCTCTGCCTCTATAATCTTGCAAATGATATCTTTCACCTCGATATGGTAAAAGAAACCCAGGTATATTAGTGTAGTCCGAATCAACCAAATAGTACTTCCCTAACATGAAAAGAACATAATATTAACAAAAAGATATTAAAAATGAATCATAATTACTATGTTTATTTAAAATAATATAATACCTT
>JAOSBL010000002.1:22291231-22301589 GCA_027568915.1 Erythroxylum roraimae
GATTTTATTTAGATGTTAAGTAAAATTCTGGATCGATTCGACCAACGATTGGTGTTTGAGACATAGTTGATATAACCTTCAACCAACCAGGCGTATGACAAACGTTTAGGTCCGTTTGGTTGGGACGAAATATTAATTGGGAAAGTAATCCTTTTTTAAAAATTTAAATTATTACGATTGGTTTATTTTTTTGAGTTATTAGTAAAGTAAAACCTTTCCTAATTTAGAGAAAGTAGTAGTACTTTCTATGGATTCTAAATACTAACACTCCCTTGGTATTTAGATTACTTTTTTCAGAAATTTAATCTAAAAATTATACTGGTCAATTTAACCCTTTCTTCTCTAACAACTCTTTTATTAAAACACTACCTCCTCTTCGACTATTCTTATTCTACAACAACTCTTTTTTAAAATCACTACCTCCGCTTTATTTAGAATTCATAGAAAGTGCTACTATTTTCCTTAAATTAGGAAAGGTTTTACTTTACTAATAACTAAAAAAATAAACCCATCGTAATAATTTAAATTTTTAAAAAAAGATTACTTTCTCAATCAATATTTCGTATCAACCAAACGGGACCTAAACGTTTGTCATACGCCTGGTTGGTTGAGGGTTATATCAACTATGTCTCAAACACCAATCGTTGGTCGAATCGATCCAGAATTTTACTTAACATCTAAATAAAATCATATAATATTATATTACCGAAGTATCTTTAACAATGAGAAGCCTTTTTATTAAAAAGTAATTCGGTTAAATTCAAACCAAAGTATGGAAACAATCAAACAAGGAGAAAGTAAGAAATGAGAAGCGAATCGATGGCGGCAGCAGCCAGGTAAGTGAAAGTGACAGGCGTGGGACCCCCATTTGTTCAACTCCTCAGTTCTCACGCCACTTCTTAAAAAAAAAAAAAACTGATTATTTAAAGTTCTCCCCCCTATCAGATCCCACCCTATATTACCGTAATGTGCGTTACGCCTGTACCTTGGTAACTAGTCTCCTTACTTTTCTCTCTGCAAAAAGCACCTCCATTGGAGGAGCATCATTCAGGCTCTGGTTTTCAAAATTACGACCAGTTGCCACGTGCTGGGTTACCGTTTTCAGTTCGGAGTATGTTTAACTGACGCTTCCTGCTGTTTGTTTCTGTCTTTTGATTCCTAATTATTCCATCTTTTGTGTTTACTTAATTGTTTGGTCTGTTGTGTTTGTTGTTTATGTTTGTTGCGTTTTAGTTTCTGAAAAAAGGATGGGGGAATGGTGGGGAATTTATGATAGAGAAAACGGATCAAAACATGGATGCTGAGCTCTGGAGGGTTTGTTTAAATGGCTTTGTTGTTAGGATTAAAAATCAAATGGGTAGCGTTTTGGGTTTTGGGGTTATTAGTTTATGGATTTTGAGCATCTTGTTGAGACCTTTTGATATTCCTGAGGATTTAGCATTGTATATGCTGTCAGTGGTAGAAGTGCTCTCTTATCCTTAACCACTAGTGATACAGAAAAACCTACTATGTTGTGTGACAGAGGTTGGGCTCCTAGGCATTGGCCATATTTTGAGTCTCATACCGACTGAATTAAGAAATGATGTATGTCTATATCAGCCATGGAACAGATCCTCTGCTTTAGATGAACGTTTCAAACGTCTTTATCACTTTGTCAAAGCAAAAACTTTTTATGATTATCTTTTCTCATCTGTTACTATACCAGGAAATATTTACATTCTGAGAAAAAGTAATGAGTTCTTGAGTTCCACTGATCTTGTTCATTATCAATTTGATTGCTTTTCATACTTTCATCAGCACAAGTGAGTGTATTGAATTGCAAAAATCTGATTTGATACCATTCTAATATTAATAATTGCGGAGTGCAAATTAATTTTTTGTATATTTTATGATTTTATGTAGTATATGATGCTATGTAGTAGTTCTCTTTATGCATGTATCAGAATGCTTTCAGATATCATAATTCTTCAGCCCGTTAATGTTTGTATGTTGGAAAAGTAGTCTGTTCTTCCTCAGTTTAATAAGATGTTACTGTATTAGTTCTATATCTGTATTTATCAGAATGTTTTCTGATGTCATAGTTCTTCATCCGCTTATGTTTGTATGTTAGAAAACTAGCGAATCCTTTCTAAATTTAGTGAGACCAAAGCTCTTGAATGCTTCGTATTAATTGTCAATTTATGGATCTATGAAATGTAATCTTTAAACAATTAAAGTTAGACCAGAACTTAATTATTGCCCTTGAATTATTCAGTTAGTTATCTAGACATATTTGACTTAAGAGCCAAATGTTCTAAGGTGACCTGTGTTTTTCATTCTAGAAGGTACTTCAAATAATATAATCAGCAAAAATAATCACTGCTTCCAGGCCTCACATTTTCTTTAATGAGTTGACTATTGATTTTGCAATGGCTACTTAAATGTTTTGTCCCTCACGAACGTTGCAATTAATGAAACTGATAGCTTATCCAATTAGAATTTGTTTTTTCAGGAGGATTGGGTGTATCTTATGTTGGTATTGGAAAAGATTATTATCAATGCTGTTACTCTCTTGTTGTAGTGGAATTTTTTCATCCTTGCTCCCTAACTACTTCGGTGCTTTATCTTCCATATGTGTGATTGCCGTAAAATTCAGAATATGTTGCAATTTGATGATTAATAAGCTCAATATTCATTATTGAACAAGTTTTTTTGAAAGAACCGTTTACCTGACAGTCAAAGCTTATAGTTTTTGTTTATTTGTATTAGGTTAGGAATACAATTAGAAGTAACTGGCATCAGCTTGCCTTTCACAGACAGATGAAATTGAATATTTTCAAAGGGTGTTGAATGAGAATGTGCAA
This sequence comes from Erythroxylum roraimae, assembly GCA_027568915.1. Classification (NCBI taxonomy): domain Eukaryota; kingdom Viridiplantae; phylum Streptophyta; class Magnoliopsida; order Malpighiales; family Erythroxylaceae; genus Erythroxylum; species Erythroxylum roraimae. The sequence continues at coordinate 22,294,075 of JAOSBL010000002.1, forward strand.
TGGAGGTTAACTCGGTAACCTCTAGTTTTCTTTTTTTCTTTTTTCGGAATGTGGACTGCTTGACCTTATGGTTCGTAATGTTGAAAATTGAAGTATGAGTGTGGCCTGCTGTTTATGTCTATTCTCTGAACTTCTTCAGTGCTTGTTAACATTTCCTAGTTCCCTCTGAACTTTTTTGAAAACTTGGAAGTGAATGTTAGCGTTTCCTAGTTCCGACTTAGTTACTTAGATATATTCTGCATATTCGATGTCTTGACCTGTTCCTTATTCAATTTTCTGCAGCTAAAAGCTTCAAATGCTAATGATAGTGGATTAGTGAGGGACAATCAATCATATTTAATTAATTGCTGTTTGTATTATGTATATCAGATCGTTAAGTTGGTGGGCAAAAACAAACTTGGATAGCAGATCATGGACTATGGGCCATATTTCACGCAGGGATGGAAATCAGTGGCCAGCACACCAGCTGCCTCTGATGATCTTGGTGGTTGCTTTGACTGTAATATCTGTTTTGACTTTGCGCATGAGCCAGTTGTCACCCTTTGTGGCCACCTCTACTGCTGGCCATGCATTTACAAGTGGCTCCATGTCCAGAGTGCTTCCCTAGCCTCAGATGAACATCCACAATGCCCAGTATGCAAGGCTGATATATCGCATACAACCATGGTTCCTCTCTATGGACGTGGTCAGGCACCAGCCGAAACTGAGCATGAAGGTAAGATAGCCAATCGGGGGATGGTCATACCCCCCAGACCATCCGCTTGTGGTGCTGAAGTTCTGGTATCCAACTCACCCCAAACTGGTCAGCAGCTTCCTTATCGTAATCCTTACCAAAATCATAACTACAATTTTGAAGAGCCACCATCTCCATTGGTTGATCTTGGAGGCACTCCACTCGCAAGTTTACACCACCCATTACTAGGAACGTTCGGGGGAATGGTTTATGCAAGGGTTTTTGGGAATTCTGAGAGTTTGTACGCGTACCCCAACTCATATCACCTTGTGGGAAGCGGTAACCCTCGGCAGAGGAGGCAGGAAATGCAGGCAGACAAGTCACTGAACAGAATCTCAATTTTTCTGTTTTGTTGCTTTCTTCTGTGCCTCGTTGTATTCTAAACTAAAAGATAGAGTTATACATTATTAAATGGGAAATGCTGCGGGTTGTATAATTTGTATAGGCAATCGGCATGTTTGTTCGTGTGATTCTTTTCCGTAGGCAGGCAGATAAGGTAGTATATCACTACTAGAAGGGTACTCGTTTTATTTGGAAGTCTCCTTTAATTTTGGGTAAATATGACGTTTATTATAAGTGAATGACAGTATTGCTTCTGAGTTTTAGAAGTGTAAGTTTTTACCATATAAAACTTAGGGATTAGATTTTGCTGAAGTCAGGAACAGAACACAACTCTCCCCGTGGAGAGAGATACTTTGTTTCACTCCCTGTATCATCCCTGTTCTATTTTGTGAAATGTGTTGCAGATGAGAAGGGACAGCACAGATGGTATAGAAAGTGTAACAGAGGATCTGTTCCGTCTCCTCTCCTGTAGTCTGTAAATAGAAAAACAAAAAGTTTCTCAATTCTCATTTTTGGTGGCTGGAGCAAAGCAATTATTGGAAGACATATACAGCTGTTTCAGTTGTCCAGGGAAAGGGACAGCACACAGCAGTTACCAAAATTGTAAACCTACAAGACCTTTTAAGGTAAAGCTGCAGTTGCATGCCAAACGGTGCCAAGTTGTTTGACAGTAACGAAAGAGGATTTGTCACATCAAAGAAGCTGAAGGAAAGAACATGTTGCAACTTGTCAATTCTTTTGTTCCTTTTATATATACGTGGACCATTGCAGTCTATGACAACTTTCTCTCGACGTATCTATCAAATTGCTTTAAATCAACCTTGTGATTAATAAATATTTTTCAAAAGTACGAGTGAAGATGATCCTCTCTTTTGCAAACAGCCTTGGCACTAGTTGCGTCCGGTTGGGGTTTCATTATCATTGTATTTATCAATTCATAACTCTCACATGTGGCCTGTTATTTGGTAGTTGCTGTCATTATTGCATTGATTTAATTTGTTTGGCAATTAAGGAAATATAAGTAAATGCCATCGGACATTTGAAGTTTTTAAATAAAGAAATGTTGGGAAACATAAATAAGCATCGTTTTTGCCTTAATATAGGCTTCTACATTTTGTTGGACAAATGTCAAAACATATGCATTCAGTGGCTAGTGAAGAAGGCTCAGGGGGGACTTGACCCACACTCAAGATTAAAAGAAGCACACCCAATTTGATTACAAGGAATACATTCACTCTCTGCAACTTAAACCCTCTTACATCACTCACAGGGATGGGATGTGAAGTAACGGGTGTGAGGAGAGTTATCAAAAGCAGTTCGGTGCCAACATGATTAAATAACATGTGTAAGATGATAATATCAGTAGCAAACAAGAAAATGACCCAACAGCTATGGCAATTTAAAGTGATAATTTGTTAAGACAAATCTTGCATTGTTGTATCAGTGGTTTTTAATTTTTAAACCCTTGAGCTATCCTTAATCTTTGGTAAATGTCAAAATACAATTGTAGAGAAAACTCAATGCCATGATTCCTGAGTCTCCGTGCCATTCAAACAGGAAGCTGTAACATCTATGCTGTGCTTTGTTAGCACACCAAGTGTTTTACCAAAGATTCTCTTAAAGAAAGTTCAAGCCACGTCAGTAAGCTGAAGAGATATTTGATCATGGTTCCTAAGTTTGTTTGTAGGCATCTTCTATTATGCCTCCTACTTTTTAATTTTGTTTCTATTTTCATGGTAGTAGTTGTTATTTTCTTTCTATATTACTGGAGGTTATCTTTCACTTTCACATGATTTCCTATTATTATGGTGGGTGTTCCACCAATTTATATTCAAAGGGGGCCAAGTTAATAAAGAAGTCAATTTTTTTATAATTTCGTCAAGTTGTTGAGAATTTGAAGGTCAAGAGATTTTAGGCTCTCTCTGAGCAGCGTGAGACTATAACTATTGGTTGCCGAAGAAGATCATCTTTTCACTCGCCAAACCTTACTCAGGATTAGTCCCTCACTTAGCCCTAGCCTATTATCAGCTATGCTCAATATGCGGCTATGATCAGATCTTTTCCTTTTTCAGAAGCTTTTGGACCTAGCGAAACTAACCACAACTCCAACTGACCTATGAATCAATCTGTATCCTAGGATTGTACCAAATTGGTATTAAAGCCTAGGGTTATGGGAGATGTAATTTAACAACAACTCAGCCATTTGTTGCAATTATGCCAAAATGAGTTTGTTGCTAACCTCATTTAAGAAGAAGCATTCTTGGCTTGCCTTGATGAACTTGCCTAGATGAATTTGCCCCTGATTTGGCTACTTTCAAAGTCTCATTGACCTCGATTGAAGAAGGCAGTAACAATCAAACTCGCAAGGGAAAAGGGGTTGTAAGCCTATCTAGCTTAGATTCTTTAGGAGGTGGTTTCATTGTTCCCAAGTTCACCAAGTTGGATTTCCCTTGTTTCAATGTCCTAGATGATCCTTTAGGATGGTTAAGTTGTTGCAAGCACTTCTTCTGCCACCAACAAACACCTAATGAAGATAAGGTCATTCTCATTTCCTTTTACTTAAAAGGTAATGCTTAACTCTTGTTCCTTCAAAAGGAGGCTGTGATTATGAATTAATCAAGATTAGGTCTTGCATAATTATGAGAGAATCTTGTTTAAAGAACACAAAATTTTTTTCTCTTTGAATAATCAGAATGTAACAAAATACAAAGATATTAAAAAAAATAAAGAATTGATCTTTGAACTATAAAGGAGAACCCCCAAGTTCAAGGAATAGCCCACTTAATTCTCCAAAGAAACACCACCAAGAATTAAGATTTGAGGAGGAAATATTCAAAATTTTAAAAGCTGAATAACATTAATTCTATTATGAAATATGCTAACAATTACACACCATAATCCCTTTATATAGGCTTAAAGATATCAAAGCTTGATCCCATTCTAATTAGAGGAACAATCACATGCCTATTGGAATTAAGAAAACTTAATCCTACTCTAATTAGGAAAACCTAGCTAAATGATTATTGGTATTAAGAAAATAACTAATAAAATCATAAATAAATTAGCTTATTAAAGCCTAAATAAGGCATATCTAGCCCATTGCTCGCAAATATTAACTCTGGATGATTATTTACAATTAGGACCAATGTTATTGCATTGTTCTCCCATCCCTCGAAAAAGGTTATTCTCAAATCTTGAAGCTCATCATCATCGAAGTAAGGACTCAAATCTCTGACATTGAATGTAGAAGAAACATCATAATCTCCCAAAAGATGAAGCTTGTAAGCACTATCTCCAATTTGCTCAATGACTTTAAAAGGACTATATGTATAAGGCATCAACTTGTTCTTATGCTTGGACGGAAACTTCTCATTTCCAAGATGAAGCCACACAAGATCTCTAGGCAAGAACTTTGGTTTCTTGAGATGCTTGTTGGCTTTCTCCTTATATAACTCATTTGCCTTCTCAATCTTAGTGTGAACTTGCTTATGAAGCTTCATCATTTTCTTGACTTTAGCTTTAGTATCATGATTCATGAGCCATTTTTTGGAATAATCACCAAATCAATATGAAGGTATGTATTAGTGCCATAAACAACCTCAAATAGAGAATTTAATGTACTTAGAGAACTATTATGAGAAAACTATGCATAAACTAAATTCATTTCCAAATCCTTGGTTATTTTCGACACTAAGCCATGTAAAAGAGTACCTAAAGTATGGTTGGTAACTTTCATTTAGCTGTTAGTTCGCTGATGGTGCGAAGTAATAAACATCAACTTCATTCCAAACAACCTCCACAATATTCTCCAAGAGTGACTAAAGTATTTTGAATCCTAATTTGAAACAATGAACCTTGAAACTCTATATAAGTGAGCAATTTCTTTGAAGAGCAATCAGTAATGTGTGAAGCATCATCAGTATTATGACATGGAATAAAGTGAGCCATCTTCGAGAATTGATCCACCATAACTATGATCTCGTCCTTACCCCACTGAGTATGAGGCAACCCTATGATAAATTCCATCAAAACATCCTCCTATTGTTGAGCAGGAATCGACAAACGATTAATAATAGCTTGTACATCACCTATTATCTTTAGCCAATAGAAGTGTTCTTAAAGAATCTCAAGAGTCTTATTGATTTTGGATTGTCCCACAAGACCTAACAAATGAGGCTTACGAACCAGTAACTCCAAGAATGAGCATTTAGGGATGCATAATTGATTTCCTTTGAATAAAAAATTGTCTTACAACACATATGCTCCATTCGCTCCTCTAGCACATCTGTATATGAATTAGTAAGGTTTAGGTCATTTTTGTAATATGCCTTAATAATCTCAAACCTAATCAGCCTTGAGTAAAGAATAACAAGTATAGAGGATCATCGTGACAATGCATCAATGACTGCATTCCACTTTCCATCCTTATACTTCGAAGAGAAAGTGAATGATTAAAGGAACTTGACCCAATTAACATGTCTCATATTTAGTTTTTGATGCCTATATATATGCCTCAAAGCCTTATGATTTCAATGTAACATAAAAGGCTTTGGTTTAAGATAACAACTCCAATGATTTAAGGTACGAACTATAACATAGAACTCTTTGTCCTAAGTTAAATGGTTTCACCTTAAACCACTAAGCCTCTCACTAAAATAGGGATTTCCTTTTTGCATAAGAACCAGTTCTATCCTTTTTCCAATTTACAATATAAGAGGGCTTGCTAAATAGGGACCAACAAGATTTGTTTGTGTAGCTACTAGAGGGAGTGAGAGTCCATAGAATAGAATCTTCAAATGAATTGTTTAATGTGAAGCTGAGGAGGAATTGAGAAAGGTTTGTTGCAGAAATGAATCTATCAAGATAGTTGATTAATAGACATTCAACAATTGAGGCATTAGATGGGATAATTGCCTTCAGTGGAGTGGCTTTAATAACATAATCTAAAGGACCAAAATGGGACCAGTGATCATACCAGAATGAAATAATCTTATCATTCTTGACAATGGATCTGTAGGAGTCCCTAATGCTCCATTCAAGCCTGAACAAAAGTTTCACAAGGGAAGAAACATTTGTTGGAATCTTAGCAGCCCAGAGATTTTGATATTTTATATAATATGTGCGCACCTTTTAAACCCATTGAGCTTGTTGATCGTGGATAAGTCTCTAGAGTCTTTTGACTAAGAGAACAAAATTGAGGCTCTTGATAGGTAAAATTCCCAGACCACTATACTTTCTAGATAAGCACACATCATACTAGTTTATTATGTTGCTTCCAACTTTGCTGCTACTAGTTGACCATAATAAATTTCGAAACATTTTTATATTATCTTGACAATGGCTTGAGGAAATACAATGAGAGAGCACAATTTGATTAGTTACCATCTAGTAGCAAGGGATAGAGATTTGGAAGTCCTATTATCAATCTTGCTCTTTATATTGTCAAGAAGAAGCTTGAAGTTTGAAAAGAAAGGCTTAATGAAGGAGATAAGAATTCCATGATACTTGACAAGTTGGTAATCTAGCTTGAATCTAGTGATTAGTGACAATAGAGCAACTAATTATGTCACTGATATGTGCTTAATTGTTTATATTTTTAATTATTTATACTTAGTAATTAATGATGCAAAAATACTTAAGATACTCACTTTAATTAATATTTGATTTTAGGTATAATTTGGGAGCAAAGAAATTAAGGTGAGTTAAAAGTATCCCATTTAGGACATTTTTCGAAGATTAATACTTATTTGTTTTTATGGAGTGGACAAAGAAAATTAAAATGTGAAAATTGGAAGACAAAGAAGAAGAAAAATTTAATCTTGGAAAATCATTAGAGTGGAAAGCATGCTGTGCGTTTTAAAAACGTCAAGAAGTAGGCACATGGACATGGGGAATGAAGGCAGCTAAGAGAATAGAATTTTAATTGGAAAAAATCAGCAACGTTGGAGAGCAAATTAAATGCACTCAAAGGAGCAAATTAAATGCACTCAAAGAAGCAGTGGAGACATCCAACGTACAGCAGGGGCGCAACAAATTAAACAGCAATAATCAAGAGAACGATGTGGACCAATGAAGAATCAGGCAAGAGACACGAAATTAAATAGGGCAGAGACAAAATCAAGTGAAAATCACGCAAAAGAGAGGAGCTGGAATGTAACCACGGAGACAGTAGTCGACGTCGCCCAAGGCAAGGAATTAAATCAACAATAGAGGAGCAGCAGATTAAATGAAAGACAAATTAAATGGTCACTTAAAAAAAGAGGCAATGGACACGCACAAGGAGGACAGCTGGCGTTGAAACAACGGAGAAGAGAGAAGCAAGGGCTTTAAAAGTGGAGCAAACTTAATTGTCCCACCCATTTTTTGTACAGTAGATAGGAGACACAAGAATAAAACCAACTCAACAGTGGACGGCGCAACATCAAAGCAACAGTAGGCGC
>JAOSBL010000002.1:22301689-22315133 GCA_027568915.1 Erythroxylum roraimae
CATTTTATTGCATGTTTTCTTTAATTTGTTTTTATTAGTTAGTTTTATTTTATTTTCTTCTTTGAAAAATCCAAAACTCCCCCTTTTAAGTGTAAACACCGGTTAATTTTCTTTCAAAAACTTTACATGCACTCTCTGTGGGATCGACCTAGACTCGCCATTGCTACAGTAGTAGTCTAGTTAATTAATTTTGATTAGCGCTACGATGCGCGGTCAAATTTTACTTATTGAGATAAACCACCTGGACTTGTCCTTATTGATAGCAAGGCCTGACATTCTATTGAAAACTTTGAAAGCTTTTATGATGGAGGTGGCAGAGAGACTGTCAACTTTGAAGAAAAGAAAATTGTTATTAGCAAAGCTAAGACTGACAACACCAAGCTTTTTAAATTTGAAGTGGAATTTGAATACTCCTTTCCTGGTAGCACTTCTTTTAAGTAATCTACATAAAACTTTAGAGACCATAGAGAATAAGTATGGGGAGATAGGGTCCCTTTGAATTATGCCTATAGCAGCTTTGATGTGCTTGGTGGACTCTCCATTCACTAAGATGCTGTAGGATACAGTTGTGATACAGTGATGGATCCATTATGTAAAAATTTCAAGGAAACCAAAAGCTTTCAAGACATTGAGGATGAAGTTTCGGTCAACTATATTATAAGCTTTCTCAAAATCTATTTTGAGTACACAATTTTTGTAACTATTCTTTCTAGTGTAGTTCTTAAAGAACTCCTGAGCAAGTGCAATATTATCACCAATTTGTCTTTAAGGAATTTAAGCTGATTGAATTGGATCCATAAGTATAGTAAGTATAGGTTTTAACCTTAGAGCGATCACTTTTGAAATGATTTTGTAGATGGAGTTAGAGCAAGAGATATGTATATAATCTTTTAAAGTTTTGTGCTCTTTCCTTTTAGGGATTAATGTATTGAAGGTGCTATTTATGGCTTTAAGAAATTTCCCATTGTTAAAGATTTCTAGAATTGCTTTAGACACCATATTGCCTAAGATAGACCAATTTTTAATGAAGCAGTATATGTTGAAACGATCTAGTCCTAGAGCTTTGCAAAGAGCTAGAGATCTTAAGAATTTTCAATCTCAAATCTAATAATAGGAGATGCCAAAGCTTTTACTTCATAAGCAGACAACTTTTGTTAAAATGTTTCCTCAATAAATTCTACAGAGGAGCAAGCATATGAGGGAGAGCCTAGTAAGGATTGGAAGTAACACGTAGCTTCAGAGATGAATTGACTTTGAGTTTAAAGAAAAGGTTTATTGCTTTCAATAGTAACAAATCAAACACAGATTTGTGAAAGAAAATTGTATTTTTATCACCATCTTGTAACCATATGATTCTAGATCTTTGTTTTAATAGAGAGTAGTCAAAATTAATTGCTTGTGAGTTGGTCAATGCAGTCTTTTCTGCAACTTAAAGCATCAAACATGTAGGATTGAGGTATAGATCATTTTGAGCTTTGTTGAGAGTAAATTTAGCAGTGTTTAGTAAATGATGAACATTTCCCACATTTGCCTTATAAAAGGCTTTAACCTCAATTCATATGCTATTAATTTTCATAGAGTATTGGAATTGCTTGGATTTATGAAAGTGATGACCAAGATCTCTTTCAACGACATCCTAAAACCCAAACATAGATGTTAAGAAGTTACTTAATCAGAAAAGATACCAAGTAGGTGCATTATCTGGTTCAAACTTAAAAATCACTAGTGAGTGATCATAGATACTTGTTGGGAAAGATAGCACCAATGTTGGAAAACTTTTCATCCAAAGTAGATTAGATAAGCCTTTATCAAGCTTCTTTCTTAAGAAAGTTTCATTATTGTGCTGATTGCTCCAAGTAAAGAAGTTACCCCAAGGTAAATCGAAAACTTGTATGTTAGCTAAGCAGTTTTTGAAATCATCATAGATAATCAATTAGAAAAATGTTCTTTAGCTTCATCTTGATGCATGATGGAGTCGAAGTCACCAATTAATAGCCAAGGGGAATGGATTCCAAAAGTTATCTCTTTCAGCTTAATCCACAAGGATAGTCTTTGAAAGGCATGATTAAGTGCATATATTACTGAAATGTCCAATATTTTCTTGAGGTGTTTGGAGAAGACTTGTGGGTGAATCAATTGGTCAGTGATGGTGGAGTCAATTATGTCTATCTTGTCATTGTTATAGATTACCAGAATCCTTCCATTAGGAAAATTCTAGTTAGAACTAGACCTCCAACTATTAGAAAAAAAAGACAAGAGGTTACTGATGTTTCTCTTCATTTTGGTTTCTAAAATACTAATAATGTAGGGCTTATTATCAATAACAAAATCTCTAATTACTTGCTTCATTCCCTTGGTGTTTTAGGAGCAAATAGACATTTAAGTAGTAGAAGAAGAATCATTCTTCTTTTTATTTGATCTTCTCTTTAACATAGATTTAAAATAAGTTCCAATGTCAGTATCCATTGTAAGTGCTTGTGTTGTGACTGCCAATTAGACTTTATAAGTTGTGACTAAGATTTTCTTTGCATAGGAGTACTAATGACTGCTTTATTTCCAACATTATTCATAACTATAGATTGCTCAACAAAGAGAGTTTTAGGCTGATCAATGACTACCAAAGTATCAGAAGGGGACCTTGGAGTGAATTTCTCAATGGTATCTTCAACAGGTTCTTGAACATGTTCTTCACCCATCAATTCCTTAAAACTGTCTGTTTTTAAAATCTTTCTAACTGGTTTCCATGTTTTTATTGGTTTAGCTCGAGGACTTCCATGGACATGTAATATTGACTATGCCCTTAATGAGCTCAGGATTGTCATCAAACTTCATAATTGATATCTCTTCAGGTAGGTCTGCAAATGCATTAATTGCCATACATATTCTAACAAAATTGACTCTTATAGTTTTTGCAGTAGCTTGGTCAAGACAAAGAGTTCTTCTAATTGAGCTAGTTTAAGTAGCTTAATCCTTCAACGGTTTAATATTTGAGAGGTATATCATGAATACATATCCACAAAAGGGATGTTTGTCTATCTGATTTATTCAAATTTTACACCAGGTCTCAAAACTTAGATAAAGAAAGACTTGTTATGACATGTTAAGGACCAGACTTAATGATTTCAGCCACATATTATAGGGAGGCAAATTGGAAGAAAAATATGTCTTAATTATTCACCATGATGTCAAAAAGGACGGAATGCTTCTAGTTGCTAGTTGCCCAAGTTTTTATGATAAGGAAAGGAACTCTCTTATCCAAAAAGAATCCATCAAGAGCGGCTTCCATTTCTATATACCAATATGAAGAATGGAGACAGGGGTGACACAATCTAGTGTTCAGAGTTGAAGCTAGGTGGAAAATGGGAGAGTTTGGCTTCAGGGTTCAAATTTCCAGCAACTTAAACCCAAAATCTTCTAGCATTTAGAGAAACATCAGGAGTATAAGATGGAGAAGAGATGATGGGTGCAGGATGGTGATTATGTAGAGGCAAAGTGTTAGGGGTAGGCAATAAAGGAGAGTTTAGTGCAACAGATAATAAAGGGATTGAAGGAGATTGAATTTTTTTCTAGAGGCGGGAACTGTTTTAAAGATGACATATTGGTTTGACTATTGGGTAAAGAAAAGATGTATTGGGTAAAAGTACTTCTAGAGCAGAACACAGATGAAGATCAGTTGAAGTTAAAGAAGTGAAGGAGAGCACATCAATGGGAAAGGAGAAGGGAAGGAGAAACTGAAGAAATAAAGGAGGCAACCGCAATTAATAGTAGCAAGCTTGTACAAAAAAAACTGGGAAAAGAGAGGAAGAACTTAAGCTTTGACAGTAGAAGCTGAAGTGCATCAGCAAGGAAGAGGGGGTGCAGTAGTGAAAAAGGCTAGCAGGATGGTAAGGAAGCTCCATGACAGTGTACATTTAAGGAATGGTAAGGAAGCTTCATTTAGGTGTTATAAGCCACTATCAGCAACAAATTTCTTTACACTTTTTCCATCTGAAGTATACACCAAGTGCATAAGCAACAAATGCCACATATACTTTATTTCCACCAATGAAATATTAATATGGGAATTCAAGTTTTCCCATGGTAAATGAAGGTACCTATGAAATTCATCTTGATCAAATCCATAGCCAATAGCCCAGAGAGGCAAAATAAAGAGACAAAATCAAATTAGCAAATATTTTAATGTAATCACTTAAAAAGAATTAAAAAGATTCTTAGTTCATGCCTTAAGACTACCCATTATAGTCCTATAGTACTTATATAACAAAATAAAAAGTTCTTGAACTTCACTCTCCTTATTTATCAACTCTTGTCTCATATATTCTATAATTAGGACAACAATAAATATCTTGTTATTTTTTTAATATTCATAAACGTTTGAGACAATTTAGTAAATCTAGATAAGTGATGATGGTACTTTTAATGTTCGTAGTGACTTTAATTGATAAACTAGAACTGATAGGATAAAGGATGTCAGCGAGATCTAGAAGTTGATTATAAATCATAGTCTTCTTTTACCTTAGGATCATAAAGATCCTCAATTGTGTGGATGAAAATATTACAATAAAAAGCTTACCCAAAAAGATGCATTCATATTTTCGCTCTGAAACTTGCTTGTTCTAAATTCCAGTAGACTTCATACAAGAAAAAATAACACAAAAGGGACATCTTCACTCAATAGTGCATTAGATTTTGAAGTGACATAAAAAGGATGTAGTGGGGGCAATCAGCGACAAAACATAATTATAACCCGAACTTAAAAAAGTGGCAATAAAATGCCCAAAACTTTAATTTTAAACTCGACGTTAGTCTCACCGTTATCTGTGTAGACGTGGCACAGCCACGTGTCGATGCCCCTTACTAATCAGAAACCTCAACTGGTTTAGGAGAAGATTACTTGATTAGCAAAATGACGTTGTTTCACTTTGATAGTAAAACGATGTCGTTTCAACTAAAATCAAATGTCCCTCCCTTCTCTATCTCTTCTTTGTCTCTTCTCTATCGACCAATGCTTAAAACTCTTACTTTGAAATCCCTAATCTGTAACCTAAAATCTACCAAATCCCCTAACGTTCATAAGAGAGTGAATTCATGCGTTGGTGCTACTTTTATCGCAAAGTTATTTGCTCCATTAGACCAACAAGCATTCTCTATGATTTCGTGCATGAGTGCTTCATAAGAGAGTGATTTCATCATCGAGGAAAAACTGAACATTTCATCGCCGAACTTCCTGTGGCACCGATTAGGGTACGATTAATCCTCTCTCTCTTTCTTGTTCTTTCCACTCTGATTTGGTTTTTGTATGAAATGGTGTGTTGTTGTACTAGGGTTTCAAATTAGATTGTGTTCCAAAAGCACAAATCCAATTTGCTGTATTAGGGTTTCAAATTGGATTTTTACTTCTAGAAATTGACTTGTATTGTGCTAGGATATTAGGGTTTCAAATTAGATTGTGCTAGGGTATGATTTGTTTGTCATTGAAAAGGAGGATTTACTTGTATGTGTACATAGCAATTGAACAATGAAAACCTTGAATACTCCTTGCATATTAAAATGTGGGTGTATTATTATGATGTAATCATACTAACCTATTTTTGTACACTATTAGTTAATGGGATAGAAGTGAATCATCTTAGTTGTTGCTTCTTTTTTTCTTCTTGTAATATTTATCATTTTGTATTTAGTCACAGTTTGCCTTTGTAGATGTTGGTCAATTTTGAATTTCATTATGGCGGAGTGTTGGAAAGGCAGGAAAATATATATGTTGGGGGTAAGATTAAAAGAAAAAAGAATATGGGTATTAATGAACTAAGCATGCTAGTTCTAAAAGGATTTTCAAAGATAAAGGAAATAGAGTAATCTCTATGTTTTATAAATTTCTACATGAGTCCATTAGAAGCTTGATGGAGTTAGGCTTAAAGCATGATAGGGACATGTTGGATATGCTAAAAAAAAATGGAAGAATTAAATTGTCAGAATGTTCAAATATACTATGATCATGGTTATGAGAATTTTCTGACAGATGTTGAGGAGTCAAATTTTGATGATGAATTGGAGTAAGATGAGGGGTTGTTCCAAGTTGAATTGGAGCAAGATAAGGACTTCACTATTATTGAGGATAATGATTTTGATGATGATTTAGTTGATGAGGTGTTCTTTGGAATTGATGATGAAGAATATGTTAATGTTAGAACAAATGAGAGGAGGTGTGCGAAGACTTCACATGGTGGGTTTGAATTTGACAATGATGTCGATGGTGTTGGTGGAAGTGAAAACAATTTCAATGAAGTTGGTGATCATTCGAATGATACTGGAAGAGTAGAAAGAAGTTCGCATTGTGCAAATAGTGATTATGATGACAGTGATGATGAAATTCAATCACTAGATCCTAGTGATGATGAAGCATCGATACCAAAGAAGAAATACATTAGTTTTAATTCAAACTTGAAATGACATATTTTAGGTTTGAAATTGGAATAAAGTTCAAGGACGAGAAGCAGTTGACGGAAGCTATAAGGAAATATGTAATTACAAATGGGTATAATGTTTCAATGGCGAGATCTGGTGTACGAATGGAAGTAGTTTGTGATGCACATTGTCCTTTTCAGGTATATGCTAGCTGGATTGGAAATGAGAAAATATTTGTTATAAAGAGAGTCAAAAAATTCATACCTGCAGTAAGGTGCAGAGGAATAAGCAAGTTAGCTAGAAATAGATTGCGAATGAATTCATACACAATTTTAGGAGGAACCCCAATTGGCCTATCAGTGAAATGATGGATGATCTTCAATCAAAATATGCACCAAAGGTTACTAAAATTCAATGTTATAGGGCTAAGTGGGAAGCAATTACTATGCTTTAGGGATCAATGGAAGGTCATTATGTGAAGTTATTGCCTGATGGACATGAGTTAATGCGAGCTGACAAAGATGGAAAGTTTATTATTGAATATGATTCTGATGAACAATCCAAGAGACCAATGTTCAAAAGATTTTATATGGGTTTCAGTGCTTTGAAGTATGGTTTTCTTGGTGGATGTAGGAAGATTATTGGGTTAGAAGGATATTTTTTGAAGACTTTCTTTGGTGGTGCATTATTATATGTTGTTGGTTATGACGGAAACAATAAGAGGTTTCCTGTATGTTGGGTTGTAGTTGAGGGATACCAATCATAGAATTGGTTTTTGAGCATTCTTGCTGAAGATCTCCAGATAAGTGAAAATTCATGGACTTTCGTAAGCGATCAGCAGAAGGCAAACTTTAAATATCCATATATCTTATGTTCATTTGTTTATGTGATCAACACTTACTTAATTTATGTAATTATTTGTTTTACAGTGTTTAGTGGAAGCATTAAAGAACTTGTTTCCAGAAGTTGAACATAGAAAATGTGTCCGTCATGTGTATGGAAATTGGATTAGTGTTCATAAAGGGCACGGGTATAAGACTTTATTTTGGAAAGCGGTGAATTACACAACGCAAGTTGAATTTGATAAGGTAATGGGGGAGTTGAAGAGTTTGTCAGTGAAGGCTGATGAGGATTTTAAAAGTAGGAATCCAGAGACCTTTGTGAAGGCCTTTGTGAGTATAAGACCGAGATGTGAAATTGTACATAACAATATTTCAGAGACGTTTAATGGATTCATTTGTGAAGCTCGTTCCAAAAGCTTGATCAGTATATTGTGAGACATTTGAGTTTCTTTACTGACTCGGATACATGAAAAAAAGTGATATGATGATGAAATACAAAGATGAGATTTGTCCTAAAGCGAGGAAGAAAATAGAGGTAGCATAATAGGATGTAAGACATTGTATGCTCAGGACAAATGGGGATTTGAAATTTGAAATAAGTATCTTTGCGGATAAGTACATCGTTGACTTGCACGCACGAACTTGTTAATGTAGACTACGGGATTTAATCGAGATTTCATGTAAACATGATGTGGCTCATATATCTTATCAGAGGGAGGATATTGATGTGTGAATCAACGTTAAAAGCATGATTCTTATTTGAAGACTTATCAGTTTGCTATGGAACTCATAGTGGTCCTAAGTTTTGGCTAAAGACTGAAAATCCTTAACCAGTATTACCTCCATTGATTAAGAAGATGCTTGGAAGATCGAAAATCGCAAGGAAAAGGGACCACACTGAAGAACCTCGCAATCCCAACAAATTGACCAAGGCTGGAGCAGTTATGAGATGTCATCATTGCCATGAAATTAGCCACAATATAAGAGGATGCAAAAATAAGAATCAACCTCCAAGCTAACCTGAAATTATTAAGGTAGATATTTTAGTTATGTAACAAATGTGTGGTTATTCATCAAGTATTATTAACTTTATGTTTATCTTCAATGTGTATAATGTAGCGAAAAAGAGAAAGGCCACCAAAATCAATATCTACTGAACCCCCTTCATCCAGTATTTATAGCAGTCAAGTAAGTAGAACGACACAATCAATATCTACAGAATCAAATACTACATCTTCTATATTACGAAGAAAGACTATAATGGTTAGTTAACTTTAAGTATAAAATTTAAGTTGTTTTTTTAACTTATATAACATTATAATTCTTTTTATTTTTATAGGCAAGTAGAGGATATGGAGTAACATTTGGGGAAGTTTCTGGGAATACCTACTTTACAGTAAGTCATTTAAATTCATGTTTATACTATTTATATGTACTTATAAGGGAGATTATAATATTTACATAATTGGTTGTTTATACTTCATAGATGGGAGAGGATCAATGTCAAGTGTTAGAACCTCCCAATACTAACGCGACAACAACACAAGCATCCCAAAGTACACCTGCTAATGCAACTCAACCTAAATGAAGGATCAAACTAAAGGCTAAAAGAATTGCTACTAGGAAATCATCATAGTTGGTGAGTATTGCTTCATTACCTAATTCAATGTTAGCTCTTTTACTCGCTATATTTTTGTTTTTTTGGGTATATATCGCTATTTTCTTTCAACCTCTTACATTAGAAGGCTCTAAAAAGAACTAATTAGCATTAGAAATGAATGAGAAATGATCCAACTCTTTCCAATCTCAACTTAAAGTTGGATCAAGTTGAATGTTGACTACACCTTGGAGACTTTCACTACCAATTTTGGTGTAAGAAATATTAAAATGTGTAACAATGAAAAAGAGCAGAGGGAATATTGCCTGCTAAAGTTCAAACATATATATATACTGATCCTGAATCATTAGACAAATGGCATAATCGAAACAAAGTTTGATGACTTTTGTGATAGATCTAAACTATGTATATATACTTATAAACAAGAATGTAAGAAGATTTAATTATTCATTGTTTTTATTGTTGATGACGTATTGCTCTTAATTTCTCGTAGAGTCTTGCTTCAGTCATGGCTGGTTTAATATATGTACTAGTTTTTTTTTGGTCCTCAGTGGCTATTGAAGTAAGTTGTTGAATGATTATGGTCTAGTTTTTGTATGACAATAGGATGAAAAGTTTTTCTTGCTCTTTTCATCTATATGCTTTTACTGAAACAGTTGATAGTCCTTTGTGTTTGTGTGTGTGTGTGATCTTGATGACATCTCTTTTAAGCTGAATCATACTTCTAAATTTCTGCTAGTTAATGTTTATGTAAGGATGGTTTGAGAGATCAAGCACTACAGAAGTCCCTGGATTAAGCCTTTGGAGCTGGAGCTGATTGCACACCAATCAATCTAAGAAACTTGGAAGACAAAGGCTTGGTTTTGAATATGAGCTTTAGAAGTTAGAACCATTTGGAGAAACCAATATTTTTGGATATTGTTTTAGTTTATAGAATAATGTTAGTGTCTGTGACTTATTTATTTGCTTATTTGATCTTACTTTGTAATTTACTCTTCAAAAATGATATTGACTTTATTGTTCTTATACATGATTGTTGTCTTTTTCCAATTAGTTACTCTTCAACACTGTTGTCCTTGCCAACTGCTTTTTTTCACTATTCTTTTTCCTTTAAACACTAATCATATCATTGTTTATAAGAGCATATATGTGAGTTTATAACTTCCATTTAGATATATTTATTATATGTGGAATTCAATACATTTCTCCTTTTGCAAATGTATTTCATATTTAAGAATGTTAGCTCTTTCGGTCTCTTATTTTTCATTGTTACTCTAATATATGCATATTTTAAAACATAACAATGGTCAATTGACAAAGATAAAACATAACTCTTCGTTGTAATTACCAGAGGATAAGTAATTATGAATGATACAAATGTAAATATAAATATTAGATAGAAATTTGTAATAATTGCAATTACTTCTACAATATAAAACCTTGTAACTATTGTAGTTTCCTTAATAATATGAAAAGCTTACATCTGAATATGAAAGTGGTAAGTGATTGAATACAAGATAAAAAGAGTCACAATAAACATAATAGTTACATTTGCTCTTCTAACTATTACAATGTCTTTTTTTTATACTTACATTCGACGACCAAGTTATGAAATTGTATGGGACCTACAAAATAAATATATAAACACAAATATTAGGACTTATGACAAATTTGCATTATGCACATAAATTTTTACACGAACTTATTTCTTGCGAAGAACAATATATCTTCTGAACAAGACTCTTACCCTAATGCACATAATTTGTTTGACATATTTTACGACAAAACAAACTTTCATCTCTTTCACAAATACCAAGTACTTATAGGAGACCTTCAATTTGAATATTGATTAGCATTAATTTATACGATTGGCATTACTACAAACAATAATTGAATTACTTACTTTCTTATTAACGCATTTAAAAAAATGTTGACCAATGTTAGGCTTGGCATTTGAAATCCGTAACTTCATCAAAGCATTACAATTGGGGCAATTAATATTTAACATCTGTATTATATACAGAAATATCAATATTAATTATATTTGAATCCAATTAAATTATCATATATAACAAATAATATATATTACATTTATTTTACCGTTGAACTTTATGTTTTCTCTTCACAAAATTGAGAATATATCCTTCTAGCTTCTGCTACACTATTAAAAGAACAATAAATAACACCCTTGAATCTACTAATAACACCTTGACACTCTTCCCATGTGAAATATTTTCTAGGTACATAACCAACAAAAGCTATATATACATTATTTCTGCCCATAAATGGTTATCCTGTTATAGTATTATCATACGAATATTTAATTACTACCTTAAATATAACACTACTATGATTTCTTCTCATAAATTCACCCAAAAAACAATTAAATTTCCAAAATGTTAGCATAATATCCCCAATATTAAGATTTTAGCTAAACTACCATTGCATTTACAAAATGAAAGAGAGGAAGCTTCTTCCCTGCAAAATAGGATGAAGTATCACATAATTGAATATTTAGGCTATGGACTATGCAATGTCATATTTTTCAGTAATTACCAAGATGTATATATTCTGCATATAACACAAAACAAAGTATGAATCGACCATCATGCATTCAGTTACTCTGATTTTTTTATTCGACTTGCATTTCATACTAAGAACCAAGTGTATGAGTAGTCAAGGTTTTTACTGTGCAATTTGCTATGTACACATAAAAGTCAATCCTCCTTTTCAATAACAAACAAATTGTATCCTAGCACGATCCAATTTGAAACCCTAGTGCCCTAGCACAATACAAGTCAATTTTTTGGAAGCACAAATCCAACTAGCATAACACAAGTCAATTTTCTGGAAGTATAAATCCAATTTGAAACCCTAGTATAACAAATTGGATTTATGCTTTCAGAACCCTAGCACAATCCAATTTGAAACCCTAGTACAACATCATACCATTTCATACAGAAAGCGAATCGGAGTGGAAAGAACAATAGAGAGAGAGGATCAATCATACCCTAGTCAGCGCCATAGGAAGTTCGACGACTAAATCTTCAGTTTTTACCCGCTGATGAAATCACTCTCTTATAAAGCACCCACGTACGAAATCACATAGAACGCTTGCTAGTTTGATGCAACAAATAACTTTGCGATAGAAGAAGCACCAACATACAAATTCACTCTCTTATGAATATTGGGGGATTTGGGCGATTTTAGGTTACAGATTAGGGATTTTAGAGTAAGAGTTTTAAGTGTTGATCGACAGAGAAGAGACGGAGAAGATAGGGAGAAGGAAGGGACATCGAATTTTAGTTGAAATGACATCATTTTACTATCAAAGCTAAACGACATCGTTTTGCTAATCAGACAATCTTCTTCTAAACCAGCTGTGGTGTCTGATTAGTGAGGGGCGTCGACACGTTGCTGTGCCACGTCAGCACAGATAACGATGAGATTAATGTCAGGCTATAATTGAAACAAATTGAAAGTTTGTACATTTTACTGCTACTTTTTAAAGTTTAGGTTATAATTGAAAATTTGAAAAAAGTTTAGGCTTTTTTTAGTAATTAACCTTTGATTATTGTATGCTATTAGTTTTATTGTTTATATTCTTATATGCTTTAGTCTAACGGTATCTAAATTAGACTTTTTTTACTCATCTTAATTATGGGATTTGTACTGAATCTAAATCATATAAAAAGAAAAATATCTTAAATGATTTCAAACCCATAAAATAAAATTGTTTTGTTAAATTATTAAATATTGTAAACAGATATTGTTTATGTAGATATAGGCTTAGTAGTATGAGAGTTGGAAATTTCAAGTGATTTTCAACATTAGAGGATAAAACCAAATTTAACAAGTGTTATATTTTTATATTTAAAAAATTAATCAGAAATTTATCATTATTTTAAAACTATTTTACACTTTAACATTATAAAATTGTACTTATTACACTTTAAATTAGAATATAAAAGTGGTAACAAAGTTAATGGTACTAACTTATTTAAAAAAATTTAAAAATTAAAGTGAAAATTATATATTATTAATATTTAAATAAATTATTTTTAATATCATATTAGTATATACTAAGTCTAAATTATTTAATTGTAATCGTATATAAATCAAATTGATAATTAGTGCAATGAAAATTGACTAAAACTTAATTATTAAAATATAATTAATATTGTTTTAAAAATTAAAGTATAATGTAATGTCATAAATGTTGATAAAAACTTAGTTTATCATTATAAAAAACGTTAAATGTGTAATTTAGAATTTTGGCCTAAAAAATAGACATGAGATCACTGTTATGAGTTCCGTTCCGTTCCGGCCGGTACCGTACCGGCTCAAATTTGGTACCGGATTTAAATACCAGTCAGTACCAGCCAATTTCGGCTGTACCGGTCGGTATTCAAAATACTGATCAAATACCAGCTAGTATCGAAAATTTTAAAAAATTGGGAAACTTTTTTGCAAATTTTTCAAAATTTCCCTCCCTCCCTCCGACCTCTCCTTCCCCCTCTTTTTTTTCAAAGTTTTTAAAATAATAATAAATATTTTATTACTAATAATAATTATAAAT
>JAOSBL010000002.1:22319312-22331189 GCA_027568915.1 Erythroxylum roraimae
GTCGACGTGCGCAATCCATGCTCGGTGTTGTGCGGGCCTTGCATGGCCCATGCACATGACTTGCGCTGCTATTGGTGCCGATGGTGTTTTAATTCCCTATTACTTTTCTGCGATTTAATTTTGAAATGCCTTGCCTTACTTTATGATGTCCAACGTTTTTCCTATGGTTGTAAGGGGATTTTTGGGGTGTATTTTGTCCTCCTACTGCTAATTGGACTATGGCCCTCTTTTGGATGTAAGGGTTTTTCTTGACATGCCCTAACCTCTTGTGAGGGTACGGGCACTTTTGTTATTATTTTGTTCAGCTTTAGCTGATTGGGGTATGCCCCAATTATGATGTATATTTTTTTTATATAAATATAATTTACAATTTATCAAAAAAAAACCTTCGATTTGGAAGGTTTAGGATGAAATGTAAAATGATAAACAACTATACACTATAAATCTTTAATCCAAACAGCATTTCACTATATTACATTATGAACCCTTCTATTCCTCCCAAATAACAATTTTATAATATTACATCCATTTGCATTTCATCCAATTAAAAACTTTACGTCCAACCGAACATAGCCTAAGAGAAGAGAAAATTGTACGGGTTTTGGGTTCAATCTCTTGTTATTCTTATGTCTAATTAATAATATAAGATTCATTTATAATATTAAAATATGTTAGTAAGTATCTTTTAAACAAAATTTAAATAAAATTTATAATTTTTTAAATTTAAATTTGATGTAAAATAATTCTATAATATTGTAGTTTTTTTAATTATAATATTATGGTTGTTTTTAACGTCACTAAATATTAAATTTTAAGTCAAAATACGACTTTTCCTCGATTAAAGAACTTCAATAGTGACTTCCATCTGCCAGTAGACTTTTGTTATGACAATCCCTTATTATGATAAATAAGCATAAACAGAGATAATAAATATAACTGAGCAAAAGTTTGTACAATTTAGTTTTCAATACAAAATAATTTAAATCAAAATTAAAAGAAAGTTAATAATCCCTACACTTTCCTCTATAATCTAAGTTGAGATATACTTTTACTGAAAAGGAGATAGTTTCATTTTTACATCAAAAGAAATATTTTTTAAAGGAGGAGAGGAAGGGAAACCAATAAGAGTATGTATCAATATTACATATCTTTATCTTTTATAAGAATAGTAAAGAAAATATATATTTCACACAGAATTGAAGATGTTTCGTTTTTGTTAGTGGATAGAGAACTCAGGTTATGGCACATTCTTGATGAAAACGGAGATATTGCAAGGGATAACCTTCGAGAGTTTTGGAATTTATTGCAATGAATGGCTGAGGAGACTTTGGACACGGGAACACAAGGATTCGAAATCAGAAGATCTGTTCCTCTTAGTTCATAGAGATCTTGTTTCTGAAAAAGGATGGTCGCCTAACCCCACGGGAACCTATGCAAGAACAAACTTGTTTTGCTTAGTGTGATCCCAAGCAGCTTTTGCCTTAATGAAGTCTTATAGGTTGTGAAGAACGCAGACTGTAAAATTGAAAATGAATGGAAAAAAAACCTTTTCTAGCATTTAATTTAAGGCAATGCATGTTTCTGAAGATGTTGCGGGAAACTGCTACCTTCCTTCCTACTCACATTCCACTCTAAGAGCATAACGAAAACCAAGTTAAATAAATTGCAACTGGATTCGCATCGTAATTGGGTTTCCATTTGTCAGATAGTCCCAAGACACTCATGTAACGGATGCGTAAGAATATTGCATAAAGCACCCTCGACAAGACTGCTACAATCAATACTACATCATCCTAGTGCAATATAAGTGTAGGACACATATAAGGACCACAAGGCAGAAAGGTACATGGGATGCGTTTCCTCATTATTAACACTACTAACCATCCATGGATT
Source organism: Erythroxylum roraimae (assembly GCA_027568915.1). Taxonomy (NCBI): domain Eukaryota; kingdom Viridiplantae; phylum Streptophyta; class Magnoliopsida; order Malpighiales; family Erythroxylaceae; genus Erythroxylum; species Erythroxylum roraimae. The sequence goes on from JAOSBL010000002.1 coordinate 22,321,206, forward strand.
CCGCAACCCTCAGCCTACAACCAAAATTGACCGCTATATTCTAATCAAAAGTGGGCGTTCATTCTCATAAACAGGTAAGTAGTAACCCAACAAAAAACAATCAAAACCATATAAATGCAGAGGCCGATGAGTAGAAAGTGTACTATTATGCAAACTAAAGGGTTTATGCATCCACGGCCACTACAGGCATGACACAGATTCAGGGTCGGTCTGGAATTATTTGACACAACATGTGATCCTATCCAGAGAGGGTAGATTTAAGGTCTCCATTGTTGTGGAGATCCTTTACAATGTCGGAACCTCCTATCAGCTCCCCTTTGTAATAAAGCTGAGGATAGGTTGGCCAATTTGAGAAGACCTTTAGACCCTGCCTGACTTCCTCATCAGTTAAAATGTCGAAGGACCCAAAATTTATACCCTCCTCCCTCAGAGCATTCACAACCTGGGAACTAAACCCACATCGAGGAGCATCAGGAGTACCCTTTATAAAGACCATCACTGGTGAGGAAGTAATCAGACTCCTTAACCGATCTTCAATATTCTCTTTCGGAACAACACCTTTCTCAACCAAAACCCTTCTAAGTTCTCCACTTTTCTGCATCTCGAGCACAATATCTGATCCGCCAATGAGCTCACCCTTAATATATAATTGAGGATAGCTAGACCAGTTAGAATAAACTTTAAGGCCTTGACGGACTTCATCATCAGAAAGAATGTCAAAACTCTGGAAGTTGACCTTTTCTTCTCGAAGGATTTCAACAACCTTCCCACTGAAACCACACTTTGGTTCATCAGGTTTTCCCTTCATAAACAACATAACTGGGCTAGAATTGATCAGGCCTTCCAGTCGAGAAGTCAGGCTTACACTTAATCCAGTGGATTCTGAGATGCCACCCTTTGCATTTCCACCTAAACTTTCTTTCGATACATTAGAACCAATAGAATCAATTCCATGATCCCTGAATATTTCTTTTAATTCACCACTGTCATGCATTGATATTACTATATCACTTCCACCAATAAGCTCTCCTTTGCAATAAAGCTGCGGATATGTTGGCCAGTTAGAGAACACCTTCAAACCTTCACGAACCTCATTGTCTGATAATATATCAAAAGTTTCAAATTTAACATTTTCATCCTTCATAATATCAACAACTTTCCGACTAAAACCACATCTAGGTGCTTCAGGATTCCCCTTCATAAATAGCATGAGAGGATGAGAGTCAATCAGTTGTCTCAATCGTTTACTTAATGCATCACTGAGACCGGGTTTCACTTGGTTTGCAAGTTGGGAAGAACCGTTCTCTTTAGCGAACTCTTTGACCGTCTCAAGGACAGTCGGCCCAGCAGCCAAACCAAGGCTGGCTGGAACCGCAGGTTCTCCAGGGTTAACTGACCCAGCAACTTTAGCAACTTTGTTGGCCAAGCTCGAAGGATCCGCACCTTCCAGTTTATCAATTTCCTTGCCATCCTGATGAAGAAAATACCATAAAGCTGTTTCATCTATAAAAAAAATTATCAAGAGTAAAAAGCAATCTCGCCAAGGTTAAATCAAAATTCGTCCTTATAAGGATCATAACTGTTTGAACATGATTAAAACATAATAATAATAAAAGAGTTAACACGTCTACAACCAATAATTCTACTCATCCCCGCAAGTATTCCTATGTCATGTTATTCCTGTCTCTAGTTGATTAGTCTCTTTGTTCCACATCACATACTCAGAGTCTACATTTCTTTAGGACCTTTTCGTTTACCAAAATTGAATTCTTGGTAACACAATCGCAGCAGTTAAAAAATATATATCAACTAATAGGCAACATCACAAAACTCAAAGATAGAAAGAAAAAGTGAAATTGGAGAAGGTGGAAAGATTTAAGATAGGACAACCTTGAAGAAAAGGAAAAAAGGCACAGCAGAAACAGAAAAAGCCTCAGAAATCTCCGGTTGGTCTTCAGCCTCAACCTGCAAAACCAAAATCACCCATGAAACCAACAAGAATAGAAAAAGAAGAAAAATTTAATGATGCAAACAGAGAGGGAGAAAGAGAAAGGACCCTAAGGAAGTGGGCATGAGGGAAATCAGTGGAGAGGTGGGAAAAGAGTTGGTCCATGTGCTTAGAGGCCTCACACCATGCCGCCCAGAAGTGAAGGAAAACAGGTGCGGCGGTAGAGAGCAGGTTATCAAGCTCCGCCTTCGACTTCACGTCCTTGACGAACCCACCCATTCTGGCTTTGGCTTCCACCGGAGAAACACACAAATCAATCTGTGCTGCGTGTGCGTGTGTAATAAAATGAAAGGCTTTAGGAGTGAAAACCTAGACAGTTAAATAGACAAGTTTTTTATGAATAATATTATTATAGCCATAGATTGCTTGCTGGGCCCGTGAATGTACGTAAAGAGTCAAAAATCAATCACGGACTTCTTGTGTTTTCTCTTTTTCATATTGGCCCTTTAGGTTTTTACTGATTAGTCAAACGGCTCAACTCCTCATGCCTATACATTTTGATGAAGATTACATATTACATACGTTTATATATAAAGCAATTTAGAATTCTTGCTTGCTTGCTTTCTAGTTTCTGCTAACAATCACTTATAACTCTTCATCTAATAAACAAAACTCAGCATCATCAACCTCACATTCATTTTAAAAGGAAAAGTTGAACACTTTCAACGATAAGACATGCTTTCCCTTATGGTTATGCAGCTTAAGTACAAATCTTTGCAACAAAAATTCCAACAAACAAGTGGAATTTCAACAATTTATACATTAGTTTTTTAGCAAATTTATGATTCAGGATCCTCTTCAGGCACAGATATTGTTAGTATTTGAGTTGCAACCCAGGATTCCTAGAAGGACTGAAAAACTCAAGGGCGGGCTTTGGAAGAATCAATGAAACACATCTAAAAGACCCCCTTCTTACAATTATCTTGCTAGGATAGGGGCACCACAAGCAGCAGGAGCATGCTTTCCCTCTTTATAAACGAGGTTCCCTCTGACAAAAGTTGCCATAACCTTCCCAGAAAGCTTGGATCCGAAGTAGGCTGAGATGCTCTGTGAATGAAATTAAGAAGTCGGTGTTTCAAATGGCTCAGAACTAATTAGGTGGCATGCATATAAGATAAAATAACTTCAGTGATGTTCTCAATGAAATGCTCTTTAGGTGTATTAGAAACATGAGATGGAGAAGTCAGTTTGCATACAGGATGTTTCACGTATACAGGAAGATCATCATTGATCTCAAATTCTACACTTGGCTCCCATACAGCGATATCTGCATGTTTTCCAACTGCAATAGCTCCCTACAAAATGCAGTACAGAATCAGTTGACATGTCTTTTGAGAATGACGATAAGTAGTAAATCTGCATCACCTTCAACTCTTGTCCGGCAAGCTTCGCTGGCCTCTCACTCCACCACATTGCCAACTGTTCAAAAGTTGCTCCATAGTTCCTCCCATACGACCAAGTCACAGGAAGGATGAACTGCACATATTATGATTTTTAGTCCTAAAAAGTAGGAAAAAGCAGCAAAATGGAACTGACTCTTCATTGTTTTATCACCACACAAATAAAGAAACAACTTAATTCTTTTGATATCTTATTCTTTGGGAATATAGGCTCCCAAATTTTATTAACATAAAATTCCAATAAAGTCAATAATCACAAAGAACAGCTGAGATATGATAGAACAGCTGAGAGATGATAGGATATGTTCACAAGTAATGCATGGAAATGGATTTCAGGCCTAAACTACTAAATAGGCAGTGAATCCAGAATTACCTAGTAGCTAATGATATACTCATCCTAGTGAACAAAATGCATATGCAGAGCGGCTGAAAATCTTCAACCAATGACTGATTCAACGGCACAACCCATTAGGTAAACAATGAGGTTTTCTTTAGCACTTGACACATTAATGAGATTATCAATGGCCACGGTCGATGAAAGGTCCCAAGCCACTCTTAAATACTGATCGGAGGATCATACCCGAAAAAATTTCACATATTTGAAACAGTTACTAGGTTGATATGAATGACGAATCAGTAACCTGCAAAGATGATATACCACCCCAAGCTCTGAGGAAATCACCCTCACTAAGGAGTTTGAGCTCAGGCACGGTTGGTGAATGATCAGAACTTAACATGTCAATGTCTCCATCCTGAAATATAATTTTGAAGTAAAGCAACTAAGAATCATGAAAGTTGAACAGAAAATTTTTTGGATCCTTGAAATTTTAGCTACCAGAAGGGCCTTCCATAGCATTTCTTTATTGGCTGCATCACGAATGGGTGGAGCACATTTAAAACGAGTATCTCCATCTTGAATCTCTTCCGCTGAAAAGGCCAGGTAATGAGGACACGTCTCAACAGTTACACTGTCCCCATCATTTTTGGCACTCTGTGCATAACATGGCAAAGAGTTCAAAACAATTTTCCTTGACTAATAAGGTCCTTTCATACAAAACAAGGAAAATATAAAAGATAAAGGTTAAGCCTATGCAAATACATCTGCTTGATTTCCAGTTTTACGTACTATGGTATGCACTAATCCAATAAATGCTACAAAGAGCAACAATCTATGTGAAAGTATGAATGTAAAGTAAATAACAGACCTGACAGAGAAAAAAGAGTATGAAATGGTAATATTCCAAATAACCTCCTCAAGCTGGAAACTGATGGAATAAAAAGTAAGCAGATGAAAGAAGCTACCCGCAAAAGCTGCAAGGAAGAACCTGCATCAGACAAATGAACAATATGAAGATGAGCTCCTTCTGCTGAAGCACCAGTTCTTGTGTCTTTAGATACAGTTAAGAGCTCACTAATAGCTGCCTCCTCCCTGGTTAAGAAGTCAAGTATCATCCTCTCTTTAGCACTAAAAGAAAAAGATGAAGCTAATTAAGCATTTATAATAAGCTTATAGATGAACGGCATGGCAAATTTGCCTCTGGTGAGATGTGAAAAGGAATCAAGAAACTGGAAGTATATGAGTTAACTACCGTTGATTGATTTAGTCTAAGAATTACTCAGATGTTCCTGCCATAAACAATTTACATGTAAGTTCTAAATTTTGTGTTTCCTTAAATGGTAAAGGATTCATCAGGTATAACCCATGCTCAAGTCATTGAAATAGCACATGTTGTAATCAATCACATTAATAGTACTTCATTTGCACCATCTTTAGATATATACCCAACAGAATTGAGGTTTGTTTAGACCAACAGGAAATGCATATATCAATGAGTTTTAACTAGTTACTCGGACACTAGCCCACATGGCCATGACAATATTTTACCATGATGGTGGCCTTGTCTTAAGATATGTGGAGTAAGAGCGGGGGTTATCTGCACCATCTTCTGAGTAGATTCCAGAATCTTGCTGAATCTCTGCATGAACAAGTAAAGGTCTTCTATATTTTGCCAGAACAGCTAGTCCCTCCTGCAGAAGCATATGATAATAACCTTATCAAAAGACCTCTTTCAAGTGTTAGAGGTTCTTCTTTAGACAGACTCAACATTTGAGCTAAGAACAAAATAGAAAATAGAAAGAACAGTTAAGAGATCACAGATATGATAAGGTAATATATTAAATAAGTGATGCTGGAAGATGCTTAAGGGCTAAACCTTGATATGGCTGGCATTGGTCATAGGGAAGTCGTTGATTCCCGAAGGACACATAAAAGACTACAAAACAATAAAAAAGAAGTTGGAATGAAACAATCAGATAATCAAGACCAAGAGAAATCAGCTGACATGACTTTTCTTCACAAAATGTAAATAGACGTCAGTAAATGTTAATGCAGGTGTATCAAAACTGCAAAAGATGGAAATAGTCTATCGATAGTTTATGGTACAAATTGATAACAAAATAAAGTCATAAGTAAGCACTCACATCTTGGTTCACATTTAAGAATTAGTTTACAACAATTTTGACGAAGAGATTTCTTGTAGGAAGATATGTTAAAAATACTACCAAATAGCATACGAAGATCATTGACACATCCCTTTAAGATGATTACCTTCAATCCAAGAGCACCTGCATTTAGAAGAGCTTCAAGAGAGCTTCTGTTGAATGCATTTTCAGGAACTAGGCCCCCCCAAAAACCTGTTTATGTCAAAGTTCAGACGTATATCCTTAGAAAATTGGTATAAGTGCAGCCCCAAAAGAGCAGATTGTTTCAAGAGCATACCAACATCAACATAGATATTATTCGCTGCAGCCTCAATCTATTCATGTATGTCAAACAAAACAAAAACCAGTAGTTCGTCAAGTAATCTCATTTCCAACAAGCAAAAGATAGTGCATATAATCATGATGAAGGGAATAGGAAAACGATCTTCATCAAGGCACAAAAAAGGTCCAAGTGCATGAAAGAAACATGTTTAAGCTTTGCAAGATCTTTTGAACCAGATGCAGTAATGCTACTCAGAGTAACAGATTCTTAGATGAGCCTCCTCACCTTGAGCCTTAGAGTTTGAGCAGAAACAGTCGAAGGGAAACTGTTTAGAGGCATATCAATCAATGTGGTGACACCACCTACAGGTATATAGTAAAATGGTGTGAACACAATAACATCAAAACAAAGTGTAAAAGGGATTGTACAGTGCTTAAATGTTTAGTACTTAAAAAGGACAAGAAAAAAATGCAGCATGGATCTATATTAGCATCCCTTGTCTCATCTCAAATCAGAGTGCATTGTTAAATCACAATGAAACATAACTTCTTCTCATGAAAGATTATCACTTGAGGACTTTTCTCCTTTATCAGTTAGATGTGCATTCAAGTGCTAACAGCCATAAGAAATTACCAGCAGCAGCTGCTTTAGTCCCTGAAGGAAATCCCTCCCATTCAGTTCTTCCAGGATCATCAAGATGCGCATGCCTGCCATGGTCATGTAATATCATATTTCTCGATTATGTTTCAACGGTGAGAACTAGAAGTAAAGAAATAACATTTCGGTTAAAAAAATTTCATCTTACACATCAATCAAACCAGGCATAAGAACAGCTTCTTTATAATCAAGTATTTGATCTGGCTTGGAATTTCCATGAAAATCTTCTCCCTTAATTATGGCTATGATGTACCCGTTCTTTACCTCAACTGTTAAGTAGCAAGAGTTTATCTAAGTAAAGGTTACAGCACAGCATAACAAAACAGCAACACCAACAAGATCAAGTAGGAAGCTAGCTGTGGTGGCACTATCAGATGTTACCATTTGATTGATTGTGTATTTAGAAAGAGAAAAGGGACTTTTGTGCAATCTTAATAGCTAAATACACACCTTTGCAATCAAATATCTGTTTGTACATCTGAAAACAAGTGAAATAAAACAAACCTGCACCAGATATGATCCCTTGCGGTGTCACAATCCTCTTGCTGGTTAAGAAGTAGTGGCTGTGACGAAGAAGGCTGCAGTCTGCGTGAGGAAGCTGCAAAGAAGGGCATTGTGCTAACCTGAAATTCATTCGCGCTTGACATATATATATTTATATATCTAATGATTAAGCATATATGAAGCCATCAATTTGCTCTGTTCCAGGTCCCAGGAAAAATAATTGCTAAAAGTTTACAGAAACCCACTAATCCAAATTGACAATCCGTTTCACATAGTTCCAGTGCATTCATGTCACATAATAACTTATCAACAACAACAAGAGAAGATCATAAAAAGGCTGAACGCTACAAAAGCCAAAGAGAGAAATAGCTCCCATTATCAGCTGCAAGGATAGGAACCTACAAAACGGAAACCTACCCACAAGACAACTACAGAACTTACAGTTGATTATGCACAAAAAAAAAAAAAAACACACACACACACACTTACGCACAAGCATATTAATAGCAACATGCACTCACCTTGGAGGAGTTGTGAACGTAGAAGTAGAAGATAAAGGAGGCAAGAAGAGCAAGCAGAGGTAGCAGACGCCATTGAACAGGGTCCATTACCTTCCCAACTCAACCCTAATGACAGCTTTCTCTCAATCTGTTCAATTCCTTGTCAGTTTCCGATTACACTCCAATCACAGTCTCGTGAAGTTGTTCTGCTGCACCACTTCCCTCTGAATTATTAAAAGCGATTAGTCTTTAAGTAGTACTTAACACTAACGGCACCCAATCTTAGGACGCCACGTATACGTATAAGACAGAAGAAAAGGCTTATCATCTCTCATCATTTTTCTATTAACACCTGTCATCGTTTGTGCATCTTCGTATCGGGTTGCAAATGGTAAGTTAATGAAGATGGAGCAAGACAAATGTCGTTAGTGATAAATAAAACCAAGATGTATCAGGGAGTATAAAGGATGGGATCTGATCGTTTTCCTTTTAGTTCCATTTGATTTTGCAAATACGAAGATGTAGGAGCGAATTGATACTACAAATGATTCCAAGTTAAGACTTCAATAATACAAGATATCTGAAACAGACTGCTAACTTGGAAGAATCCTATAACTGACTGAACCAAAATTGACAGCCTCGGTATGTTCTATAGTATAATTAATCAACTTATATGTATAGATTTTACTATGGGGGTAGTGAAAGAGTGATGTCTAACGGCAAAACAGCTGTTGATATTCGCCCAGGACCCAGGTAGAGGATTGTAATGAATTCATGTTAGTAAAAGCTGTCATTCTCAATAATCAATTGTTACGTTACCTGTAAAACTTGCTGTTGAGTGTGTTTCGGTGGGGAAATTATAACAAACAACTTGATGTGCCGTTGTTGTGAGGCATTTTCTTTACCATGCTTCATCAGTTCGTCTTCCTATTGTCTCTGTAAGAGGCTTAATAAATTGATCTTGTAGGTTTTTGTTTCAATCCTTTAATTCCTCTTGGGAGTACAAGTTGTGTTAGGAATCTAAGTCCAAGGACGATAAGAAGGCCTGTACGCTTTTATACTTCTAAACAGAAGTTCCTTCGTGCTATGTGACTTTGGTTTGTTCTCTTCTTGTTGGCTTTAGAGTGAGCAGTAACAAGTCCAAATGAAGGATGAGATAAGTGGAAGGAAAATATTTTAATTTGAGTAGAACATAATATCTTTTAATTTGAATAGTGTTGGACACAGCGAGTGTATTTTTTAAAAAGGAAAAATAAAATGAGCAAAATGGAAACAGAATATTTAATGTGGTTCACCCTTAACTTTGGGCTACGTCTACGGACAAAACTCAGAATATTTCTTCCACTATTATAAATAGTAAGTATACAGAGATAAAACTAAAATAGTGGCTCACAAGGTATTTCCCAATCTAAAAATACTAGCCCCACTATTTTGTCACTCACCAACTCTTTAGGAATATATTTCCCAACTTCAGAGCAAAACAATGCTCTGGTTTTTCTCTATCTTTTTGTTGTATTTATTTCTGAAGCAGGGAGTGCCTTATATAGGCACTCCACTAGCAATTGTCTTCTTCCATTTATTCAACAAAAATAGCATGCGGCACCAATTTCGGTGCCACAATTGTAGACATGGAGTCCCTCCATGTGAGAGAGACCCATATCCAACAAATCTCCCCCTCCCGATTACATGGAGGGCTCTATCAAGCCTGCTACTAATCGACAATAGTCGAACTTACCTTTTGGTAGAATCTTGGTTAAGATGTCTGATCTATTTTCATCAGTATGAATCTTTTCTAACTGTAATTGTTTCGTCTCCATCATATCTCTGATTCAGTGATATCTCACATCAATGTGTTTTGATCATGAGTGAAAAGAGGCATTCTTACCAAGGTGAATAGCGATCTGACTGTCACAAAACAGCTAATACTGTTCTTGCTTGATATCAAGTTCATTAAAGAACTTCTTCATCCATAGCAATTCCTTACAGGCTTCCGTTGTTGCAATAAACTCCGCTTCAGTTGTAGAAAGTGCATCACACTTCTGTAACTTTAACTGCCATGCCACAGCTCCCCCTACAAAAGTAATCAAGTAACCTGATGTAGACTTTCTCGAGTCAACATCTCCAGCCATATCTGCATCTGTGTAACTAGCT
>JAOSBL010000002.1:22368469-22385443 GCA_027568915.1 Erythroxylum roraimae
CCCCGTCAAGTTTGACTGATTCAAGTTGCTGGTAAACTGCCTCTGTGAGTGGGTGACTAGGAGGATCAATCTTACGTAGTCTCCTGAAATAGGTCCGCAGAGGTGGTATCTTATCAAAAAATTAGAACATTATACAGTGGATAAAAGGTTACATTGAATTTGGGTAATATTGACTGCGATGCCTCGCATTTTTATGGAAAACTTTGTCTAACTTCATATTGAAACTGCTGCGTTCTAGAAAAAGTTAATGTAGACAGCAAAGGAACCAAGTTCCTAGTTTTTCTTCTTTGGTTTGATAAAGCTTTGTCTTCAACTGATTGATTACTTTATATGAGATTTGCTTCTCAAGCTTTTTAAACAAAATTGGTTCCACTCAGCTGAAATTTTGACGTTAGCGCTGACACAACTTACACTATTTGATAAAGGTTCTTTTTCTCTTCTCATTCTTTTAATCCTGTATCTGTTTGATTGTGTTTTAGAGATTGTAAATGTGTGATGTGTTTCAAACTGTTTGTAACTACAATATTATTATCTGGATCTTTGGAATCTTGCAGATACGTCAAGTAATATCTTTTTCTTAATTCAAGGTGTCTCTTCTTTGGTTCAGGAGCGAGGTGTAGATCCAGCAGATCTGATTTCATTTCTACTAGAGCTTAGTTTTCATATAATGGGCGAGGTACTAGATTCAGTGCATGAATCTTCATCACTTAGTGGGAATGAATTTTATATTTTCTTGGTGTCAGATCTTTACTGTTCTTATCTTTTAATATTGCTTTTGAGGAATCTTATGATGTCGTATTGTGGATAATTTAGGCTTACAATATGAATACGCTAAACGAGATTCAGAGGACTGCGATCAAGGACCTTGCTGACTTGGGATTGATTAAACTTCAACAGGTTATATTTTTGATCTTTGCTTTCCTCGTTTTCTCTATAATGGTGACCTTGCAGATGATGACTTGTGTCTTTATGTATATTACCAGGGGAGGAAAGAGAGTTGGTTCATACCTACCAAATTAGCCACAAATCTTTCAGTGAGCTTAACAGATTCGTCAACACGGAAACAGGTCTGCTAGATGTCAAGTCCATATCTGCCTGGATATTATCAATGACTTTGGCTTTCAAAGTTTGCCAGTTGTGCTTTTCTTTTATTTCCCTGTAAATACCAATTGGAGCTGGATCACCCTTTCTTATGTAGATAGTGATAGCGATAGTGCCTATAGTAAACAGGTCTCTTGGTAGATGATCGTCATACTTGCCTGATCTGTTTCTTGCATGGCCATCATGTCTGGTTACTTGTTTTCATGGTTTTGCTTGGAACAAATCTCTAGTAGCTACAGGTTAATGTCCTTGTTTTGTTTCGAATTTTACTAGGTTTTACCACTAACGACAACAATTTACTTGTGGGGCCTTAGATTGAAGCAATTCATTTCCAATATCTTCTTGCTGTATTATATCTGTTTCTTCTTCATCAGTCTGTATATTAATGTGCATTTTTGCACCAAAGTCCTAATTCCCATTCTCAATCTTCCACATACTTCTCTAGTGATCATTTGCTCTACATGTGGAATGTCAACCTCTATTTGGTTTCATAAGTTATGTGAATTTGTTGGTCATCTTTTTAGTTAGAAATGTACTTGGATGCAAGCCAGCTTTATTCCTTCCCTATGTTGTCTTATTTTCAGGGGTTTGTTGTTGTGGAAACCAACTTCAGGATGTATGCTTATTCGACATCTAAGCTACATTGTGAGATTTTACGTCTTTTCTCAAGGTGCGCTGTCTTGGTCGTTTAGAAGTTGCATGAGGCCTTAGAAAGTTCTCAAGTGTTCTCATATTATTTCTTCATTTAAATTCGTCTGCCCTGTATGTACAGGATAGAATATCAACTTCCCAACCTTATAGTTGGAGCAATAACAAAAGAGAGTCTGTATACTGCTTTTGAAAATGGCATTACAGCTGAGCAGGTGAGTTCTATTCTCCAATAACGGACTTTTGCTTCTTATGCTCAATTTCTTGCCCGACCAACACAATTGAATCTGCGAAAATTTTCTATAATCCCATTGGAAGTATGCCATCCCTGGTCTTTTGCACTGAGTTCCTTCAGTCGAGCATCTTTCATCCTGAACCGAGCATTTCATAAAACAGGTGTCATTAAGGTGCTAGATTCAAGAAATATATTATGCTAATATTTATTAGGGCTAATACTCCATTTTGATGACTGACAGATAATTGGCTTTCTTCAGCAAAATGCTCACCCCCGAGTTGCAGAGAGAATACCATCTGTTCCTGAAAATGTTACAGATCAGGTCATTATCCTATCTTTTTCATGTTCAATTTGATTCAACTGAGACAAGATGTGTTGACATCTTCATGTTGTTTGGACATGAACTAACATTGCCTTAAAGCCAACATAAACCATGGTGTAGGTCTACAATTCTGGATTTTGATGATTTGGCTTTCATGCTTTTGGTGACAGATAAGGCTGTGGGAATCAGATCTGAACAGGGTTGAGATGACCCTTGCACATCTCTATGATGAATTCCCATCTAGGGTAAATTTTATCTCATTTTGAACACTAATTTTTTCTTTGTGCCTGTGTCATTAATGACGTAGCTTGCATCATTTGACAGGATGTATTTGATGCTGCATGTGACTATGCTCGAGAATGGGGTGGTTTGCTATGGGAAGATTCAAAGAAAATGCGCCTGGTAGGGAAGGCAGAAATTCACATGCAGATGCGGGAGTTTCTCCGTGGTCAAAAGCAGTAGACAGGATGCCTACAACGTTATATAGAGGCATTTAACCCCATCCAACTACTAGTGAGCATGGGAGAAAAACTGATAACTGCAAACTACTAATAATTGAGTTTCCCTCTTCCAAAAGAATATTTAAGGTGATACTTGAATGATATCCAGAAAAGAGGTGCATGGCTTTCGGGAACACACTGATGTTGACCTCAAGTCAAATTGTTCATGGGATGAGGTTATAATCGATTATATCCGCTGAGACAGAGAGGTGATCGCTGATTATGTGCAGTTGTATGTGATGTTTGAATATTGTTAATTATTTTCCTCGTGAAGTAAAAAGGGAAGTTTATAGTCAATTGGTCTTCTCTTGTATGCAGTAATACGAAAATAAGTGGTGTATCATGTCAGAGGGCGTGCGATTCACAAGCTATAGACTAGTTAACTTGTTATTGGCATTTTGACAGCCTGATTTAGTAGTTAAACATAATGATTAAAAAATTCAATTGGTTCGACCGGTTCAATCTTAAAAATTTTGAATCACTCAATTTTTAAGCTCAATTTTTAACCTTTTAATTTGATTTATTTTAATAATTTTTATTATTAAAAATTGATTAGTTTATTAAATAATCAGTCAATTTATAAAACTAAATAATCAGTCAATTTTTATAAATTAATAAGTTAGTATAAATTAAAATAAATTTATTTATCTTTATTTAATAATATTTTTTAGATTAAACTTTAAAATTTTCTATTGATAAGAATAATCTTTTCTAATCATATTTGAAAATCTTTTTATTTGAAGGAATAGAACTATTTTATTAATCAAATGAAGAATTAGATGATAATATCCGGGACAACCTCACAAGAAGCAAAAGGGGAGAATCAAATGGATGCTCTAGCAAGTTGATGAGCAACCCCATTCAAGTTTCTTCAAATTCACTGAACTTGTACATCCAGTCTAGACTCAAGAATAAGCAAACAATCTTTAACAATCAATCCTAGCTCAAAAACATCAAGAGAATGAGAGGACAAAGCAAGAAATAAATGTTGGCAATCTGTAAAAATAAAGCCTTTATCATGAAAGTGAGACTTTGCATGTAATAACGCCTCACGCAAGGCAATTGCCTCCGCCATAGCAGCACTTTTAACACCTTCTTGGTAACCAGATATATCTTTGATAAAACCACCTTCAGGATCTTCAAAGACCACCGCAAAACTTGTGAAATCTTCTTGCTGAAATGTTGTGGCATCAACAAATGCCTGCCAATGAGAATTGTCCAAATTAATGATGCCATTTCCAACACCTTACTATCCACCAATCTGGTCCAAAGAAGCAGCAGCGGGCTTCAACACATTCCAGTCCCGCCAGTTTTGTAGATGAGCAATTGCCGCTTGAACCAGTTGTTGCACCGTCGTTGTTTTTGAGGACCAGCACAGGTCGTTTCTGCTCCGCCATAAGTACCAATAAATCATAGCAAAATAGGTAGTTTTCTCCTTGCTCAAGGATAAACAAATATGCAAAAATATATCAGCAAAAGAATAGTTCAAAGGTGGCACATCCAAACCAGCAACTCTCCAAACTTCCATTGCATAAGGACAATATACGAATATATGATCCACAGTTTCTTGCATAGGGCAAAATAAGCAATTCTCATCAACTCCGACATTCCGGCTTCTCAGATTCATCTTCATTGGTGTCACATTTTTGGCCGTTTGCCACATGAAATCGCGAACCTTGAGTGAAACTTCAAGCTTCCATATTTTCCACCATACTACTCTATTTGGGTTCAGGTTATTAACCATAGATGAACTCCTGCTAACATGATAGCCAGATTTAACTATATAATTGCCCCTCTTCTCAAAATGCCATAGCATTGAATCTTCCACACTATGAACACTAAGTGGTATAGTGAGAATAGCATGAATGTCACTAGATTAAAAATATTCCATAAGTAACCCAATATTCCACCTTTTACCACCATTTTCCAGGAAGTCACATACCCTCCAAAATCTATTCACAAACATATGCCTATCTTCTGCAACAAAACTACCTTGCATAGGAATCCAAGAATCCAAACCCACAAGAATACTCCTACCATTGCCTACTCTCCATCGAGACCCCAATCGCAACAAATCAATTGAAGCATAGATACTAGACCAAATAAAGCTCGGATTATTGCCTTTTCGTGCTTTTAAAAAATCTCGCAATGGGAAGTATTTAGCTTTAAACATCTTGTAAAAAAAAGTATCTTGTTGAGTAAGGAGGCGCCACCCTTGTTTACCCAACATAGCCAAATTGAAATGCTGCAAGTCTCAAAAACTCATCCCACCTTCACACTTTAGAGCAGTCATACGATCCTAAGCAATGTTCCACCAAAAACGATTCATAATAACCTGTAGTTCTTGACACAGAGAGAGCGGTAATAAAAACACAAACATGCAATAGGAAGGAATGGCCTGCGCCACAGATTTTAGAAGGACCTCCCTACCCGCCCTAGATAAGAATCGGTTATTCCATGAATTAATTCTTTTCCACAGTTTATCTTTAATATAACTAAAAATCTTATTTTTATTACGTCCGATAAGCGATCGGAGCCCTAAATACTTACCACCCTCCATTGGACTATGAACTCCAAGAATACTTGAAATGGCAGCTCTTGTATCATCCTTCACACACGGGCTAAAAATAATCCCTAATTTCTGCAAGTTCACAGATTGCCCAGAAGCTTTTTCATAATCAGAAAGAATATTGCTAACCACTGTAGCTTCATTAGAATTAGCCTTAAAAAAGAAAATAAAGTCATCCGTGAATAGTAAGTGAGATACTCTTGGACAACCTCTGCCAACTCGACAACCATGTAACACACCTTTAGATTCCGCCTCCCTAAATAAAGCAGTAAGGCCTTCGGCACACATATAAAACAGGTAAGGAGAGATAGGATCCCCTTGACGAAGACCTCGACTCGGTGTAATAGGCCCAACAAGATTACCATTAAGATTCACCATATAGCTCACTTCAGAAAAGCATATATTCATCCAATTAGCCCATACAGGAGGAAAACCCAAAGACACAAGCATAGTCTTCAAGTAATCCCAATTAACCTGGTCATAAGCTTTGCTGATGTCGATTTTTAGTGCACAATAACCTAATTCCCCATACCTCCTATTCTTCAAACTATGCAAAGTCTCAAATGCCACATATACATTATCTGTAATTAACTGATTAGGCACAAATGCAGATTGCGTATCAGAAATAACATGCGGCTAAATCTATTTAATTCTATTTGCTAAGACTTTTGACACAATCTTATAAATCACATTACAGAGAGCTATAGGTTTAAAATCTTTAATATCATCAGAAGTAGTAATTTTTGGAATCAAAGTAATAGTAGTAACAGCAAGTGAGCTTGGAAAGGTACCTTGAGAGAGCCAGAACACCCCACTTTTGAAAATTTCGTCTCCCAAGATGTACCAATATTTTTGCAAGAAAGCCGGACCGTCTGGACCCGGGGCCTTATCAAGATACATGCTGAACAAAGCAAACTTAAACTCTTCTTTCTGAAACGGCTTTAATAAAAATTGTGAATCTTCCTCTGTCACCCTTTTTTCCACAATCTCTGTAATTTTAGAAAAATCAGCTTCTCCCTTTTCTAAAAATAGCTTCTGAAAGTAGCTCTGAACAATAGACCCCATCTCTCCAAATTCAGAGACAACTACCCCCTCTTCATTACGCAAGCCTTTAACACGATTCTGAGCTCTTATCCCTTTAATTTGTTTATGGAAAAATTTCACATTCCGGTCACCATCCCTATACCAGAATAATTTCGCTTGCTGCTTCCTGCGAGTTTCTTCTACCAAAAGAATTCGATTCCACTCATCCTTTAGTCTCATGGAATTCGAATTATCACATGGCTCCTTCTCCAATTCCAGCTGCCTGCTCACAATGTTTCTGTGTTTCCAGAATTCTCTGTTTCTATTTCTACCCCAACTTCGAACAGCATCAATTAATTGGTCTCAACGCTCCATAAAATTAGCAACACCTGACGATTCCCAACAATTCTTCACTGTAACTTCCAGTTCACCTCCCAATAACCAAGAGTTATCAATTCTAAAAGGACAATCCACTAGCTCACGTTCATTCAGACAGAGCTCAACTGTAATTGCATAATGATCAGAAACTGGCAGCATCGTAGAAGAAGAAAAAGCATTCGCAAAAAAGGAACTCCAATCAGAATTAGACATAACAATTTTTCTTTGAGGCGATCACCATTACGATTAGTACCTTCCCAAGTGAAAAGAAAAACCGTAGAATTTAGATCAAACAAACCAGCATCATGAAGAGCTTTTCTAAACCCATTAATCAGATAATCTACTCTTGGAGGACCTCCCTGCTTCTCATTATTAGTGGCAATATCATTAAAATCTCCTGTGCACAACCAAGGAAGACTGTCACGAGCCGTAAGAGTACGAAGTAAATTCCACGAAGACCGTCTCCTATTACTTTCAGGAAATCCATAAAAACCAGTGTATCTCCAAGCCTTGCCTTCAAACACAATCCGACATTCAATGTAATTATTAGAAAAAGAAGTTATAGTAAAGTCAACATTAGACTTCCATAACA
The DNA here is from genome assembly GCA_027568915.1 of Erythroxylum roraimae. Lineage (NCBI taxonomy): Eukaryota > Viridiplantae > Streptophyta > Magnoliopsida > Malpighiales > Erythroxylaceae > Erythroxylum > Erythroxylum roraimae. The sequence goes on from JAOSBL010000002.1 coordinate 22,375,838, forward strand.
GACATAAACCACCTCCCATTCCCACTCTATCAACACAAAAACAGGAATCCAACCGAATTAAATTCTTGACTTCATCCAACCTACTACCATGCATACGTGTTTCAATTAAAAAAATAACGTCAAGTTGAAAACTCATCAATAAATCTCTAAGCGCTCTTACTGCCCGGAGGTTGCCAATGCCCCGACAGGTCCAACTAACCAGCCTCACTGCTTTCGGTCATCTCGCTTCACGGGATTGACCGATGTTTTGTGAAATGAAATGGAAACTCCAGTTTGAGAACCAATTGTCGAATCATCATTCTTAGAAACGGCAGAAGGTGGCTGCATTTTCTCATTCCTTGGTCTCTTCGTACCATCATCTGTAGGGCCTATTCTTTCCTCTTCAAGATCACCAATACTCATCCAACCCATAGAATCTGTTTCCATCTGGCCCAACTCTGATCCCTCATCATTCAAATTTGAACTTTCCCCAAATAAGTAACTCTTGAAAAACTGGGATTTTAAAGCTCCTGTTTCCATGTTATTTACACGAATATCTCCTTCCACAGTTAACGCCCTAGAATCATGGTTTCCTTCCTCGCCCAACCATTGACTTGCTGGATGACCAGACCGCCGTGCCGAAGCTCGAAGCCGTTCATCCCACCTAAAGCTCAATTCTTCGAGCTTCTTATAGAGGTATAACTCATAGTAGGAGTTCGTGTGGCCCAAGATACCACACAAAAAGCGGTAAACAAATAATCTTTCGTAACTAAAGAGTGCATAGAACACATATCCATTGACATTAACAAGTTTCTTCTTTCTCTTGAGAGGCTGACGGACGTCTAATCGAACTCTAACCCTCATTGGGCTATCATTGAACATTGTGGATGATTTAGCATAATAAGCAATAAACTGACTGACAAAATTCCCCAGCGACTTAGCAACCTCTTCTCGCATGAAACCAGGTCTTAAATCTGCAACTAATAGCCAAACATCCACATGCAGCAAAGGTTTCCGTAGCGGGTCTTCTCCTCTCTCAATGGTATTCCAAACAAGTAAGTGGCGATTAAACAACCATGGTGAACCTTCCATAGCCCTCTCCATATCAACTTTATTATAGAACCAAAATAAAAAATGTTTTGCTCCCATATCAGAAATCGTTACACCCTATAAGGGATGCCAGAGGTCTGCAAAAACGGATTTCATGGATTGAAAGTTGATGCTTTTGTACGTGAGAAACATGCCCAGAAGACAATAATCATAACCTTGTTACGGATTGGCTGGTGCAATATCAAAAACCAGGGCTTCATCTTCATCGTTTTCACTAGGATTAGGATTGGGGTTAGGTATAGGTGGGTGATTTGGATCCATTATTGTTTAGGGTTTAACGAAAAAACTGAACAACGAAAGAATATGCCACAGAGAGCATACGAAAAAGCTTTAATTTTATTTAATCTTTAGTCAGTTTTAAGATAATTTAATATTGAATGAACCCTTTAAACTTTTAATTTTTTGTCTTACTAATTTAATTTTTAATTGAGTTTTTAAAACATCGGTCAAATATTGGTATAGCAATGTGAGGAAGAGTTCATTTTAGTAGCAGCACAAGGAATATAGAACAAAAAGTAAAGGTTGATATTTCATACTTAATTTACATACTAGACGGCAAGATTTTACGGAAACAATATATAATAGGAGTAATGGAGAAGTGAGATTAAAGATTAGAAATTCATATTTATTGAAGTGATGAAGAATAGAGAATATAGATTAGAGACTCAGTTAAAAAGATTCATACTAATATACTTATTTGAGATATGAGACAGCCAAAGTGAGATTGAACAGACTTAAAGTATGTATGTGATAATCGATGACCACTTAGCCACGGCAACATGAAGAGCTCACGAAGGCATTACTATTCCTAATAGGTTATATCCTTTCTATTAAGAAATTTGTTCTTTATTGTGTATTTTTGTGGCAAGATTCTTTCAAATTTGCTTATAGCTAAGCTAATGTTTGAGAAGGATTTGAAAGCGACCAAGTAATAAATGCATCATCTTCAACAAATTTAAAACCATGAAAGAACATTGAAAAAACTAACATAGTCTCTCTCTGTTTTTTTTTTGCTTTAATTGGGTTGAACTGCTGGTCATTTCCATGCTTTGACAAGAAAACGAGAAGAATGTAATGTTTATGAAGACCCATGATATGGTATTCCATGTGGTTGTGCACTTTGGATGTTATAGACTCTAGCGGAAGGACATTAAAGAGGCATCTTTTGATGATTTTTTATGGTAAAGCACTTTAAAAGTAGATTACCTTGAATTGTTATTCCCTCACTTATCTTATCATCCTATTTCAAGTGTTCCAATCCATTTGGCAAAATGTTAACTTTACAAGGTTGCCATTGCTTAAGAGCTACTTGACACTGTCGTAAGTTGAGTTTTTCGTAAGTTAAGATCTATTATTGTCTTCATATAATAGATTGCTTTCCATTTGCTTGAAAATGGCGGTAAAATTGTAGCATCAAACATGAATACAATCATGTTCAGCAAAACAAGAAACAACAAAATTCCAGGAAAATCATGATGTTCATTAAGGTTGTTGCTACGCAAATTTTTTGGACGCAATGAAACTGGAGTAATTTTGTTAAAGTCTTTGTGTGGTAGTCAACCTTAAGTTAAAAAGTTCAATTCAGTCTTCTCTTTGTGATTATCAACCAATAATTCTATTTGTTTTTAAATGCCTTATGCTGCTTGTGTTTTCAGTGTTTCACTCACACACTCAATTATATAAGGATTTTAGACAAATAATCAAATAGACAAACAAGAGAAATGCAAAAATACCAACCTTGTATTGATCAATTCACAAAATAAGGGACTTGAGTTTCTTCTAACTTGAAGAGCTCTACAAGAATACCATTCAAAAGAATTCCCTACTCAAAGTTCTCACAAAGAAAATTTTCCTAAAACTCTTAGCTCTCTTCCAGATAATTGAATGTACCAATTCACACACAAATGAACTACAAATAATGCATTTATATAAGCTTACAAGAACTTAGGAACCAAGTTAAAACCTCTCACTTTCTCTACTAACCCAACAAGTTAGTCGGGAGATGCCACTTCTTCTACTAACACCACCATATTAGTGGAAAGTTATCAACTTTAGGTCACTAACTCCTCTTTTATACAAGGAATAAGTGTTTAGAAGATGGTTATCAGTTACCATGTCGTTCGACCCAGTTTCCCACTACTTGAAAAATTTCTCCCAATTTGTAAGATAATGCTTCTACTTTCTTAAGCTACTACTTGCTTGTTCTTATCATGTGTCACTGTATCATTGCATCTTAAAGCTAAGTGCCTTGATGAGCCTTCCGTTTAGCCGTCCAAATCCATCTTTGCACATGGTCTATTTAAGTATTCCTATAGTGTAGTCTCATTCTCATATACTCTTATATCAATCCGTCTTACTTCAACCACTTTAAAGCATTCCTTATAATCTATGAAGTGTTGTTATAGAGGAATTGAATCATTAGCTCCTTCATTTTCTCCTAAGTGTTAATGATAGGTCTACCCACACTGATGTTATTAAAGTTCTCATTCTCCACCACAAGTTTGCATCATTTGTTACGTATATTAATGTAATTGACACTTTTTCAATTGAACATATTTGCCACTACAAATTATTCCTTCATATACCATAAAAGTTTTTCGAGCTCATTGTCACTCTGTTTGCCATACAATACTTGGGTCCATACACCTTCACTAAAGTGCTCTATGATTAGACTCCCATTTTGTGCCTAGATATAATATGTTTAAGCAACAATGAGTCATAGCTCATCTTCTTAAGAGCCTTCAATTGTTCCTCAAGTGCTCTCCTTGTTTCTTAAAGCTCAATCACTAAGCTTCAAATTGTTTCAACAAAGGACCCACACCACCCTCTTCTATTGGGGCTAGAGAACTAATAATCACCTCTATCGAGCAACTCTATTTGTAAAGTTGCTTCCATTAGCCATAATTCACTAATAAGGCTCTAATACCACTTATTCTCCTTGGAGCTTTAGTAATATGCTCCCCCAATTAGCTTTTATTCCAGTTGTCATAGGGCCTTTTTTGGGGAACAACATAATTGAAGTAATTTTTTCGAAGTCCTTGTATGGGAGTCAAGCTTAAGATGCAAAGCTCAACTTAGTCTTCACTTTATGATAACTGATAAAAAAAACCTCTATTTGTTTTTGAATGCCTCATGCCACCTGTGTTTAAGTGTTTCACCTCACTCCCAATCATGCAAGGTTTGCACAAACAAGATAGATACAACAATGCTAACATTTTATTGATCATATCATAAAGATACAATACAAAGGGACCCGAGTTTCTTCTAACTTCAAGAACTCTATAAGAATACTGTTTTAAAGAACACCCTACTTGAAGGTCTCACAAATAACTTTCTCCTAAAACTCTAAACTCTTTTATAGATGATTGAATGTACTAAGTCCCACACAAATAAACTATAAATGATTCCTTTATATAGGATTACAAGAACTTAGGGACCAATTAAGCTAAAACTACCTACTTTCTTCAGTAAACCAATTAAGCTAAAACCACCTACTCTCTTCACTAACTCACCAAGTTAGTGGAGAGATGTTACTTCTTCTACTATACCAAATTAATGGGGAGTTATCCACTTTAGGCAATTAATTCCTCTTTTGCCTATGTGATAAGTTTTTAGAACCTATATGTTGCCACATCATCCGAAGCACTTTCACACTGCTTAAAGAAGTGGTCCTACTTTATAAGGTAATGCTTCTAATTTCTTAGGCCACTACTTATATGTTCTAGCCATACGGCGCCATATCATCTCATCTTGAAGTCAAGTTCCTCGATAAGTCTGCTATTTAGCAATCCTAATTTATCTTTATGCACGGTCCATCTAAGCACATCTATAATGTTGTTACATTGCTTCATGACCTAAGTTAGTAATAATCCAAATCATTATATAATAAACCTCATGCATTTACATATCTTTCAACCTCCTCATCAAAATTAAGGGCCTTCTCATAATTTTAGACTTAGTATAACTTAGTTGTGCTTTTCATCTTTTGTCCTTACATTTTAAAGATTTCACCAATACGCATCATCGCATGCCAACACCCACCAACTCTTGAGCTTTCTTCGTTAATGCTTATTTTGCCTTGCCTATTAGTAATTTTTTGCCTTGTTCCATTAATTTGAGTGTCAAGCATTCGATAAAGCATACCAAAACTTGTACAATTTTGTATCACAAGCTTAAGGATCTAATAGTAACCTATATGTGAGGTTAAGAAGTTGAGCAGGCTACAATAATTATATGCCTCTTATTTCAAATTAAAGATATAATTTTCTAAGATAAAATGGCCAGCCAACAGAACAAAAACAGTAACTTGCAATATAGATTTTTTGAGGCTTTGACCATACATTCATATAGAGAAGAGCATGATGTATACAACTAGCCTCACATAAAATTGGAAAATGTTTGTTTATTTTCACTACGTCAAAGGCTAAACAAAGGATAAATTCTTGAAAATCCCACAAATAAGAAAATACCAATAGAACCAGAAAGAAATAAAGGGATATACATACTATGGATCCCACTTGATAGCATAAATCAACAACTCCAATTGAACAAACAATCTTCAACACAAACACTACAAACACATATACATCCTATTGACCACCCACAAATTTGATCAATATTGTCCTTTTTTGGTATATACAATTCCATGTATCATGAAATTCCTCACAAAACTAACAATCAAGAAAGAGAGATAGACTTGAAAGTTTTAGGATAGGACACAAAGGAACATGAAACATTTTTTAATTGGAAAACTATTTCAAATATTATCAACTTACATTGCATTATAACATTTCACTTCGTTTGTCCTCTTTTGTTTTTCTTAGCATCATCATCATCATCATAATAATAATAATAATAATAATAATAATAATAATAATAATAATAATAATAATAAGGGTTAATAAAAAATCCTAAACTTTTATCAATTTTGCAATTCTAGCCAAAATTTTAGAAAATAACGCTAAAATGCTCAAACTTTCAATTTGATGCAAATATATCTTGACGTTAAATTCTCTATTAATGTCACTGACGTGACATACCACATCAAATTAATGGTTTCACCACGTGGCTACCAAGTGTTCAAATTTTTTTTCATGTAATTTTTTTATAATTTAATAAATTTGGAGAAAGAAAATCATGTAATTATTTTACCACCACTATCGTCGTCTCTACACCAGTGAAACACACATTTTCTGAAGCAAATGTTTAGTTTAGGGATATGAATTTATCAAGTTAAAAAGGGGCCAACTAATACAATTACGTTTGACAGATAAGTAAATAAGATTCATCACATTATTGGGGTTCTGGGTTTCTGGTAGGAGATGGTAAAGAGGGCTTGAGAGAGACATAGAATCTAAACCAAATATAGTTTGAAGAGATGATGATGACGATAAGGAAGAGGAAGAAAGAGACGATTTTGGTACAAAATTTTGATAGTATGGTCCGTTAGATACAAGAAGTATTGATTTTGTGGGAATTCTAGTTAGAACTCTATTCACCAGTTGACCATGCAACGAAAGAAAACAAAGAGAATGAGGAATCGAAGAGGAGAAGAGTAAGAACAAATGCTTTAGTTGAAGATAATCACATTAGGGCATAATTCTGTACTTGGATTGCAACATTGGGTTTAAACCAATTCAAGGAAGGAGTAGACAACAAAAAGGGGAAACACATCCGTACAATTAGGTAAATCCAAGATAAAGTAAGCATGCTGGAGAAATGTCGGAACTACCCAGAAAACTAGTAGGGAAAAGTAAAAACAAACACAAAACTGACGAGGAGAAGGAGAATAGATGGATGAAGAGTCGTCAGGGTTTTTTTTCCCCCCAAGTTTATTAAGTTTATAGAATAATTATTTGAAAAACAATTGAAAACGTGTCAATACTTTTAATCTGATGTGGAGTGCCATGCCAGCGACGTTATCAAAGAACTTAATGTCGGATTATATTTGCAACAAATTGAAAGTTTGAATATTTTAGCGTCACTTTTTAAAGTTTAAGCTAGTATTGTAAAATTAAGTAAAGTTTGAAATGTTTTTCTATCAAACCCTAATAATGACGATGACGACGACGACGACGACGACGATGATGATGATTTGAGATGATAAATTTAAAAATATCTAACCTTTTGAATTTTTTTAGAATTTACAAGTTTTTATTTTAATTTGTATGATCTAATTCAAAAGGTTATTTATACTAATTTTTTATTGATATCATTAATGGATAGATACTCATTAATTAAAAACTAATAAAAAGATAAGTTATATGGGTTTTACAGTATTAATTGAAAATTAAAATTAAAAAAATCTAAAAAGTAGGTTAAAATTTGTTGTCCCTCTTAATTCTCATTTGTAAGAGGATAAATGTACAGCTAAATAAAGTTACAGTGAGTGCAATGTTTGCATCGTGGCTAACAAATTCCCATTTCTGGGAGGAAAGGTACAAAGGAGAAATAAAGACAATGGGCCTCTCCCAGGTTATCAAAAAAATATTTACAAATGTGTTTATGAACAAAAAACTCTCGTTAGCTATATCACACTTCCCTAACCAAACCAACCCATAATAACCCAGGTTGAATAAAGAGGCGGACCAACCTTTTGGTCGAAGAGATCTCAGTTAACTAGTAAAAAAAAAATCCTCCAGAGAACTAGGGATTTGTTTTGTTGATTTACATTATCTTAGAATGGAATCAAATGTGTGAAAAATTTTGTCCGGAACAATGACAGGCAACTTGTCTATGTACATCAAAAGCCTTATAAGGTCCTCCCTTACCACAGTTACCATATCAACTACGTCCCTGTTGTCCATAAATAACCATAGATCTCCAAAGTTCACTCCCTTGAGACTGTCAACACAGAAAGGGCAGGACTGAGATCTTGATTGCCTGTGATAGAGTTGTTGTCGAGATTAAAGAGCCAAAAACAATGTCATAGACTTATCAGTTCAAAAGAGAGGCAAAATTTAACTGGCAACTTTAAGCAAACAACAATAGGCGAGAAAGAAAAGTTCAGTTGCATGCATGTTAAAATGGTCAATAAAAACTATACTCAATTTGATGAAAAAAATGGACAATCCACGGTTATAGATGATCCAATGTTTGAAAATGAAGTATTGATCATAGGTGCCTACCATAACACCTCCCTCCTTCTCCACCTCCCTTTCACCTTAAAGCAATGTTATAAGATGGCTTCTGCACTCATCATACATAAGATCAACAATACGTCAAAATAAATCTTCAGTCATCTGTATCCATATGTATCTCTTACATTTTAACCAGAATGTAGCCGAATGTTAAGCATAGTAATACTTCTAAAGTGCATTTTATGCCATCAACAATGTTCCAATAGATACTTCATTAATAAAATTAAACAAAAGAACATCATTCAAAATCAATCCATTCAGAGAGTGCATCAATAATATCAATGATCAATTTTCATTAGCTCGAAAAACCTTCAAAATGTCACCCAAAAGAAGTTATTTGTAGCTATTTGAAGGACTTCTTGTTTTGGCATCATAAAGATACAAGATGATTGAAGCACAAACAACAGTATTAACTAATTCCTATTCCCCTAGACAACCACTACCAACAACAAAAACAATAAAGACACGGTAAAAATTCTGTTGGTGCATATTATGTCCGATGGCTAAGGGAAGTCACGAACATTTATTCTTTCAGTGTGAATTCGTTAATACCTGCTAGAGGGCAATCCTACACGGCTGTTGTGTGGTGAATATTCCTAATTGTTGGAACTCTTTCAAGGCTTGGTGTGGTCAGTTTGCACTTTGTGATGATCCTCTCAGATGGTGCTTTTGCATAACTCTTTCTTTCATTATCAAGGCTACCAGGGAGGAGAGGAACCTTTGAATTTTTCAGAATATAAGCTCACCTAAGGAGCATTTTTAGAACAAATTATTTATACAAATCAGAAGATATATCAGCCTACATACGCTTAATTTCTGAAACTAGGAGTATTGGACTAGAGTGTGGAACATTTAACCCCCTGCCATGCCTAAGTAGTTTGCTAATTTCTCTTTTATGTAACTCATATTGCCTAACAAATATGTACTGCTCTTTGTAGCTTGTTTGTAACTCTTATTTTGCCTTTAATGGCCAAATTCATTACAATTCCTTTAAAAAAATATGTTGAGAAGTAAGGTATACGGAGGTTCAAAATTACGCAACCTTACCCTAGTTAGAAGAGAGGATGTTTCCAATATACCTACTAAATTGTTTTTGAAAACAATTGTAAAAAAAACAACGGTTGTAAAAAAGTTTTTGAAAACGGTTGTAACTAACTCCCTTAGATAACCAATGAAATATAATCCACTTCAACTGCATTAGGATACACCCAAGAATGTCAAACCAACTTCAAGTAAAGGAAGTTGGATAGCCTCAGTTAGAAGAAACGGAAGGAAAAAACTTGAGAGAGTAAGTACCATTCTGAGCATTATTTCAAGCACATCATATGGTTGCAATTGGGCACTCCATGCATATCCCACATTCTTCTTCTCTTTCAAT
>JAOSBL010000002.1:22608883-22619008 GCA_027568915.1 Erythroxylum roraimae
TGTCATGTATGCATGTACAGTTATTTCATGTGCACAAATTCTCTGTTTACCAATACTACTATGCAAGAACAGTCCTATTTAAGCCCAAACCAGCTCATCCTATGACAAATTACTATTCTACCCTTCTAATAGGGGTGGGATGTTACATGTGCCCAATAGATATGAACGGAACTTCTCTAGCCCAAATACAACTGCCAATAATTCTTTTTCTATTGTTAAATAGTTTTTCTGGGTGTTGTTTAGCCTCATCAAAGCATAGTGAATCACATGCGGCGCTTTGTTCATCCTTTTCCCTAGAACAACGCCTAACGCATAGTCACTTGCATCGCACATTATCTCAAATGGGAGAGTCCAATCTGGGGGCCAAATTATTGGAGCAAAAATTAGCTTCTCTTTTAATTCATCGAATGCTTTCCTACATACCTCGTCAAACTTGAACTCCACATCTTTTTGCAGTAACTTGCATAAAGGTTGAGTGGTCTTCGAAAAGTCTTTGATAAAGCGTCGATAGAAACCTACATGTCTAAGAAAAGAATGAACTTCCCGTACACTTACGAGGTAGGGAAGAGATTTAATGATTTCTATCTTAGCCTTATCAACCTCAATTCCCTTTGAAGACACTACATGGCCTAAGATTATCCTTGATCAACCATAAAATGGCATTTCTCATAATTCAGAATCAAATTATTTTCAATGCAACATTTTAAGATTTTTTTAAGGTTAATCAAGCAAGTATCAAAAGACTCACCAAAAACTATAAAGTCGTCCATAAAAACTTCAATACAGTCTTCCAAATAATCAAAGAAAATATTGACCATACATCTTTGGAATGTGGCAGGTGCATTACATAGTCCAAATGACATTCTTCGATATGCAAAGGTGCCAATAGGACATGTGAAAGTCGTTTTGTCTTAGTTCTCTGGTGCAACAGAAATTTGGTGATAACTTGAGTAACCATCTAAACAACAATAATGAGTTTTCCTTGCAAGTTTTTCAAGCACCTGGTCAATAAAAGGAAGTAGAAAATGATTTTTACGAGTAACAGAATTTAATTTCCGATAATCAATACAAACCCTCTACCCATTTTGCACACGGGTGGGCACCAATTCACCTGAAGTATTCTCCACTATGGTTACTCTAGTTTTCTTAGGAACCACTTGTACTGGACTTGCCCATTTACTGTCTGAAATTGGATAGATTATTCCAGCATCGAGGAGCTTTAGAATCTCCTTCTTGACTACCTCCGTCGTTGGTGGGTTCAATCTTCGTTAAGGCTGTCTTGTTTCCTTAGCTCCATCTTCCAATAGAATTCGTTGCATACAAATTGATGGGCTAATCCTTTCAAATCAGCCACAGTCCATCCAAAAGCATCTTTGTAATTTTTCAACATACCCAATAATTGTTTTTCCTGCAAAGATGTTAGTCTGCTTGAAATAATAACAGGAAGAGTTTCATGCTTACCTAAATACATATATTTCAAGTTACCTGGAAGAGCCTTCAACTCCAATTTTGGTGGTTGTATAAGAGATGGCAACAACTTTAAATTATTTCTTGTTAGTTCCAGAAAACGTACCTGTTCCTCCAAGCATTTGTTCTGCTTTAAAATCTAGATAGTGGTGTCCAGCTCTTCAGGAATGGCAAGATAATTGGCTAGTGTTTTTCTTCCTGAATATCCAAACTATTTTCCAATGTAGTCCATTGTTTATCTAGTCCATCTAAACGGAATGTTTGCTACACTAAAGTATCAAGAAAACTCACAGAAACAAAAGATTGATCATCAATAGGAAATTTCATGGCATCATAAATATTGAACTTAATCACATCACCATCAAACTCTATAGTCAAAGACCCATCATTGACATCAATTTTTGTTATGGAAGTTTTCAAAAATGGTCTTCCCAATAAAATTGGGACTGAAGTGGATGAATCTTTATTACCCATCTGTAAGACATAAATATCAGCAGGAAAAATAATATTATCAACTTGAACTAGGACATCCTCAAAAGCACCCTTTGGATAGGCATTAGACCGATCAGCAAGTTGGATTGTGACACCAGTTTCTTTCAGAGGCCCCATATTTAAAGATTCATAAATAGATTGAGGCATAACATTAATCGACGCACCTAAATCCAACAACGCTTTCTTAATTTTCAGATTACCTATTTTACAAGGGATTGTGAGCATACTTGGTTCTGGATACTTACGAGGTAACTTCTTTTGAAACACAGCAGAAACATTCTCACTCATTCGCACTTTTTCATTGCAACTTAACTTTCTCTTTGAGGTACAGAGTTCCTTAAGAAATTTAGCATAACGAGGAATCTGTTTAATAGCATCAAGCAAAGGAACATTTACCTGTAGCTTGCGAAAAGTTTCCAGAATTTCTTTCTGTTGCTCCTCCTTCTTCTGCTTAGCAAAATGACTAGGAAAAGGAGGTTGTGCACTGAACTTAGGCGTGACAATGCAAGAATCACCCTCCTTTTTCTCTTGTGACTGCTTTGGAACTTCTTTCTCTACTTCTTCTTCAACCTCTCGCTTAGAAACCTTTGGGTTAGTTTTTTTTAACTCTTTACCACTTCGAAGTGTGATAGCACAAGCACTCTTCTTTGGATTCATCTTAGGTTGAGAAGGGAACTTTCCTGAATTTTGTGCCTCCATCCTATTAATGGCAATCGCCATTTGGCTCATTTGAGTCTCAAGATTCTGTATGTTGGCTTGCGTATCTTGCTAAAATTTCAGGGTATTCTGTTGAAAGTTCATAGTATTCGTGGCCAATGTCTTGACTATGTCCTCCAAAGAATTATTTTCACCAGAACTTTGTCCCATTTGTTGTTGCTGTCTAAGCATATAATGCTGTTTATATGGCTAAAAATTAGAACTTAATTGTTGTCCCTGATTGTTGCCATAATGGAGGTTTGGATGGTCTCGCCAACCTGGATTATATATGTTTGAAAATGGGTCATACTTCCTCTGAGGTTGTCCTAAATAACCACCATTGTCTTAGCTTCTTCAACTTGGTCTTCTTGTAAAGTGAGACACATATCTGTGGGATGGCCAACCATAAAACAAATACCATAAGTCTTAACTTCCTCTTTCCTAGATACTGCAAGTTGACGTACCAAAGAAGTCAAATCATCTAATCTTCTTTCCAACGACGAAACTCCCATCTCATTAACATGTCTTGAACCATGACCATTCCAAGCTCCAAATTGTTGAGAGTTAGAAGCCATAATTGAGATCAATTCCCATGCAGTTGTTGGTGTTTTATCAACTAGCGCTCCTCCACTTTCAGCATCTATCATACTCCTTTCAATCGGTAAAAGACCTTCATAAAAGTATTGAATCAACAGTTGCTCGCTGATTTGATGATGGGGGCGGCTTGCACACAGCTTCTTAAATCTCTCCCAATATTCATATAATGACTCCCTGGTATTTTGTCAGAAGCCACATATTTCTTTTCTTATATTGGCGGCCCTGGTAGCTGGGAAAAACTTCTCTAGAAATAACTTCTTCATCTCTGCCCATTTTCTAATACTTCCAGCAGGTAAATAATATAACCAATCTTGGGCATCTTCCTTCAAAGAAAAGGGAAAAGCCCTCAGCTTTATCTACTCTTTAGTGACATTAGGAGGCTTCATTCCCATATAAAAAACATCAAACTCCTTCAAGTGCTTATAAGGATCTTCTCCCAATGTTCCTCGGAAAGTGGGTAACAAGTGAATCAGTCCCGACTTCAACTCAAAAGTGATATTATCACCCAAATTTAGAAAATTAATGCAATGAGGTTGTCAGTCCTCAGCTGGAGCAGCCAGTTGGCGTAAATTGCAATTTTCATCCATGTTCCTTTCCCTTTTTCATTCTTCTCTCAGTATTTGTTATCTTTCTTTCGTCTGCTTTCTTAATGCTTTTGCTATTTTCTCAATTTCAGGATTATACTGCAAATTTTCAGATTGATTCGAACGCGTAGCGTATATAAACCGTCAAAAATTCCCGACAATGGCACCAAAATTTGGTGAATGCTGTCGCCTGCAACCAAATATAAAAAGAAACCAACTTTCTGCAACACAAATTAATGTAGTAGTAGAAAGTAGGGATCGTTCCCATGAGGAATTCAGATGTTAGTAATTACGCAATAAAAAGGGGGGGTTGTTAAATTATGAATTAAACAGAATTTAATTGGAATACGAAATTGAAAAATAACTAATAACAAAACAATGAGAATTTAACAACCAATAGAAACAAATCTTAGTTTCCGGTCTCCTTCATTATTGAACTTGCGTTGATCATTGACACTAAAAATAACCAATTTATTAGTTAAGCATTCGTCGTGGTAATTTTATTTGCCTATTTTCTCTTATGTTTAGTTAACCAAAATATGTATTTGAATTAACCCTTATTAATCAATAACCTGGGTACAATCTCAAATTTAATTAATTAATAGCTTTACGAATCAAGAAAATTGACAAACTAGACAACATACATATGATGTATATTTAGCCTAGGCAATTATTTTCCTAGAATCATGTTCCTAACGTAGTAGACAAAAATCCTAGTCGCTACTTTTGATTAAAAGAATTGAACGTCAACTTGTTTAATCTAGCGATTGATTGAATAAAATTACAAACTAGTTGTGCACCTAGCTATAAAATCAAACAATCAAATAATGACCCAGAAAAATAATTAATACTAGATTAATAAATCGATTGAAATAAAGCACTATTCATTGATTTGACAATTTAATCTTTGGTCCAATAGCACTGTTCACGCCCTTTTAAACCGCTTTGTTACGTCGTTTGCTGTATCTTTCCACCTACTGCGTTTCATGCTTCTGGTTGTTGCATGAGGCCATGTCTAATTAGTGTTGACGTTTAGTTCAACTCTTTTTATCCCAAAATCATCGTGGTTCTTTCTATTTAGTTCCAAACTACACCTTGACATAAAACAAGATTAATTTCTTATTAAGTATAACTTTAAACCTCAAGAATAAAGAAAATTAACACACAAAAAGATAGAAAATAAAGACACTAACATATACGTTACACTAGACCTAAAGTCATGAAGCTGGTTCTGCATTGCTTACCCACGACCAGTTAACCACTAGTTACGAAGCTAATTCTACATCGCTTGCCCGTAACAAGTTAACTGCTATAGACTGGCAGTTACAAAGCTAGTTCTGCATCGTTTACTCGTAACAAGTCACGAAATTATTTCTACATCGCTTACTCGTGACTGGTTAACCACTATTTACAAAGTTGGTTCTACATCGCTTACCCGTAATAGGTTAACCACCATAAATATGCCTATATAATAATATATAGAAGGCCTAGTGGTGTACCATAGGCCAAAGTAACTCTTACATTTACAACTCATCTTATTTTCTAAATCAAGTATGGAAGGATTCATAATTGAATTATTTTAATGTAACTCCCAATAATATAAAATTTATCTTTCAAATTAGAACTCATATATTGCCAAAGCATACACTTATGCTAGCAATATTTACTTATAAAATATCGTTTGCATAAAACTCATCATAAATATTCATCTCATGATCAAGTGATAACCATTTGCATAAATTCAATTTAAAGTACACTCACAACTTGCTAGTCTTCATAAATAGAAACCATTTGCATAAAATCAATTTAAAGAACACTCACAACTTGCTAGTTTCCTTAAATAAAAACCATTTGCATAAAATCAATTTAAAAAAACACTCATATGTCATGAATTCTTTTGCAAAGAATTTAGTCATATAAAAGAATTAGAATACACTCACAACTTCACAAACTGATCACCAAGGGCACTTACGCGTTTGGTGCCTCTCTTTTACCTACACAAAACGCATTTCACTTAGCCATTTATTTCCAAATTTGGAAATAAGAAATTAAAATTATAATTCTGTTTAACCAAATTCAATATTAGTATTTAATCGCATAACAAGTACGCTAATCGTATTTCTGCTTACTTCTGTAAGCTAACTTATTGTTCTCTATTTTCAAATCTAACATCAAAAGTCACTTAAATACCATATTTTACCCATTTTAACTTACAATTTCTTCAAAATACGATCTCACGCAATTTAATTCACCATATCACAATCATGCATGATAAGTCATAGTTATGACCTGTCTCCATAATCCATACCTCCACTTGTTCCTTAATTTTCATATAGCAAACGTTCAAATTAGGTTTTGAGGTCTTTGTTCATCTGTTCCCCTATGTCTCTAGTTTCCATAAAATCAAAACTCTGGCCATTTGGACTTCTAAATCATGATATATGCACCAAATATCACATGCTGCTTCAACACAAAGGTAGTATTAGGTTACCATTTTCAATCTCAAATTTCAATGTAACTCAACTAGAATTAGGTCAAGGTCTCTTTTAGAGATTTTTATTACTATGTCTTAGGTTTCATATCTAGTTGAAATCACCCAATTTAGAGGTTTGTAGGCCGAGTTATGACCAAAACAATGGGACTGGTTCAAGTGAACTGAGAACCTATGATAGAATTTCACTAAACGTGGCTATCTCTTATCATATTCAACCAAAATTGACTTTTTGGATCATACCACACTAAAAACCCTAGCCATGTCAGATTGTCTCAAGCTTAATTTCTTTATTGATTTTCTCTAGCCCATAAATGCTTCCAAACTTATTATCTACTCTATGGAAAGTCAAAATTACCATTGATCTTACACAAATCCATTCCATGCAAAACCCTTAAAACTAGAAATTTAGGTTAGGAAAACTTACAACTTTCTTTCAATCGTTTGCAAAATTGAAGAACACTTAGTCTTGATGAAGCTTTTTTCAAATCATGCTCCAAAACCCATCAAAATTGCAGCTTCCTTCTTCTCCTTCTTCTTGGCAGTAAGTCGCCCTTGCTTCTCTTCTTTCTCTTTTATTTTTTGGTCTCTCACTTTCACTACGTTTTTTCTATTAATTAGCTAGCCACCCACGTTTAAAGAAGACGAGCATTTTGCTTAATTACAAGTTTGCCCACCATTTTCATTATAATTACACCATTATCCGTAATAACTTCTTGTAATTACAACTTTACTAAAAATGTCTCATATTTACACTTTTACCCATGCCACTTGACACCATTTAATTGGTTCTCTTCACTTGACACCATGTCTCATATTTACACTTTTACCCATGCCACTTGACACCATTCAATCCACTAACTTCCTGTCAAAATACCAAATTTCCCTTTAATGAATACAAAAAGACCAAATTACCCTTTATGCATTTAATTCACGAACTAAACGAATTAAATTTAGAAAATATTCCATAACCATCTTATCATCAAATTGACCATAAAATACTCTAATTATGGTCAATAGTTATTGATTGGATGCTTCAAAAAAGTTTCGAATGATTTTAAAATCCTTAATACCAGTATTTTCCTAAAAGGGCATTTTAGTCTAATAATTTCGGATTACCCAAATTCTATTCAAACAATGTACCTGTTTCAGTTCTTATGGACTCTAATCCTAATTTCAGAGCTTTTCATCATATTTCAAAATTGTTTGGTAACTTTTTGGGTTGCTTGGAAGAATTTTCATATTGAATCTAGAAATCATTGAATGTCTCCAAAATCATCCGGATTTCATTCAAAAGTGTCACCTAAATCTTCAAAGCACATTTCGGGGCTTCTAAAGCTTGTTTGGACTTATTCTGTAGCTTTTCAGAGTTTTCGGAAATTTTCTGAGAAATTTTTGGTCGAGTTCAAAACCATCTCTGGTTTATCCACGGTCTCCTTTATAACCTCAATAATATATTTAGACGCTTAAATTACTCTATTACACCATAAATAGAGCATACTCTATAAAATGCATGTACATCACATTACTCTATAAAATGCATGTACATCACTTCAAATTTGGGTAATAAAATGACATAGTTTCCAATCAGAACCCATTAATAAAAACAAAAATTTTTTCCTTATCCATTTGAGCTTCAACAGTAGATGGTTGTTTGCCACAACCTCTACATGTATAACTTTGGAGTTAAGAAAGTTTTGTAACTGACTCAAGGAGTAGAAAAATTTATGAAATTTCATCTTTACGTAATAATCCTTACCATCACATTTGTTAATATAATTAAATGGGTAGCTTGATAAACTTATATCAATCAAACTATAATAGTCAGTTACATTTTGGAATATTTTTGAACTTTTTTTAAATCTTATTTCGGTTCCCTTATTTATTTCTTTTGGTTGGACTAAAATATCATTAAAATTTCTCATCGTTATTCTTAGATTAGAGATTCCTCCTATCAATCATCTAAACTTATCAGAGTTTCACTCTATAAATCTACAAAAAAACTTTTATAAAAAACTTGTAAAGTATCATGCTAAACTCTTTTTTTTGCTAGAAGCAGTCTTAGCTATAATAAAGAGATCAATTAAGTTGTTTATCCCATAATCTCTTAAGTTTGATAATTCCATCAATAATGAACCTCTATTTTGAGCCTTTCTTTTTCTATTCCCTACTACGAATTTGCCTTATTTTCTAAAAATTTATTCCTTATACTTCTATATTGAGAAATAGTTAACTTTATTTAGAATAATCACAAGCTCCTTTGCTCTCCATTAACCTCTTCATTCCGTATTTCGAGCAGCAACTTATCTTTAATAAGGAACTCCCCACCAGTTAAGACCTTAGGATCATATCTTGCTTTATAGGAATCAATGATGAAGTTTTCAGAACTTACATATGGTTATCTATTGGTGAAAATGAGCTCACTATTTTTATTTTCCTAGCTTTTAGCCCGTTACCTAAATTCAACAACCTCCCAAAAATCTACTACCAACCTTTGGTGCTAATTTACAAAAAAGGATTGACCTAAAAAAGTTTATAAGTTGGACCAACCTTACTTCCTTAACTTTATCTCTCTCCATGATAAGGCAAAAATCATCCATGACAGGACCAAAGTCATTAAAGCTGTGAAAACTCCACTTTAACTTGTACTAGCTTCACTTCTAAATTCATTTTAGTTAATTGCCTCTTGAGACAACCCTTATCCTAATGACTCGGTGACCCACCTAGCACCCCACGAAAACCCTCCAGTCGATAGTTGATCAAATTGGAAAGTTCCCATGGAGCTAAGCCTTTTCCCGTTTTCTTCAAAATACTTTGATTTAATATTGGAAGTATAAGCAGTGGAGATTTTCAAAGGAAACCTTAGTAGAAATTTTGGACCTTTAAAAAAAAATGGCAGCATAACAGCTACATTTTTATAAAATTAAAATTTTCAAAATCCTTGTAAAGCATATTCAAAACACTTATATACATAAATGAAAGTCTCCACTACAATTTCTGGACTTCAAGTCCACTCAGAAGCAATTTCAAAAGGTTCAACCATGTTCATGCATTAACTTAAAAAGCATGTACGTACAACCACATTTCCACAAAACTATGTACATAACAGGTTCATCTTTGTGAAAGACAAAAAAAATGCCTACACGACAGCACGGGACGAAGACAATTACTCAAGTGTTGGAGTTTCAATTACTGAAGTCCCTAAGCGTACACTTTGGAGGTTATAATTAAAAAAGAGAAAATAAAGGATGAGCTAAACGAGCTCAGTGAGTGTTATTGGTTTCCATTCAAAACGTTTATACAAATATTAACCTCCATAAAAAAACAATTTCTTTTCTTTTCAAGTAATAACCAATGCTCTTATAAAACATATTCTTTTCTTTTCATAAGATCAATGCACATGTAAAACAAAACATACATATTTTATAAGATCAAGTTCCTCTTTTCTTGTAAAGTAAACTGTGATGGCAATCAATACTTGATCGCGGCTCATCGTTCGATCCTAAAATCGATCCTTAGAAGCCGGTCAAAAATAATAAATTTCAAAGATTGCAGTATAAGATGCAACCTCGGGTCGTCTCACTTCTTGGAACCGACGAAAGAGGTTTATGCTAGCCTAAGTCAAATAAATGCAATTAAAGCTGATAAAAGGAGGGGGTTTTGTGTGTTGATCAAAATTGAGTGCAATAACTAAAATTAAAGAAAATTGTATAAAAGTATATTTTTTGGATTTTGGGAATTTTAAAGCAAACAAAAGTTCAAACTATGATCAAATTGGATAAAGTCCTCTTGAAAATG
>JAOSBL010000002.1:22644884-22656963 GCA_027568915.1 Erythroxylum roraimae
AATATACCAATATGGACTATTTTGCAATTTTTAAAAATTTTAGGGACTATTTCATAAATTTAAAAAATTTCACGAAACGGTACCCGGTACCGGTACAGTTCCGTTCTAGAGCTCAATCCGGTACCGAGCTCGGTACGGTATTCATAACTTTAGGTGTAACTTAACACAATTTTTAAAATTAAAATAATAAAAAACAAAAAATTGAATTTTTATTATAATAATAATAAAATTAATCAATATTTTAAATTTAATTCAATATTTTCTACAATTTATAAATTAATTAGACAATTTTAATAAATTAATCAATTTTTAAAATTTAAAATTTTATCTTAAAATCTTTATTTAAAAAATTTAAAGTTAAAATAATGATAAAATTTATCACAAGCATGACTTAGTGACACAAAATTTGTTTTTTTTTTAATTTTATTTTATTTAAAAATTAAAATTAAAATAAAAAATAAATTGTCGTGACACAAAATTTTTTTTATTTTTTTATTTATTTTTTATTAAAAATATTAATTGTATAATTTAATTAAAATAAAAAAATAAAAAAGACTCACGAGTCTTATGTTTAGGTGAGGAAGTTATACAGAGAATCCAGTGTAAAGAGCAATTCAGCACCCCAGATCCTCTGTCCAGTTTTACTCTGTCTTATTTTGTCTCATGGAATCTCAGCCATTTATTTTGCGGAATCTACGCGGGCTCTATGCGGGTCTCACATAAATAAATGACTGAGATTTATTGGATACAATAAGACACCATAATATTGGACAGGGGATCTGGATTCAGGTCAATTCCCGAGGATTTCCTAATCAATCAAACTCTACTGGGATAGGAACCTACGATGCTCTCTCTCTCTCTCTTTTTGGCCTAATTTCCTTATTGACGATCAGACTCTATCTCATGAGCCAATTCTCTCGTCAGCTTATCGGCACGGTCGTCCTGACCGCCAGCGAAGGAGTAGACCCGAAATGCGAATTGGAAAGCCCTCCAAAGCATTTTGACACAAGCTTTTTTTCGTTCTGTTTTGGTTCCTGGTACACTTATCTCCATTGCTTTTGCTTCTCTTCTCTCCTGAGTCAGTATACAAGAGATTTCAATCTCGTTTTTAATCCTTTGTAATTGATCATTTACGTATATATTGTGGTAGAAATGCAAATCCAATTACGTACCTTAAGTGCCAGTTCCATGCAGTTAGAGGAAACATCTACCATGGCTTCCTTGATTCTTAGAAGAACATCGAAGTCAAAGTGGATGCTGTGACTCTGAAATTTCTTGGCTTCTTCATCTTTGGTTCTCTCCAAGCTGTCCATTTCTCCTTTTATCTATTCATACAACCAACTTTTCTCACCATATAACATAATATTCCTAGTTTCCACTTAACCAAAATATGAACTATTTCATTATGTTCCACTAAGAAAATATGAAGATACCTTATTGAAGTAACGTTCGATCTTGTCAAGAAGCTGGCCCAGGGGAGGCTCTATCTTCCAATTATGAAGTTCGGTGACCATTCCGTTCAACTTTGAGTATAATGCAGTTGCCATTCTTAATGCTTCCAGCTTCTTTTGAGGGAAACCGTCGAATCTTGCAAGCACCTGGACCATATGGAGTTAGACTTTGGAATTTGCAAGAGTAATTTGAACATTACTATATATTTCTAACTCTTCGGGGATTCATAGTCCTTTGTCTTGCAGTCCGTGGTTTTCGGTTTTGGAGGATATTTTACCTGTGTTTCATCTGTCAACTGTTCAAGAACGGATTCCGCTTGGCTGTGGAACTTGATCAGCTCTTCCATGTTCTTTGTCTGGAAATTGTTGATGGATGTTTTCAGCTCGGAGATCGACTTAGCATGCTTTTGAACATCTTCTTCAATTTGTTGGAAGTATGCTGATCTGTGATGCTCGAAGAGAGGAACATAAGCGTGATTTTAGGATTTAAAGATTGTTCCATATCCTTGGAATAAAATATAACTGTTAGCGTCCTAGTCTGATGTTAAGTTCTTCAAGAAACAATCTTTATACCTCTTTGTGATTTCTGCTAGTGCATCAGCCATTCCTTGGTTTCCTCCAGAACTGTTGTTAGCCGCAGTCTTTCTTCCAGTGGATGATTTGACATTTGGATTACCTCCTTCAACCTTTCCCTTGAGAACTCTATACAAATTTCCCATTTGGCTTGATCTCTTCAATTTAGTTTGTGTCTTCTTGGGGCGTAAAGATCTTGCTGCCCCTGGTGGAGGAGGCGGTGGAGCAGCTTCTTTACCAAGTGGCGTGGGTGGAGGTGGCGGCAATGGCATTGATCCATTTGAGGAGATCATGCGTGTAGGAGGTGCGGGTGGAACTGCTCTTGCAGCTCCTGGAGGTGGGGGAGGGGGTGGAGGCAGTACTGCTGCTGTTGTCTTTTCTGAAGATGGTGGTGACGGCGGCGGCGGCGGCGGGGGAGTTGGTGGTGCTACTGTGCTTTCAGATGCCATAGGGGGTGGTGATGTCAGACCTGCTGCTTCTCCATTTTGCTGCAACTTGTATGATGGTTGCAATGGAACAAGTGGTGAGTGAGATGGTATCCTTGGTGCCACGAAAATATTAGATATGGATGGTGTTGGTGGAGGGGTAGGTGGTGAACGCGGCTGTAGTGCTACCTCTTCCATTGTTGATGACAACACTGGTGGTTCTGATGGTGATAGTGGTGCTACAATTGCTCTTGCTTCAGTTGCTACCAAAGTTGTCTTGGTCGTTTCAATTTCATGCATTCCATTATGTTGGTGTCTTACATCCTCAGATGTTACAGGTTTGTTAGCTCGAGAGTCCGTGCTTTCCTCTGTTTCAATCAACACTTCAACATCTAACCTTCTCCTTTGATTCAAAATTGTAGTCTTTCCTACCATGTCTCTCAGTATTTCATCATCCACATGGTTCCTTTGGTCTGAATAGCTGAAATTATGAAATCCTGCATTTGGAAGCACGTGGAACGAGAAGCGTTTTACATCGATGGGGTTCAGTTTCCCAATAGCCTGATCTCTCAGAGACCGGAGAAGAGGTGAACTAGAAAATCGAACAAATTCTCCAGAATGGCGAGATTCCATGAAATCTGGAAGAACTGAAGTTGGGGTGACAGGAGAGTCACAGCATGAGGTGCTGCTGAGATCTGAATAAGATCCTGACAGGAATTTTCCAGACACACTTGTTCGTGGACTGCCTTTACTCTGATCATCTTCATCAATTACGTCAAACTTCTCTTTCGGTATCTTCATCAGGCAATTTAGTGTTCTCAATGCAAGTTCAACTGCCAAGAGGTAAAGTGACAAGATGCCTAAGAAACTCACAGAGCTTGCTTCCACTGGTTATAAGAACCTCAGAGTACTCCAAGATCATATAATAGCAATTCGTCCGTTATGACCAAAACATGATGACATTTAAATTAAGAAGAAGTCGCAAGTCTTACCAAGTTGTTCTGAATTGAGTTCGCTATTGCCATTCATGTGATTTGTACTTCTTTCCATCCAGTCTTGATTAATCATCCATGAATCTCCAATAGATGTCAAAACCTCACAAAAATAGACCAGAATCTGCTCCCGTATGAAGATAGTCAGTCAGAGGGTTGAGAATAGAATTCAGTAAGTTCAGTAAATCAACTTCCGGATGTGCTTAAGTGGCGAACCTTATCAATAGATGCTCCCTTAGTTTCTAAGATATGATTTCTGGGTATGGTTTCAGGGAAAAGCTTGTGTAGATCTTTCATTGTTACCAGCACCAGCTACATGAATAATAAGAGTTAAAAGATCATCAAATGTCATTTATGCAATACTTTTGACCATGTTGTACGAAAGAGGTTGGAGTATTACTTCATTTATGGTAGCTGAGCCATTACAAGGTGGCAGGTCAATAATGTCCCTGAAGCTAAAGATTTTCTTCCTGAGCTCCACCATCAAGATGAAATTCCCTGCAGATCCGTGGGAAAGATCTGTTTTTGGGCCTTTCATTTCCATCTTTTGATTCTTGACTGATTGAAAGCTTTTTGCTATCTGCATCAACTTTTCCATGAATATTGCATAAACACAAAATTTTTACAGTTGATAAGATATTCATAATCTTTGAGTAGCAGAATTACATTCATGAAAGCCTATCCTATAACTTCCAATTTTTCTTAACAAGATTAAATCGGAATTATCTGTAGAAATACAATCAGAATTAGTTCCTGATTGCAAGTTTCGGGGTTGGAGGACCAAATATGGTTTGGAAGACATCTGAATCCTTTTCTTCAATTGGTGAAACCTAAATAAATATTTCTATCCACTTACAAGAAAGCAATTATTGGCTATAAATTATGGGTATATGTCTCTCTTCTGTTCCAGACTTATTCAGGTTCTAAGATGCAGAGATCATCCCAATTTATTGGTAGGAAATCCAGATGATCGTCAAATAGTCCAAAACAAATGATAGTTCTCATACTAATCTAGGTTATCAAAGTATTTTGGAAAAATATAATGAAGAATTGGAATTCCCTGAAATTGAAATAAATAATGATGCAAATACCTCTGGATCTTTATAGCAAGGCCAAAATGCTGGAACGGGATGAAATATATACAATTCAAAAGGTTTGCTAATGGCATTACAAGATACTTCCCCAAGATTGATACAAACCATTTCTTTAATCATGAACATGTTGATCGATTACCTCGAACTTGGAAGGTTTGCGACCGAACAGTAACGGCTTCAAACCACAGAGGCTACCAGAGGTCATTCCTCGAGTCATATAAAACAGTGGAACAAGAAGGAGGCCAGCGACGACGAACAACCAGACAACTTCATTGAAATAAGAAGAAAAAGCCACGAGGGTCAGTTTGAGTTGTGTAAGGGAGAAGAAATATAAAAAAAGAAGAACAATTCAAAGTTTCAAATGGTTCCTGCAAAAACCATCAACGTGCAGTGCATTAAATAGATTTCTTTTTTTATGTATCGTTCTTGCTGACAACGGTAGAGAAGAAGAAAAAGGAGAGCATATAATATATATTGGGGCTATGGAACTTCTCTTTCTCATAGAGCTAGAGAAGAACAAAGAAACAGAGAGAGCAGTTGGGCTTTTAATTGTTGAGCTGCTCCGGAAATAATGCTTTCCGGGCAGCTTAGTTTCTCTGAGCTATTACCGGTTAGTGTTCCAATGCTTTTGGAGGGATAACGGCTCTGTTTTGAACGACTAACTGCTCTCTCCGAGTACAAGGTTAAATATGGAATCCGACAGATCAGCTTCTTACATTTTCCAAATTACGTTATTCATTATGCACTAAAATATTTTAATCGTTTGCTCAAAATGTAACCTCCTTTAGGAATTGCTCAGATCGATAATTAAATTAAGACTGTTTCCTGTATAAATAAACTTCCTTAATTATTCATGATTATGATGTTTCTTTAACCTTTACTTATTCTACCTATTATCCGAACCGTGAAGGAGCCAACTTACAGATTTAAGTTGGCGGGTTTGATGATCCAAATCCTGTACCTAGCATGATGATTTAATGTAGGACTATATCATATAAACTAAGAAACAAAAACTTGGGACTTTGAGAGGTTGAATAATTATTTTCTTAAATTCGAACCTTATAGTACGTATGTTGAAAGATAAGATAATGTCGACGGGGTCTCTTTCTTTTAATTATCCTGGTGGAGGGTCAACGTTAATCCGACGTTCAAGTTATGCATAAAGTTTAAATGATACTTTAATCCGACCCTTATAGTACGTATATTGAAAGATAAGATTTAGATGTTGCTTCTCTATTCGGAAGTTTCCTGCCTTTAGTTTCATCTTTGTTAAGAGAGGTAGTATCACCATATAAAGCAACATTTGAACTCTGCACATCTGCTTCCAAGAATGACGAATCAATTCCGGGTCTGTAGTCCAGGATTCCCTACTGGACTCGAGTCTACAGTCTCAACCAAGCACAAAATAAAAGACTATTTGGTTCCTTGGTATTTTGTACCGTTGCATCCAATTATAAATTAATCCAATCCACTCTATAATTCTTTAAATTTCAACTCAATCTTCATAGTTTCATTTAATACATAAAGTGAACATAAATAAGCAAAACATGCTAAAATCTTTAAACATTTTATACTCTTTAAACATTTAAATTTAAAAAACAAAGAAATATCTACAAGTTTATTTGAAAAGTCTCATAGTCTTTTGACTCAAGAGTAAACACATTGTCATAAAAATCTCTAATTACTGCACTAGATCACTATCTCAAATGCCTATTAGCATTATTCTTTAACTTAGACCTTTTTATTAATCCAAATTAAGTAGAGCAAAATTATTTATATTTGTTTATTCATATACTACTATTTTTCTTTGTTTCTTATTTTTATGTGTGGGATAATATAAATGCTCAAAAAGAATTAACATTTAACTCAATGCATGCATAAATTATATACAAAGTATCATAATTTTAAATCAAGTATTCATTTAGGGAGCTCTAATTCACCGTCCGATTGCTAAGGATACCCTGGATAGATTTTCAAAAAAAGCTAAAGTCCAAGAGTTAACTGTAAATGGTAACTGGGCTTCTTCCTAATGAGTAGAATGTCATCGACATACAAAATTAGGAAAATAACCTTGCTTTCTTGTATCCTTTTATACACACAAGGCTCATTTAGGTTTTGTATGATAGACTTATCAAACCTAATGTTCCAAGAGTTAGACGCTTGCTTAAGTCCATAAATGGATCTCTACAATTTGCATACCTTATGCTCATTACCTGGCTCAACAAATCCTTCTGGTTGGGCCATATAAATGGTCTCCTCAAGATCCCCATTAAGAAATGTGGTCTTGACATCCATTTGCTATATTTCATAATCGAAATAGGCTGCTATGGCCAAAAGAATTCTGATGGACCTAAACATGGCAACCGGAGAAAAAGTCTCCTCGTAGTCTATACCCATTTTTTAAGTATAGCTTTTAGCTGCCAATCTAGCTTTAAAAATCTCTACCTTTCCATCTGATCCTCTTGTCCTTTTGTAGATCCATTTACACCTATGGCTTTTACATCTGGTGGTAGATCTACAAGGATCCAGACTTCGTTGGTGTACATGAATCTATTTCCAATTTCATCGCCTTGAGCCATTTTTCTGCATTAACATCATTAACAGCCTGTGTATAAGTAATGAGATTCGTTTATTCTTGGTTCGAGATGGAAATTATGCCTTCTCCTAGACCTAGATACCTATCTGGTTATCTCACAACCCTCCCACAACGTCTAGGCACTACTTGATGTTCAGGCTGCTCTTCTGATTCAACTCTTAAATCTATTTCGATATCTTATTCTGCTATATCCAAATCAACTCTTGGTTTAGATGAAATAGCTAACTCCTTTAGTACTACTTCACATCTTCCTTTGTGATTTCTCATAAATTCTTCCTCAAAAAAGGTCGCATTTGTCGACACAAATACCTTCCCATCCTAAGAACTGTAAAAATAGTACCCTCGTGTACCCGTAGGATATCCTACAAACAAACATAATTCTGACCTTCATTCCATCTGTGTGGATTTAAGCCTTAGAACATAGGCTGGGCAGCCCCAAGTCCTTAAGTGCCGCAATGAAGGAACTCGGTTAGTCCATAACTCCCTAGGTATTTTAAACACCGATTTGGATGGAGCAAAGTTAAGAAGATAAGTTGTCGTTTATATGGCATATCCCTAGAATGATTCTGGAAGGCTAGCTTAGGACATCATTGATCTTACCATTTCCAATAGACTCCTATTCCTCCTCTTTGCCCCACCATTCTATTGAGGTGTTCGAGGAGTTGACAAGTTGGAAACAATTCCAATGTCAATTAGAAATTGTTGGAACTCTCCAGACAAGCACTCACCACCTTGATCCGATCGAAGTTGTTTTAATGGCTTGTTTAGATACTTCTCAGCTTCAGCTATGAATTTTTTGAAATTTTCAAAGGACTAACTCTTTTTATGCATTAAATACAAATAGCCATGTCTAGAGTAGTCATCTATAAAGATAATGAAGTATTCATAACCTCCTCTAGCTTGTATGTTCATGAGCCCACACACAACAGTGTGTACTAAGTCCAATGTAGATTCAGATCTATTGCCTTTGGAAGGAAATAAGGCCTTGGTTATTTTTCCTTCAATACAAGATTCACAGGTAGGTAATGAATCATTATCCAATCCCGCAAGGATCCCATCCTTCACTAACCTGTCAAGTCTTTTCTAATTGACACAACCCATTCTTAAATGCCACATATATTTTGAATTAATGCTAGAGTCATTAGATTATCTTGGTTTTATTAATTCTGTGGTGTTTAGTAAGCTTGTCATAGGTTCTATAAAGAACAATCCCTGTTTATTTATCGCATTACAAATAAAATCCTTATTCTCATATATTGAAACAACATTTTCAAAATATAAGGAATAACCATATTTTATTAAACAAAAAATAGAAATCATGTTCCTTATAATCCTTGGGATGTAATATACATCCTCCAAATATAACCTATGACTACTAGGAAAGTCTAAGATAATTACTCCCACTGATTCTGCCTAAACGTAGAATCCATCTGCTATATTGACTTGAAACTGGCCTTTACGTAGTTTTTTACATGGTTAGTGGTTCCTGAATCTAATATCCAAGAATCAAATGAATCTGCCATATTTCTACTTCCTATCAAACCTAGGAAACCCATACCTTGTTTGCTTTTGATGGACTCAAGGTAGACTGCATAGTTTCTTTTCCAGTGGCCCTTCTCACCACATTGGAAACACTTTCCTTTGGTGTCCTCTTTGGCCTTCTTTTTCATGGGTTGGACCTTAACCCCTGTTTGGGCCTTCTTTTTCATTGGACGTTTCTTCTTTTGCTTACCCTTACCTTTGGGTTTAGAAGAAGATGCTACATTAGCCTCGGACCCATTAGCCTTGACCTTTAATATCTCCTCCACGCTCTGGAGGGTATTCATCAACTCAATCAAGGTGTAATCCTTGGTGTTGAGCTCATAGTCTAAGTTGAACTACTGAAAAGAAGAGTTTAAGCTAGTGATGATCATAATCATCTGTGTTTCCGCATCCATGTCCATCCCAAGCATCTCAGTCTAAGTAACCGGTTCACCAGGCTTTTGTCTGAGATTGTGAAAGGATTAGATAGCTTTCACCCTTGCAGACCTGGTTCTCACACCAAACATCTCATGTAGGTGATGGACCATTGCACCGACAGTTTTCATGCCTGCAATTCGCTTTTGCAACATTGAGCTGACAGAAGCTAGAATATAGCGCTTAGTAGTCTTATCAGCATTCTGCCATCGCTCATGTTGTTGGACTTACTTAGAAGTTGAATCTCCACCCAAAGGTGCAGGCTTATTGTCTATTAATACCCATGAAATTTGTTCATATCAGAGAACAATGTCAAGGTTACAACTCCATTCATTAAAATTATCTCCGTTTCCTAATTGGTTATTAGTCAAGAGCAAAGTGAGTGGATTCATATTATGGTGATTATGTATGAAAAATAAATTATTAAAGAATAAACATACTAGTCAACAATATTGGAACTTTTTATAAAATCATGATGCATGTGTACATGATGATAATAAACATACTAGTCAACAATATTGAAACTTTGTATAAAATCATGATGCATGTATGCATGGTGATAGATTTAACAAAACTTAAAAAAAATTAAATCTTTATACGACGATTATTTTTCTTATCTATAACGGACTAAGTGATGGTGGGTCATCTTATCCATTAAAAGAAAGACTGGGACCCTCCCATTGAAAAAGCTACCAAGCATCTTCATGCCTAACTTTTAAAGAAGCATCATAATTTGGTCCATACATTTATCAACAAAGCTACGGTGGGCAGGTTATTGATAAAATATGTTGAGTGTGTAACCATTTGATTCATCCACTAAAGGTACTTGCAAATCATGCCTCGGTGGGAGGTCACATTTGCTACCAATGAGTTGACTTATCCTTTAGGAGAACCAAACTATGCAAGATCTAGGATTCAAGTTCTCCAGTGGGGAGTAACACTTCACCACATGCAACCGGGCCATCATATGGAGACCGTGGACTCTCACATGAGCATCCTCTCCCACTCAATCTTTTTGGTCTTTAAGTTTTAATAAATACCATCTTGTCTAGATGCAATTTATTAATCATCCTATATTGTTTCATTATATATCTCATACATAATGAACGCATGGCAAAGCCTAGGGCTGGCATTTATTCTAAATGGCATACTTTCACATAATATCGCATATTATTAGCATCGATTCATCAATTCATCTCATGAATAATAACACTACTTTTAATTGTCCATCCTATAACATAAAAAAAAATTACAAGGCTCTTTGGCCCATAAAAAAATGGACTTGGACCTTCCGCTTTGAACTCTTCGCTTACATGAATTGGCCCATTCGGTAAAAAGTGTGTAATGGCATTTATTTTACAAATCCTTTTGTTTTTCATAAAATTGAAATTTTTCAATAGGAAAATAAAAATTCTAGCACTTGAAAAACTCACAAAATCGAAAATTTCAAGAGAAACACAAAATTCCAGCACTTGAAAACCTCATAAAATCGAAATTGTCATTACACCATATCATAAACCGAAACCATTACCTACTCCTTTCTTCAATCCATGGTTGCTTTATCTTCAACATTACAGAAATTTGTACATTACAAAATAAAAAAAAGCAGAAAATGAAGACAAGGAGGAAACATGGCGATGATAGGCCACCCTCCTTGTTATAAACCAAACGAAGAAAACTTACAAGGTAATCTATATTCTATGGACAACCAAAAGAGTAAAACATACACCATATATATTTCTATCACATAAAATATATAGCATACATAAATATAATTGCCAACCCATGCAACATATAGGAATCGAATCATGCATAATAAAATGGCTCTAATACCAATTGTTGGATCGAAAACATAAGCATACCCTAGGGACTTATTATGTACCGACTGAAAAATGGAATAGTATTAATGTAAATGGAACCAACCATTAGTACTCGTTGTATATTGGCTACTACTGTAACTTTTAAAAACCCCAGGGACTTATTAGCAAAATTTAAAAATTATTTGCCCACCCTTACCTAACCCTCACTCATCTGCTTCCTCTCTTTTAGTCTTTTGTGTTTTTCTCTCTCTCAGTCTTAGACACTCTCTCCATTCTCTCTCTCTCGTTCTCCTCTCCAGTCGATGCCTCTCCCTCTTTGGTGACGATAGAACCACTGTGCCACTTTCAGCTTCCTCCAGGCCACCGTCGTAGTTTTAGCCCTCCTCCACATAGACCATGCCACCACACGCCACCAACGAACCACTTTCAGGATTCAACCCTCCTCTACACCACTCTCCTCTACTGGGGACGCCACAACCTTCTGGCTTTACTCGTTTATTGTTGCCTGCTACCACAGCATTTGGAATCGCCATATATGAGAAAAAGAAGGCCTAATCTAGATATGGAAAAAAAGCCAGATCCAAACCCTACCTGAGGCTAATACCTGAAGCAAATATCTGGATTGTGATTTTTTTTGGGTGTGTTTTCTTTTCTACTTAATTGCATTTGTGATTGTGAATATGTTAGAAGCTGGAAGTTGGAAATAAATTGTGAATTGGATTTAAGATTTGTGAATGGTTGGATACCTAGTGTTAGACCCCGATCTCTTTTTCTTTATTCAATAGGTTTGTATAAATTATTGGCAATTTAAATTGTCTTTTGGTTAGTATGAAATTAGGGTTTTAATTGATTTCTTATTGGTTAGAATAATTTAGGATTATAGTGCAATAATTATTAATTGAAGGAATTGAGGTAAATTAGAATTTTAATTTTGGTATTAGATTTGAAAAGAATAAGAAATTGTTAAATTAGGCCATAAAATAGTGTTAGAATAAATTAGGAAGTGTTTATAAGGTTTTAAGGCTTTAAGTTATCAAATTGGGCTAGGTCCATCTAAATAGATGACTAAATGAAAAAGGAAGGGAGCATATGGGCTTTTAAGAGGGAGCCCACAAAAATTTAAATGGGAAGGAGGGAAATGAAAATTTGGGAAAGGTTATAAGGAGGGAAAC
>JAOSBL010000002.1:22657063-22669790 GCA_027568915.1 Erythroxylum roraimae
AGAGACCTGAAGAGGCTCGGTGAAAAGAATACTTGTATTTTTTAGAAGTATAGTGAAATCTCAGAAAGGATTTTGAGAACTGGACGTAGCCCACGGTTTGGGGTAAACCAGTATAAATCTGCTGTGTCGATTCTTACTCTCAACTCTCAACTTTTATTTTTGTTGTTTTATACAAGTACTTAGAAGCGAATTGCAATACTTCGTAAAACTGTTATTCAATAGTTCTGAGAAAAAGCAAATTTTGAAAAGAAGTTTTGAAAAGGGAATTGTATTCAAGAAAAGGATACATAATTCAACCCCTCCTTCTTGTGCGTTTTGTATATCGACTATTAAGTCTATACTAACGTGTGATTTACTTCAATATTCCCATTGAACTGGTGTCAGGAAGGTAGCCTTTCATCTCCATTTTTATGCTCTAAGCATGAGCCATCATGTCATTCCAAAACTCAATCAAATCAACACCAATAATACAACAATCCGAAAAGAAATTATAACCTTAAAATTATTAAAATAGCTTAATCATGACTTGACGTCGATATTCCCATTGAACTAGTGTCGGGAAGGTAGCCTTTCATCTCCATTTTTATGCTCCAAGTGTGAGCCATCATCTCGCTGCTTTGTTGGTGAAGAAAAACTACCAAAAGTCTAGCACCTTTACTCTATTCCATAACACCGCTCTCTTCTCCCTTTGTTACTGTTCATGTGATGTGACAAATAAACATTTGTGGTCCATTGTTACTATTCACTTATGTTTAAAACCATCTCTCGCAAGCTCTCTTCTGCCGCCCCTTCTTGCTTTTGTTCACGCTACTGTTAATGTTTTTAAAACCCTCTATTCTACTGTGTGTTTTAAGCCAGAAAATGCACCATACGTTTGCATTTGGTCTATTGGCTTTATTGTTGCACGTTGTCATTTTCTGCTGACGTGAAACGTCTGCGTTTCATGTTGCATTTAACACATACTGTCAACCTTATCTACCAAACGTTGTCACTTTGGTCTCCTTGGTTGTATGTGTGAAACACATATATGGCTGTGCGTTTCATGCATGAACCATGGATTGTAATTTGTAAATGTTGTTCACATGCATGGAGTTGCCCAAAACGCACCTTTGTTACTGTCGTTTTATGCTTTAAGGAAGGTTGCATTTTGCTTCATCTTTTCCCAGCCATCATTCCATTAACTTCAGACCATTAAACTCACGTAAATTAGATGCTAAAACATGCACGTGCTCTTGTTATTTCTTCATTTTTTCAGCAAGCACTTTTAATTCTTCTTTGTATTTTGGTTTTTCTTCTTCTTCTTGTCTTTCAATTTGTCTTTCAATTTTCTTCTTCTTGCTCCTTGAAGACAAGTGAAAATTAATCTTCGAAAAACTGCCCAATTATAGTTCTTTCAACTCACTTTAATTTCTTTGTTTTCGAATTGTGTCTAAAATCACAAATGAGTCAAAGTGAGTATCTTAAGCATTTCTAAGTCATTAATCACTAAGTGTAGCATATCAAAATTTATACACATATCAAAGTCATTTGCTATAGAATGATAATAGTTGTCATTAGAAGAAAAATGATTGCATGAATTTTCTTATCTATGTTAATTATAATAGAGATCATATATACTTCTAGTTTATGATTAAGAGTATTTGATACTAAACTCATATTCAACATTACTACATTTCTCAAGGGATGATAAGAACTAGATTTTTGAGTAAAAACAGTTAATCCAATTTATAGAAATAGTTTGTACACATTGGATCGAAGAAGACTTATGCTTAACATAAATGGAAAGAATACAAATTTTGATAATCGATACTATCCTTTTATGCAATGTTGGTTAAATCAATATAATGAGAATCATAAAGTTACATGAAAGGATATACCTATCTTTTTTATTATGAGTCATATGAAACTTGCGAAACTTATTAGTTTAAAACATAACCAAATCAAATTTTCTTTAAAGGATGATGATGATATTGAATTGTAAATTTTGTAAATATGATGTATTGGATGTAATAGCAAGATTTCATATTAGATATAAAATGTTAAGACTTCAAAAGAGTCAAAGTTAATGATTGAGGGATGTGATGCTTAGTTGAAGCATATATTATCTACTAAGTTCAAAACTAAATTGGATAATAAAAATTAATGAGATATCCAAAAGGTTGAATAAAATCTTACTTACCCATTGAATAAATTCTTTATTTCAATGTATACTTATAAGATAATGGTTCTCAAGATAAGTAGTAGGAGTAGTAAGATGAAATTTGAAAAGTTTAAATTTTATGAAAATACATTTAATTAGATCTAGTGCCTTTATTGATACATTTGATGTATAGTAGAAAGGTTATAAGATGTTAAAAGACCCACTTTTATGGTAAATTCAAAGAGTTTGTTTTCGATATGATTATGAATTTATAATATCTATAACAAGGTTAGTGGGAGTATAATTGTCCTCTTTAGTAGGAGTATGTGAAGACATATTGTTCATAGAGAACAACAATTCATATTTTCAATTGTTGAAAAATATAATGGTAGAAGAGCAAATATTGTTCAATAAGAAAAAGGTGACAACTTAATTATATGAACTAGATCTATAGAGATAGATATGGAAGTTGTTTACCTATTTTAAGTCCAAGAACATGGATAATGTATTAAAGGTGTTAAGTATTTGAGATATCTCATACTTGTGAAGTATTAAAGATATCCATTATTCTATGTATAAGTTGATATATGAGTTCAAGGTGATATGAATATTAACTTTAGAAGTAAATCCTTATTAAGATACATTTTACTTGGAGCAATATTATTTTTACATTGAAAAGATTCAAATGTAGCATTAATTACAAATAAAGCCAACATACATTTGTCATTTAATGGAAATGATTATTTGGATAAGAAATTATGTAATGAAATTAGTATAATTCCTTGCATTGTTCAGACAGTAATGTATTGTAGAACATTAAAGCCTTTAGGTATGTAAAAGGAGCTAAGGTCTTATCAAAGATCCAAGTATGTAGTTAGTCAATTACTCTTAATTATGATGATAATTAAGATGAAGGTTGTAAGATTTAAGCAAGTGTTTCATTATAAAGAATCTTATATAATTCTTTTACTAAACCATTGTCCTAGCAGTAGCATGATCATCATATGGTGATATGATATAAGATACTTAGATAATATGCATAGTGTTAGTAGAAAATTATTGGTTTATGCCCTACAGCAAATCATTTGGTTGTAGTTTAACTATAAAATTATTTAAACGCATTCTTTATTTTTTACATACTTAGATGTATATGGTAAGGGTTGTAGCATAAATATACATTGTAAATGAATTATAATGAAATCGTAATTGTGAGATTTATATTTCATTTTTGTATTATTCGTAAATTGTTTCTAATTATTATTCTATTGATACTGGACATTAATAGAGCATAAAGACTAATATACGTTAGGTTTCTTCTTTATGAAGGAAGTAGTTGATCTTATATGCTAAAGTGTGGAGATATTTAAACATGTGCTTACTAGAGAGTAAGTTCACTGAATTGTCCCCACATGATAAATCCATTTAGATCATTACTTGTATGTTTATGTAAATTCTCATTGTGATAATTGTATAAGTGATCCTTTAACTTAAGAACTCCAAAGTTATCTCATGTAGGGATCGCCATATTTTGATTCTCCTTATGATCTATTCTAGTGAAGGATAGCTCAGTCGGTAGTCATTTAATATAGCATGAACTGTATGGAGGTAGTTAAGTAATCAGTACTAGATTCATCACCCTAAAGTGATTAGGGAGAATGTTTCGTTATTCTTAATTATTATTAATTCGAAAATCCTTGGCCAAGGTAAAATGACATTTAAAAAAATATAGTTTGTAAATGTCATTAATTAAATTAATTGTTAATGGTGAAGAACTAATACGATTTGGCTCAAATAAAATAGATATTAATTTCATACTCTATGTCTAATCAAAACATTGTATAATAAAAAAAATGAATTATTGAAAAATCATATACGAAAATGTTAATCAAAACTACTTTGACATTCTTAAATATTAGGGTGGTCATAATGCATTACCAGACGTCAATCTTGATATATGAATATAAATTGTTTAATTAAAAAATTAAAGATAAATTAACGGAGTTTCATTTATATAATCCTAAATATGATTTAGGGTTACAATTTATATATATTGCCAATATATTTGCAAATCTAATGGGTCACAGAATAATAGGTTGAAAAGAGAAAATATATTTTAATCAAGTTGAAATTTGTTATAAAGTTTGAAAAATTTTGTGATTAAATATGAGATATTTAATAAATAAGGATCAATATGAGATATTGTATCTTATTTGGACATAATTAGTATTTTATTAGTATCAACTGAAGTTGAAATTTTAGTTTCAATTAAATTACTAAAATATTCAAAACATATTATAATAGGCTTGAGCTCTAATAGAGCTAGCACTCCTGGCCTAACCCTCTATCCAATATTTGCAAAGTTCTTTCAACACATTCTATAAATACTATCAGAAACCGGACACTTGTGTAGCTATGATAGTTGAGATGAGCTAATTTTTGAAACAATTCGGGGGAAATGTAAAGAAAAGAATTAAGTTTCATAATAAGGTATGAATTATGATTCATGTTTTATTATATTTTATGTATTAATTATTTTATAGAATTTTAAGTGTTATTAACTTTTGAAAAATCATAAAAAATAGTTTTGTTATTATTTAGTTGTGCGTGAGATTATATCTCATCCCAATTTTCCAACAAGTCTAACTTGTCACTTCATGCGTTGCGTGCGGGAATTATATTAGCTTGATTTAATGGCATCATTTGTTTTTTATCATCAATCGTCACTAACATTCAGCTGAAATATCACACCAATGCGCAGTTTGGAGAGGTCTGATAGTACGCAGTATTACTACTACATAATAGCTTCATTTAATGTCATCATTTGTTTTTTCTTTTCTATAATCTCCTTTAAAATGAATTTATCATAAAACCGTTTCAAATTAGTTATTTTCAATATTTTAATACTGATTAAACAATTATTTTAAGTAATTATAGCAAAATACCATGCTTATTTATATAATTTAGCAATCTAATTGAATTATTAATGAATTATAAAAGAACTTTCAAAGCTACACTCAAAACACGTTAATTTTAAAGAGAGATATAAATCACAAAGAATCCTTGGAACGTCAACCTTGATGTCCTATTGAAGTAATTGTTCGGTGGAATTAAAGTTGATTTTATGGGTATTTTTAATTCACTCTTCATTTACAATTTAATTTGAAAGCAGAAGGAAAAATGTTCTTTCTTTGAAAAAATTTCCTTGTACAACTCAAAATTAAATCAACGGTGCTTACGGTGTAAAGCTTTGTTACAAAATGAAGTTCATGACGAAACTTAACGAATAATACGACAAAGAGTCCTAAATTCAAAATTTGAGGGAAGAAGGATGGAGCTAAAGTGTAAAAGAAAGGGAGTGCTGATCCCCTGTCCAAATTACCCAGTACCAACCCTGTCCAAGTGGATCTTAACCATTCACTTGTGTGGGACCGGGTTGGTACTGGATAATTTGGACAGGGGATTTGGGGTGAAAGAAAGGTGGTTGTGACCTGTGACTTGTGACGCAGACCTCTGCTGGAATGGGAAGCAGCAGGCTACCCGGTACACATTTCAGCCAAATGGTCACACCTTCACACGATTGCTTGGTTACTCCCTTTTCTCTTCCTCAGAAGAAGCCAAATTCTTCCGTTTTCCCCAAAATTTACTATTCCTCCTGTTCAAACGTTATAACTCAAACCTTAGCATCAAAGGATATCTGGACCATCAAATAGTCAATGGATACGTTGGTCATCCCACGAGTTAGGAGTTCAAACCGTCTTCACTACATTCCCAGCCCTGGGCCCACCTTCATTAGGGCCCCGATATTAAATCTTAAAAATTTTGCATGTTCTGTTTTTTAAAATATTATTCTACTGTTTACACTCTCTTGCGTGGGTTCTACGTTAACATTTTTTTTCTTTTACCCAATCCACATCCCCACTTGCCCCACTTTTTTTAAAAAAATTTATATAAAAAAATTATTATTTTAAAATTTAATCTTATAAAAAATAAAATTTTATTTCCATTAAAATTCTATCCTTATTAAAAATAAAATTTTACCCAATTTAAAAAAATTTCTGAATCTATCCTGCTTTTACCTAGGCTCCACTCTCTAAAGTATTTATTAATTCTCATTTAATACTTATTAAAGAGAAATGGAAGAGATAAAATTTTTAGCATATGTCCTGCTGTGTTTAAAAAGTTAATGTTAAATTCTTGCCATTATAAATTCTTTTGAAACATTTAGGTGTAAATTTTTTACTCTAAATTTTTTATTTCTATCGATATATAAATCTAAAATACTCAGCTTAAAAATTAGTAGCAAAAGAATTTTACGATTCTGATTTCTAAATTTAGAGTGATAATTTAAAGTTAAAGTCTCTAATTTTTAATTTATTTTTAGCTTATTATATTTAAATATTTGAGTGATAATTTACTACAACACTTATAGTTCACCTACTTGCAGCCTTTTTTATTATAAATCCCTAAATTTATTATATTCTAAAAAAGTATTATTTATTTGTATATTATTACTTAAGTCTCACAAAATTTATCCTTTTTTATTTTATTATATTAATTCCCACAAAAGAAATTTTTGATTACTTAAAATTTAATCAAATATAATAAAAATTATTTGATTATTAAATAATATTGTAAATAGTTAATATGATATACTTTGCTTGACAAAATAATATTCAATTATTTCCACAATTGCAAAATAGGATAATATTTGGCTTGACAAACTTAGAATGGATAATAACTTAGAATAAAATTTATTATATTCTCTCCTAGGCATTTTAGTTTCTTGTATTTTTATAAATTAATTTCTTGTATTAGTCACTTATATATGGATATTAAATTTTAATAACAAAAATACACTTTTAAAATTTACATATTTGTATGTCGCTGATTTATTGGAGGCCTTTTTTTTTTCCCTTCGTCCATAGCTTATAAAATGTTAGGAATGACCTTGCTTCTGTATAATAATAATACATTTTAATTTTCTATCTCTAAATTAATTCAGCCATCATTCAACAGTTGCAAACATCAGATTAACAATTAATGCTACAAACCACAACAATGAAATTTCAATCTTAATCCAGTGTTATTCTCTTCATTCCTACCTTATACATAATAAACAAATACGATCATTTTATTATTTTTGCAAAGTATATTGAAAAACGAGTTCCTTTGAAGCGAGAAGTTCTCGACTTTTGTATGGAAATAGCATGTTAACATGACTTGATAATCCATGTGTGCGTCTACCTAGCTATTAAAAGAATGTGTTATTTTTTCAACCATACCCATTGACACTCCCCAAATTTCTAGTCCCAGGTATTGAAGAAGTATCTATTACTTTAGTTGGATGTAACAAATAATGTTCTAAGTATGCTAATTAAATTAGAAATCAAACGATAAAAATAGTACATCCAACCCTTTTCAACTTTTGGTATCTGCAGTCCATTTAATTATTTTCGAAACACATTCTTATTCTTTTAACTGGTCATTAATTTTGAAAAGATACTCTGGAATAAATATAGCCACAGATGAGCTAGCAAACACAAATGTAATGACTCTTGGTAAAAGATCTGCGTTTTCAAATTAAAACTAGGCAATAAATCATGTACCAAGATATATGCCGGCCGATCGACCCAATATAATTTCACAAGAAAAAGTTGCTACTCGGTCAAACGCAATCCCAAGAC
Organism: Erythroxylum roraimae; assembly: GCA_027568915.1. Taxonomy (NCBI): domain Eukaryota; kingdom Viridiplantae; phylum Streptophyta; class Magnoliopsida; order Malpighiales; family Erythroxylaceae; genus Erythroxylum; species Erythroxylum roraimae. The sequence continues at coordinate 22,664,888 of JAOSBL010000002.1, forward strand.
CAATGAACGTGTTTGAAGGATTAGTGACATCCATACAAATACATAGAGGAGGTAAAGAAAGAAAGTCAAAAAATTCAAATATTTCCTTTTCAATTTCTTGTCTAACCGAATACCATTATACTCTCTGATCGGTCCTATATTAGAATTTCTTTGTCGCCATTGAAAATCAAATCTACCGAGCTCTTAATATTCTTCCCATCTCCAGCATCCTACCTATATAAATGTTGGTGAAGCTTAACCTCAAACCCTCTCACCCACGGCATCCAATTTCTTAATATATACTCTCTACTTTGATCCAATACTTTTGCTTAATGAGCTTCTTCAGGCAGATCAGGCCACCATCCGCAGCCATGAGATTGTATAGTAAAATCGTGCCACAGCATAAACAAATCCAAAAAGCCATTAAACCACCTTGCGACATCTTCATTAATCACAGAGGAATAGACACCAAAAGAACCATTTCCGGGTTGCTTTACGACCACCTTTTTCGACTAGGACTCAGACCTTTCTTGGACAGCAAGAACTTGCAGCCTGGTGACGGGTTATTCGACAATATAAATAAGGCAATCCATGATTGCAAAGTTGGTGTCGCCGTTTTCTCTCCACGTTACTGTGACTCTTATTTTTGCCTTCACGAATTGGCCTTGATCATGGAGACCAAGAAGAAGGTTATACCTATATTCTGTGACATTAAACCCTCGCAGCTTCACGTCAAAGACAATGGAGGCTGCCCCGCAAATGAGCTGCAGAGATTCATTTATGCTCTAGAAGAAGCAAAATATACTGTAGGTCTCACATTCAACACTGATAAAGGGTAAGTCTTATGGCTAAACTCCTTGGAATATACTGTAATGAAACGGGATTCAAATCTTTCTTATATATATTCATATATGCATGCAGGAATTGGTCGGAGTTCCTAACGACAACGACTGATGCGATCATGAAGAACTTGATCGAGGTGGATCAAGAGGAAATTCGCAGAACCCGAAGATATGTTTAACGCAATATTCAGCAATAATGTAGAAACTTGTTAATCACTTCACCAAAATAACTTTTAATTACTTAATAAGATGCTCCATCACTTAATCGACAATGGAGATATCTCATTTGTTGGTTGTTTCTAACAAAGGTCTGTAATTTAAAATTTCGTTTGCTCACGTACAGGAAAGTGTATATCAAGAGGTATACCGCCTAACACAGCCCATGCTTGTAAATTTGCTTTCAACGAATAAGCAAGTGATGTTAAGTTGATACAATCTAGGAGATCTTGTTAATTAGCACTCTGCATAACATACGGGTAAGTTGTAAGTTACATTCTTCTATTTCTACCTTTCTGTCAGGAATCCAATATCGGACAACTATAAGAGCATTCAATAATTTATAATAGTGTGTAAACCTCCCCCTTTTGAGCTAGCTTTTAGGAGTGAGTTAGGCACTTTCTAATATGGTATTAGAGCCAGTTTGTCTCGATGGTTTGGGGCAGTGCCCGATTATGTCCCTTTGCTTGATATGTCCATCAGATGTCCAGTTCTGCTCTGGACTGAGAGGAGTGTATCAAGATTCCCGCATCGGACAACTATAAGAGCATTTAACAATTTAAAATAGTGTGCAAACTTTTCCCTCTTAAGCTAGTTTTTGGGAATCAGTTAGACCTTTCTAACATGGTATCAGAGTCAATTTGTCTCGATGGTTTGGGGCGGTGTCCGGTTATGTCTCTTTGCCCAATATGTCTATCAGATATCTACTCCTGCTCTGGACTGAAGGGGGTGTGCCAGGAATCACACATCGAACAACTATAAGAACATTCAACAATTTATAATAGCATACAAACCTCCCCCTTTTGAGCTAACTTTTGGGGGTGAGTTAGGCACTTTCTAACACTTTCTGATGCATATCTTGTAATCAGATGTATAGATGACGTTGAGATCAATAAAACTGGTCAACTATTCTATTAATAGAAAGAATATGATCTTCGTACTTCATGAAAGTTCTATTAACAGAAAACGAAAAAGAATGGTATCTACGTGAAATATCATGCGAAAGTTCTTATAAAACAAGGTTGAATATATATGATAAGCTACCTTTTTTTTCTTTTGAAGAAAGTAAACGAATCTAGTAATAGAAACCTCACAGAAACTTGTCAATGAGCTGGCACATGGCTCGACGGGCTAGAGCTAGCTAGCCTGTAGCCGGATAAGTTACGAGCGGGTCGGCTCGGTCTGGCTTATCTGATTATATTTTTAAAAAAAATTAAAAATGATGTCGTTTTTAATATGCCAATTGAGCCTCGCTTGTTGTTTTTAATATTTCAATCAAGCCACAAGCTAGTTGGACCAGATCATGTCCGACCGGGTCAAAATTGACATCCCTACATAAACCAACGCAAGTACAACCACAGCTTGTTGGGCCAAATATGAGCAACTAAAGTATGAAGAGATACGATAAGCTAATTAAGAAAGCACCAAATGAACACACGAGAAGGATAAGCTGAGATAAGAGGGAGAGTTTCCCGTTATAGTTCAGAGCTACAGAGGAGTAGCGAGTACTCCTTAGCCATTGTGGAGATTAGTTCCCTATATGTCCCAGATAGAGGCCAGAGTGAAACTCAGATCACAGGCACAATATCTTAAGCTAGGATGAATTGTTTGATCCATTGAATAGTCAAATTGGTACAACGTTGATCTAGAGAGCTCTTGGCCTTGAAAACTCTCAAATAATTCATCTTTCTTCATAATGCAAAAATACCAAAATTTAGTACCAGCTTGAAAATTATAAGTTTTATCCCTCAATAAGTGAATCTGACAGAGCCGCTCCAAGCTATGAGGCTAATCTGAACTAGAGAATAGAGTTTGCATAATTCTAATGCCTTGCACCAAAATAAAGAGGAGTAACTAGCTGAAAAAGAGGTGACTGTTGTCCTCTAAAGCCAGGTTACGAAACGTTCATACTTTACTAGATAAGAGAATCCCTTTAGCTTTATCCACAGTTTGTAGTTTTTATTTAATAGCTAACCACAAAATAAAAGAAGCATTAGAAGTGTAATTAATTTAATAGCTAACCACAAAATAGAAGAAGACTTAGAACAATAATTAAGGAACCAAACCAGTTTTCTCCTAAATGCATAAGCTCCAGGAAGCCTGGTAAACTAAGGTAGGATTTAGTAGTAAAATATTTGGAGCTAGATCAATTCATTGGGGTTTATGTATTAATTTGCAGCGAAGTTAATATGAAAATCTTACAGTCTTTATGCATCTTTTCTTCTCAATTTCTTTATTTGGTGCATAAAGTAAAATGTGCGTAGGAATGCTTAATTTGATTGGGAAAGTCTATAATTTGCCTTAAAAGACCTACTGATAAGGACATCATGCACTGGTAATCGTAGTAGATACCATAAAAATGATTGGAGCATGCACTGGATGCACTCGATGGAACCTACCCTTGTGTCTAAAACCTCCTCAGCCTCCATTGCCTACTTCAAATTCTCAATCATAATAGGCCAGAAAGGTTGGAAAATAACTAAATCCCCAACAATGTTAATACGTGTAAAAAAACATAATGAATGGATGTAGAACTTGGAAGTTTAAGTTTCTAAGTTACCGTACCTATCCTTTGCAGTACCTTAGAGGTATCGAAGTACCAAACTGACAATTTTCCATTATTCTTTCTAATCAAGGATCGTAAAAATTAGCTAGGCTCAGAGTTTCAAATAAACCAAATCTCCTACTTGAAACTCAATATCCATCTAATGATGGTCAACCTTTTGTTTTATGAAGTTTTAAACCAAATGAAGCTAGTCCTTTAATTCAATCAATAAAGTGTCTTCTTGTAACAGTTAGGTTTCTAAATGATAATTAGAAGTAGGATTAATATGATCATGCTTAATTATACGGAAAGGGTCACACCCGTAAATGAACTTGAAAGGTATGCAACAAGTGGTAGGATTTAACAGATGGAAGCCACGTAATCCACTCATGGGACCTGGAGCGCACAAAGTGGTATAGGTAAGCCTTTAAACTTCAGTTCACCACTTTATTTTGACCTTCACTTTAGGGATGATATTCAGTGCTTCAATTCAGGGATGTCTACTATGAACAAGCCAAACCAAAACAACTCACTTGTCAAGTGCTTATGCCCCCTATAACTAGGCTACAATGAAGTTCCTGCAATAGTTTTATCTTTATAGTGGAAGTTTTAGGAATCACCATCTTGCCCTTATAATGTAATTGCCCCTTGTATGGAGTCCATCCTAGTTAGGGATCCGCTTGCAATGAAGATACAACCTGTTGTAGTTGGGGGTCATTTTTCACTTCCTCCAAAAGTTGTTCCTAATCCAATACTACAGGCACCGAAAGGGTATACACTTCCATCGGTAGAGGCATCTCAAAATGGTGTCTATAGCTTGATTTTCTTTTTCGAGCTTATACTGGATCTTGAAGTCGAATCCTGTTAGCTTGGTGAGCCAGTTTTTTAAGTTTTGAAGTTCCCATTTGCTTCTCAAACAGAAACTGAGGGCTTTGCTAATTAGTCTTCCCCACAAAGTGCCTTTCAACTAGTAATGTCTCTGTTTCTGGATGACAAAAGCCATTACCATCTGCTTCCGCTTATAAACCAATTTAAATTAAGGAATGAGGACTTGTACTGGTTTCACAATTATTCTTGGTTCAGTCGGATTTTGCTGGGGCTGAACATCATTGTTTGGATCTATAATTCTGTGTAGCCTTAGCTGGTGAATACCTACAAAACAAATAATGGCTCGCCGGGGGTTGGTTCTCGGAAGGCCCCTCCGACGCTCAAGTTAGTATTATGAGAGAGTTTCGGTTGCTGAAAATAGAGAAGAGACTAGGGTTGTAATCTCGTACCCGTATCATGGTAGAATAGTACCTTATATATACCGTGGATTACC
>JAOSBL010000002.1:22748481-22759895 GCA_027568915.1 Erythroxylum roraimae
TGGGGTGTCTGCTCATAGATGGCACCTCAAGAGTGGGAGCCAAATGCATTCCTCTATAATTCTTCTTTTCCTCATTCACACAACTCAGTAATTGGGTTATAGGTCCTGGTTGTCTAGCTTTTTTGAAGCTATGCAAGAAACCCACGGTCTGCCAATCGAAGTAATTGTGACCCTTAACCGAGAACAGAGTATGGATCCTGCGACCGGTATCGACGCTCGACCCGTCACCAACACATAATAACAACCAGCACGCAGCATAAACCAACATCAAAACCATGAATTTAGCCATTGGAGCTGAAATTGAAGGCCTGGCTCAAGAAGGGTACGTCTCAAAGATCTAAAATTCATCGACTGTAGAGAGATGCAAGAAGTCAAAGTCTCAAAGATTGGTTTTTTAGCATTTTAACGAATACTATAATAGAGTTAATAGCACGTACCAGGACTTGGTATTAATTGTCAATGTATGATCCGCACACCCTTCCTAACCTTCTCCACCACCAAGGCCGTCGCCGCAACTCCCCCTCCTCCTCTTCCCACTGGCGCTATAACACTCCTCGTATGTAACTCAACAACAGCAACAATAAAGTAGGATCTAAACCAAATTCGTTATAGAAACCCTAGCGGAGCCCCAGAATGAATGGTTCAAGTTTCCAAATAGGTAAAGCGGCGGGTGTCCATTGGCCATTACTCAAAAATCGGTCTCACCGGCTGCGGAATGAGACTCGGCGGAGGTCAAAGCTTTTTCCAATTCAACGGTTACGATCCATTGAATGACCAACTAAAATCGCCGATTCTCGCTAGGGTTTCAAATTTCGGAGAGAATAAAGAGAAATAGGGAAGAAGAAAGAAATAGGGAAGAAGAGAGAAACAAAAAGCAGAAGGAGAAAGAGCAAGAAAGGAGACAAAAAAAAAAGAGGAAATTTGAAAAGGCAAACCGATGGTTATTTTAGTTCCCCATCTTCTCCGTCCAATTCTTACCGCCTTATAATTCAAAATGTTTTAATTAATAAAAAAGAAAATATTTTTAACGACGTTTTATTCAACAAATCGTCGCGTTTTTTATTTCGTGACGTTTTGTTGATAAAATGTCGCAAAAGATGTTACAAATTTGTGACGTTTTTATAAAATGTCGCGAAAAATTTAAACTTTTTGTGACATTTTTTAAACGTCACAAAAATTCTTTACAATCCGTGACGTTTTATTAATAAAACGTCGCTGATTGTCTTATTTTCTTGTAGTGTAATCATTAGGCAACAGAGTAAGGTGACATTTGAGGTCTTATTACAACTTCTGCAAAGGAGCTTGGAGAGGCTATAGTATACGGAGTACACTCCTTTTTGAGTTCATCATGTAAAGGCGTCTAGGATAAATTTCCTAAGATGGCATGGACTATTTTTAAGTTATGGAATTGCCAAACTTGAGTTGAGACTGACGAATAGACTTTCGTTAGAATGTCTTTGATTTCTCTCCCTACATACACCATTTATTGTGCTACTTAGTAATACTTTATAAACAAAAGTAACCATCACCAGTTCTCTTCCTAAGGTTAGCTCTTAAAGGTAAGTTGATCACCCTAAAAATATTGAAATTTTTTTTAAACATATATGATCTTTGTGTTTTCTACTATTAAGAATAGGAATTAGTGCAGCACTTCTTTTTAAAATGACCCTTCACTTCATTCATTTGGGAAAGAATCCAACACTTATGTAATATCACTTGCCTAACTTCAAGCTAGTAGGAATTAATATATAGATGATGCCTTAGGTAGAGAACTAGTGATATTACACATATATGTTTGTGGATTTCTTCAATGTGACTAAGGAGCTTAGCTTATCTTTAAGAGCTAACCAGAAGATAAAAGAAGCTTTTCTCTATGCTTGTTGAACCATACGGGCTTATACTATATAAAGTTAGGAGTTTGGTCTCTTAAGATGTATTTGTAAGAGATATTTAAGTAGTAACTTAATTAATGTCTACACCAAGTAATGGAGTTCTCCTGGTAGAGTTTAGTGTGACACCTAGGATTTGATTTAGCTCGTGATGATAGAAAATAGGACATCAAAACTAAAGAAAAAGTTGGATATTCTTGAAATCTCGAAAAACTTCACTCTAGATTGATAAAAATCCACTCCAAAGGGGTTTCCTTGGTTGTTTCTTCTTCCTTTATCATTCTAAGGTGTTTTTTTGAGCATTTTATGCCTCATCCCTCATCTACAACTTAATCTTATCTTTTTTAATTTCAAATTTTGGATACAAAGAGATACACAGGCATTAACATGGGTGTGTTAATGATCATGTAGCTCAAATTTAGCACGTAAGGGTTTTTAGAGCTAACATGTGTATAGAAATGGGTGTGTACCATCTACATGACCTTCTCTTAATTATAAGGGTGTGTTGCTAATCTACATAGGAGTATAAAGCAAGAAATCCTCAACATGACTCCAAACTCTCTTACACGACTATATACACCGTTTGTACTTTATAAATCAAAATAAAAAGTTCCAAATTGCTCTAAACTTGTCCAAATTCGTTCTTTGTTCCTCCAAGTGAGTGAATTAAGCCTAAAGTCAAAATATAAATAACTTAAGTACCAAAATCAATAAAAAAATTGATAGGTGTATATTGAATCGTGCTTTTGTGGGTAGTTTAGTGTGTGTTTAGTTGTTATTTTGACTGTTTAATCCGTTTTTAGTTTAGAATTGTGTTAATTAGTAAATATTTGTGTTTTAAGTGTTTTGTAGGTTGGAACATGATGTTGAGCTTCAATTTTATATTTATGAGGTGTCTTGATGTGTTTGTTAGTGATTCAAGGCAATTGGAGAAGATTCGAAGAAGACCCGAGTGTTGAATGCATTTTCTCATTAGAATGAGTGGCATTTTCCCTTAGTGTCTGCATACAGTCATTAGGTTTTATACATATTTTACCTGCTAATTTGTTTAGTTTATCTGAATCTGCATTTATAGTGGTTCCTGTTTAATTTGTAGGAAATACACTTGAATTTAGTTGAAACGGACCGCAGCAACAGTTAAATGAAGGAAGGATAGTCCAAAGTAAAATGACGCAGTAAAGGAGGGCCGAAACAATCCAAGCAACAGAATTAAACGACAACATAAAAAGGAAAAAACGCAGTACAGGAAAAGAAACAGAAACGCATTAGGGGCTAGGTTTTAATGCTGGGGAGGTTTAAATTTTGGGAGGAGCGTGGACGCACGTGAGGAGGCACCACCAGGAGACGCAAAAACCACGCATCAGGAGAGGGATGGACCACGCAGAAACAATGGACGCACGCGAGGACACATCAGGAGCACACCACCAAAATGACACATAGACCTTGGGAAGACGCACGCACCAGCGAAATGCACGCAAGCACTAGGAGGCACCACGCGAACGACACACCCAGAGAGACGAGACTGACGCATGCGAGCTCTAAGGCTGACGCATCATCAGTGGAGGCACACGGCAGCTGGGAAGAGACGCACGCACAAAGGAGGACGTAGAGAGGAAGATCATAAACTCCATTGTCCTCTGTTTTATATCTGTTTTTTCTCTCTTTCTATGTTGTTTGATGACTCTGATTTATGTGGTCTTCATCCCACCATGAGTGAGTAGCTTCCTCGAAGCTTCAAGGTTAAGGTTAAAGCTTTTAGCTAGTTTATCTGGATTGAATCTTGGTTTGATTTATAAGTATGAGTTTTTTGGTTTTGATTTCTCTGTTTTGAGATTAACTTTGCTGGTATTGTGTTTGGCCAACCGTTACTTGACATTAGTGGTTAATTGAAGAACTGATAGGTGAGAATTAATAACAGAACTCCAAAACAGGGAACTTATAAATTTCAGATTTGGATATAGACTGAATTTATGAGAGGAAACCTAGGTTAGCAAAGAACTTAATAGGCTATGCTTGATTGCTAGGCTACGATAGTAGATTAGGATTATTGCATAATACTCTTTTGATACCTTGAAAAAGGATCTAAGAAACTCTAGGCTCAACCTCTTATCAACTAGAATTCGCCTCATAAATCGATCCACATAAAGTCCATAGAAAACGCCAAAAGTGGAACCTTCCTTAAACCACATTCCATTCGGATTAATCCCTAGAGATATTCGCATCTTTGTTTAGCATTGGTTTTATTTATTTTTGATAGTTAAATTCCTTAATTTAAATCCCCATTCTTACACAGCTGCTTAGTCCAATTAATTGAGTAATCCAAGCCTAGTACTTACACAATTACTCCCTATGGGACGATTTTATTACTATACTACTTGAGACCTGTGAACTTGCGGAGTTCCATCAAGTTTCTTGGCGCCGTTGCCGGGGAGTAATCCCTAAGTAATATTAGGCGACTAATTGTTTGGTTAAATTAGACATTGTTATTTTTGTTTTGTTTTGTGTTAATAGATTTTGTTAGAATTGATTTTTTTTAACTGTTCTCTTTACTATCTACTTCTTATTTTGCATTTTCTGTGCCTTGCATTTGATTTTGCTGGGTTTTCCTTAGTCTATATGAAGGGCCATCAGTGCTGAAGAATTATTGTTTGATTCTGAAATCGAGAAGACAGCTAAGGCACTAAGGAGGGAAGCAAAATCTAGAAAATCATGGGCAAAAGCATCTAATACACAGCCTGTGAATGAACGCCAGATCGAACCTGAATTTACTACAACTTTTCCAACAGAAGAGACAGTCGAATCAGAAATGGCAGAACAGAATCAGAGAACTATGAGGGACCATGCGGTCCCAGATTTTGGGGAATTTCACTCCAGCATTACAAGGGCCCCTATGCAAGCAAATAATTTTGAATTAAAACCTGGCCTTGTATAGATGGTGCAGCAGAATCAATTCGGAGGGCACCCAACAGAAAACCTGCATGTCCACCTGCAACAATTTTTGGAGATTTGTGAAATGTTGAAGCAAAACGAGGTACCTGAGGATGCTATAAGGCTTTGGTTGTTCCCTTTTTCTGTGAGAGATTGGGCTAAGGATTGACTCCATTCACTACCACTTGGTTCGATCAACAATTGGCAAGAGTTGTCCAAAGCTTTTACGGCTCAATATTTTCCACCTGGGAAGGCTATAAAGCTCAGAAGTGAGCTTAACTCATTTCAACCCAAGGAAGATGAGTCTTTGTACGAAGCATGGGAGAGGTACAAGGAGCTTTAACGCAAATGTTCACATTACGGTGTCCGAAAGTGGATGATTGTTCAAATATTCTATAATGAAATTTCTTTGGCTATACAAAGTGCGATGGATGCTGCGGCTGGAGGTGATTTAATGGACAAGAGTGAAGACGAGGCCTTCATGTTATTGAAAAAAATTGCCTACAACAACTATCAGTGGAATAATGATCGGAAAGAGGTTACGTAAGAGGGGAAGAAACCTCAAGGAGTTTCCAAATTAGATGCCTTTACCTTGTTGAATTCGAAATTTGAAGCTCTTTCAAGGAAAGTGGATAGGTTTACCACAGGTGCTGTAAGTAATGTGAATGCCTTACATGATCAAGATTTTGGGTCAAATATGGGTACAAAATTTCAGAACATTGGGCAAGAATTTGTGGCAAAAGATATGAATTTTGTAGGAAATTATGGGCAGAAGAATCAAAGTAGAGCTTTCTCAAACACTTATAACCCTGAATGGTGGAACTACCCAAATTTCTCCTGGTCTCAACAACCTAAGCCACCCCAAAATTTCCCTAACCAAAACCATTACCCATATCCTCAACCTCATTACCAACAGATCCAACAACAACAAAACTGTGGCCCTCCAGGTTTCCCAAACTTGAGACAACAAGTTTAGCTACCTAACCAACAACCACAGCCACCTGAACCTAAGTCCAACTTTGAATCAATGATGGAAATCTTTACGCAAAAGCAAGGAGACTTGATTCAGCAACTTACTACCCAAATGGACCAATTAATGGTCCATAATAAGATGCTTGAGACTCAGATTGCACAGCAAGCCACATCATTAAGGTTTGACAAGGGTAAGCTACCAACACAACCAGAGGCTCCTAAGGAAACCAAGGCAGTGGTACTAAGGAGTGTAAAGGTTTTGGAACCTATGGTGTAGAAGAACAGGGCTGAAAAGGAATCTGAAGGAACAAACCAGAATGCATAACCTGTGCAATCCAACGCACAGCCTGTGCAACAATCACTTGAGCCAGAAAAATACATTCCACAACCACCATATAAGCCACCAATCTCATTCCCTCAGAGATTTCATAGAGCTAAGCTAGACCAGTAGTTTGGAAATTTTGTTGACATTATGAAGAAGCTCTATATTAACATCCGCTTCACGGAAGCCCTTACCAAAATGCCTACTTATGCCAAGTTCTTGAATGAAATCTTATCCAACAAAAGAAGGCTAGAGGAATATACAACTGTGATTCTTACAAAGGAATCAAGTGCCATTCTTCAAAACAAACTCCCTCCCAAGCTTCAAGATCCGCAAATTTTCTCGATACCTTGCGAAATAGGAACCATAATAATTGGGAGAGCATTATGTGATTTGGGGACAAATGTGAGCTTATTGCCATTATCTATCTGTCAAAAACTAAACATCAAAGAGCGATTTGGGGACAAATGTGAGCTTATTGCCATTATCTATCTGTCAAAAACTAAACATCAAAGAGCTTAAACCAACCACAATATCATTGCAGCTAGCCGACAGGTTCATAAATTTTCCCATTGGGATATTGGAAAATATGCCCCTCAAGATTGGAAATCTTTTTATCCCGGTAGACTTTGTTGTGCTAGAAATGGAGGAGGATACTAACATACATATTATACTTAGGAGACCCTTTTTAGCTACAGCTGGAGTAATCATAGATGTTTAAGAATGGTAAAATGGCACTGAAGATGGGAGAGGAAGAAATCGAGTTTAATTTGGGAAAGGCAATAAAGGCTATTGATGACAAGGATTCTTATTTAAGGGTGGACCTTATTGACAAGCTGGTTGGTGCTGAATTCAGAAAATCCCATCCAAAGGATTCATTGGAACACAGCTTAGTGAAGGTTGTAACAACTGCAGGGGATAATATAGAATTTACAGAGAAAGAATCAGAAGTTTTCGAATTCGCACAGATGTTCGATGCACAGCCTGTGCAAAAATCTACACAACCTGTGCAACTTGAACAAAAACTACCTCCTAATTCGAACAAAGAAGAACCTTCGAATATAGAGTTGAAACCGTTGCCTCCTAACCTCAGGTATGAATTTCTTGGCCCTAATTCGACCTATCCAGTCATTGTTAATGCCCTTTTAAGCCCTGTGTAGGTTGATAAACTTTTAAGAGTGCTTCAAGAACACAAACAAGCAATTGGGTTCAAAATTTCAGACCTGAAGGGAATCAGCCCATCTTTCTGCACACATAGAATTCACTTAGAGGATGATGCAGGACCTGTAATTAAACATCAAAGGAAGCTAAATCCAATCATGAATGACATGGTCAAGTAAGAGGTCTTAAAGCTATTAGCTGCGGGTATTATATACCCCATTTCTGACAATAATTGGGTAAGCCTTGTCCATTGTGTGACCAAGAAGGGAGGTCTAACAGTTGTGAAAAATGAAGGTAACAAATTAATACCAAATAGGACAGTTACGGGATGGCGAATGTGTATAGATTACAAAAAATTAAACAAGGCCACCCATAAAGACCACTTCCCTTTGCCATTTATTGACCAAAATTTGGACAAACTTGCTAAACATGATTATTTTTGCTATTTGGATGGCTTCTCTAGTTTCTTTCAAATTCCCATTTACCCTAATGACCAAGAGACAACTACTTTCACATGCCCCTATGGTACCTTCGCATATCGAAGAATGCCATTTGGGTTGTGTAATGCACCAGCTACATTTCAGCGTTGCATGATAGCAATCTTTTCAGATTTTATTGAGGAACTGATGGAAGTCTTCATGGACAACTTCTCCATTTATGGACTAACATTTGACTCTTGTTTAGCTAATCTTGCTAAGGTTTTAAGCAGGTGCGAAGAGGTTGATCTAGTGTCGAATTGGGAGAAGTGTCATTTCATGGTACAAGAAGGAATAGTCCTAGGCCACTTAGTCTCCAATCGTGGAATAGAAGTGGATAAGGCTAAAACTGAAGTGATAGTGAATCTGCCTCCACTAACTTCAGTCAAGGAGAACAGAAGTCTCTTGTGACATGCAGGCTTTTATAAGCGTTTTATTAAAAAAATTTCTCATATAGCAAAGCCTTTGACTAATTTGCTGAGTAATGATGTGTCATTCAATTTTAATCAATCTTGTCTTGATGCTTTCTGTAGGATTAAGCAAGCCTTGACCTCGTCACCTGTTTTTTAACCCCCAGATTGGTCCCTCCCCTTTGAAATCATATATGATGCTTCAGATTATGCTGTGGGAGCTATTTTACACCAAAGAAGGAACAAGGTGGCCTATGTGATTTATTATGCGAGCAAGACATTGGATGATGCTCAAATCAATTATGCCACGACTAAAAAGGAGTTGTTAGCTGTAATCTTTGCAGTGGATAAATTCAGGTCATGTATCGTGGACTCGAAAGTGATAGTCTACTCAGATCATGCAGCCATCCACTATCTCCTTGCGAAAAAAGGAGGCTAAACCAAGGCTTATAAGTTGGGTTCTTCTCCTTTAAGAATTTGACCTCGAGATTCATGACAAAAAGGGGGCTGAGAATCGGGTCCTGGATCACCTCTCAAGGCTCACTGCAGAACAGAAGGAACCCGTTCAAGAAGAACCACTAATTAATGACTCCTTTAGTGACGAGCATTTGTTCTATTGTGTAGATTTACCAGAACTGTGCAAAAAATTGCTGCAGTAACATTACAAGTTCCATGGTACGCTGACTATGTGAATTATCTTGTTTCAGGAGTCTTGCCACCTGAATTTACTTTCTAGCAAAAAAAGAAGTTCTTTTCGGGGCTCAAGCATTATATATGGGAGGAGCCTTTTCTTTTTAAGCGTTGTGGTGATGGGGTGATCCGAAGATGTTTACCAAGTGAAGAAGTAGGAGCTGTCCTGAATCACTGCCATGCATCCCCCTATGGAGGCCATTTCAGTTCTGAAAAGACAGTAGCAAAGGTTCTCCAAGCGGGGTTCCATTGGCCTACACTTTTCAAGGATGCAAGAAATTTGGTGCAAGCATGTAGCAAATGCTAAAGAGCTGGAAATATTTCTAGGAAACATGAGATGCCCCTTAAAGGAATTTTGGAGGTAGAACTTTTTGATGTTTGGGCGATAGATTTCATGGGGCTACTACCATCTTCTCTTGGCAATAAATATATTCTTATAGGGGTTGATTATGTCTCTAATTGGGTGGAAGCAATCGCTGCACCAACTTGTGATGCCAAGGTGGTCATTAGATTCCTCAAGAGGAATATTTTCACCAGATTTGGCACTCCTCAGGCAATTGTCAGTGATAGGGGAAGTCATTTTATCAACAGCTCGTTTGCTAACCTTTTGAAGAAATATGGGGTATACCACAAGTTAGCATTGGCCTACCACCCTCAATCTAATGGCCAAGCCGAAATTTCAAATAGGGAGATTAAGAGCATTTTGGAGAAAACAATAAACACCTCAAGAAAAGATTGGTCTTTGAGGTTAGATGATGCTCTCTGGGCCTATAAAACAACGTACAAGACTCCAATTGGGACTACTTCATTCAGACTAGTGTATGGGCAATCATCCCACCTTCTAGTCAAGCTAGAACACAAAGCAAACTGGACTGTTCAGAAGCTTAATTTGGACTTCAAGGTAGCTGGAGAGAGGCGTTTACTTCAGATGAATGAGTTGGAGGAGCTTCGCTTAGATGCTTATGAGAATGCCCAAATCTACAAGGAAAGAACTAAGAGATGGCATGATCAACATATTATCCAAAGAGAGTTCAAAGAAGGAGACTTGGTCTTGCTATTTAATTTATGACTTAAGCTATTTCCCGGAAAGTTGAAGTCGAGGTGGTCGGGGCCATTCAAGATTGTTAAGGTTTATACTCATGGTGCGGTAGAAGTTGAGGATCCCAAAATTGAAGTATTTAAAGTTAATGGGCAGAGGTTAAAGCCTTATGTGGCTAGATTTCCAATAGAAAAAGGGGTCACTCAATTCCTCTCCAATCTTGACCTTTGAGCAAACATTTGGCCAAGTCAAGCTAAGGACTTTAAATTAACGCTTCTTGGGAGGCAACCCAAGTTTCACACCTTAGTTATTTTTATTTTTTATTTTATTTACCCAAAATTAACATTCCTCTTTGATTTAATTGTAGGAAATTGGACCTTACAAGCAAATTTTGATGAGAGGAATTACACTTCTGAAGAAAATGATCCAAACTCATTACAGGGAAGTTCTTTGTGCCTCTGTACTCATGACTTAGCATATACTATTGAATTTTGGGATTGTTTGTGTTTGATTTTGATATGCAGTATTTCTAAATTCTGGGCATTATGCATGACCATGCATCACCGTGCATAGTGACATACTGCTGACATTCTTTTTGTCTTTAACTATGCATATTTTTACTTACCTACTTCAGATTGTACCTACACACCTTGACATTGAGGACAATGTCGTATTTGAGTTTTGGGGGGGGGGGGGGTGAGGGCAATTTTGCAAAAATTTCTTACCTTTTCATTTTTTGACAAACCTTTATATAGTCTTTTTTTTGCATAGTTCAATTTCCAAATCAAATTTTTGCAAATAAGAGCTTTAAAAAGGAAAACCTCATTAAGAAATTTTGATTTTTAAAGGTTTTAATTTTGGCCTTACTTTTTGAAAATTGAGAATTGCTTAGGACCTAATTGGGTTTACCTTTTGAAGGTTTGTGGATAGATTGTTCTGGACTAGTGCTCGGTTTCCAATTGTTTAATCCCACTCATATTCTTTGATTTGAGTCTTCCCTTCCATTCTATTTGAGTTTTGATTATCCATGAAATTTTTAGGCAAGTTGGAACCTAGTGATGTCTCGCCAATCCTAGAATAAGTTCTCTAGGCCTATCGAGGCAAAATATGAGAAGAAATTTGATAAGGAAGTGATCAAGGCAAATTTCTTTGAATTATGAACCATAATCCAATTTTGGCTTAAAATAACCCTATATTCCCCTTGGAGCCAAGTTGAGCCTAAGTAAAATCCCTATTTCTTTGGCACCTTCATTTAACCAAGCCATAAGCCAAGCATTCCCCACCTTTCGTGTGGAAATAATTATTAAGGAGTAGGAAATGTGGGGGGTCAAAAAAAAAGACAAGAAAAAAGAAAGAGCAAATAAGTGAGGATTTTGCAGGTATTTTGTATCTTCAACTTCTTCAAAGAATAAGGGTATAGTACACAAGAAATTGAGTTTGGGGGAGAGTCAATTGTTTGCGACTTGGGAATTATTAATATTGAGTCAAGTCTTGTGATTGTTACCATTTTCAACAACATCTTGTCAT
>JAOSBL010000002.1:22761386-22772216 GCA_027568915.1 Erythroxylum roraimae
ATAACGTAAGTCAAATAACTAAAGTATATATGTAATATAACATTGTTATAACAACAAAACTATAACAATAAAATAAATAGAAAATATTATACGCATTTACCGACGGAACATTGGCCGTCGGTAAACGTGGTTGAATATACCTTCGCCTCACCGACCGAATAAATGACCGTTGCTAACTTTCTCTGACGGACTTGTTCTGCGGATTCCGTCGTTATATAAATACCGACACCAAATTGCTGTCGTAAATTCCGTCGCTGTATTGAGACCGAAAATTTCGATCAGTATTTTTACATTCGGGACAATTACCGACCGAATGTTTTGGGCACCAAATTCCGTCGGTATTTACTTTCACCAACGGAAATCGATATTTTACCGACGGTTTTTTCCGTCGGTGAATTGTATATTTCTTATAGTGTATAAAGTTAGAAGTTTGCTCTCTTAAGATATATCTGTAAGAGATATTTGAGTAGTAACTTAATTAATGTCTACACAAAGTAATGGAGTTCTCCTGGTAGAGTTTAGTGTGACACCTAGGATCTGATTTAGCTCGTGATGATAGAAAATAAAACATCAAAACTAAAGAAAAAGTTGGAAATTCTTATAATCTCTAAAAACTTCACTCCGGATTGATAAAAATCCACTCCAAAGGGGTTTCCTTAGTTGTTTCTTCTACCGTTATCATTCTAAGGTGTTTTTTTGAGAATTTTATGCCTCATCCCTCATCTACAACTTAATCTTATCTTTTTAATTTCAAATTTTGGATACAAAGAGATACACAGGCATTAACATGGGTGTGTTAATGATCGTGTAGCTCAAATTTAGCGCGTAAGGGTTTTTAGAGCTAACATGTGTATAGAAATGGGTGTGTACCATCAACATAGCCTTCTCTTAATTAATAAGGGTGTGTTGCTAATCTACATAAGGGTATACTGCAAGAAATCCTTAACATGACTCCAAACTCTCTTACACGACTATATACACCGTCTCTACTTAATAAATCAAAATAAAAAGTTCCAAATTGCTCTAAACTTGTCCAAATTCATTCTTTGTTGCTCCAAGTGAATGAATTAAGCCTAAAATCAAAATATAAATAACTTAAGTACCAAAATCAATAAAAAAAATTGATAGGTGTATATTGAATCGTGCTTTTGTGGGTAGTTTAGTGTGTGTTTAGTTATTATTTTGACTGTTTAATGCATGTTTAGTTTAGAATTGTGTTAATTAGTAAATATTTGTGTTTTAAGTGTTTTGTAGGTTGGAACATGATGTTGAGCTTCAATTTTATATTTATGAGGTGTCTTGATGTGTTTGTTAGTGTTTCAGGACAATTGAAGGAGATTTGGATAAGACCCGAGAAACAACCCAGAGCAACAATCGTGACAAAAACAAGACCAAGGAGCCACGATCATGGGAAATATGCCACGATCGTGACAGAAGCTGGTGTAGGGAGCCACAATTGTATCGTTATAGGTCATAATTGTGACAGAAGCAAAAACTCCCAGACACGATCATGCCACTAAGGGCCACGATCGTGGCCTGCACAACAGATACGCGAACAACAATCTTGACTTGAGTTTTTGAGCGATTTTTTGGACCTTTTAGAACCAGAAAAGGCCCAAGGGTTGCTGTAATTGGAAATATTATATAAGACTTAAGAATGTAACCCTAAGGGAGCTTCTACGTACTGCCACTTTTGGAAAGTTCTAGAAAGAGAGAAAAGAAGAGAGAGAGAGGAAGAAGAAGCAGGACCCAACGCTGTTGCTTCCTAGATTAGGTGATCTCCTGACGTCGCTGCCTTTTTGGATTATTCGATCCAAGTTCTATTTCCTTTCCATTTCATTTTTGTTCATTTAATGTATAAGATTAAAATAGATTATAATGATGGGTTTTGGATTATTGACGATGTTCTAACTCTTACTTCGAAATTTTAATTTGATTTAATGTTAATATAGTTAATTTTGTGTTTTATTGATGGGGTGTTGTGCTTAACTTTGATTTTGGCATTTTTCTGTAACAAACCGAGAGGGTAAGACAGATAAAAATGATTGGATTGTGTTAATGAGGGTTTGGCAATCCAATAAACTATATAGTTAATCATATCCATTTTTGTGCAGAGAGAGATCCCATGTGAGACATGGTAGTTTAGACCTAGTGCAACATTAGTTTGCTAATTCCCTTTTGAATGACAAACTACCAATATTACAAGGAATTGTAAAACTCCTTAAATCTTTGATTTTTTGGGATAACTTGTTTTTTAAGATGGTGGAGCCCTTATCATTTAATATCACAATCTATGATTCCTCAAGTCTCTTCTTGTTAGAAAGAAAATCCTTTAAGTACTTGACATACTTTAGTATCTATAAAACATAATTCTCTATTGGGACTTTTTAACCACATCCTTCTTTGTCTCCTTTTCTTTCTCTTTCTCCTTCTCCTCTTCCTTCTTTCCTTATACATGAGATTTTTTCTCTTCAACTTTCTACTCCTCAAAGTCATCGCATTCACCTGCTCTCGTGAGGTTGGCTAAATATTGGTAGGGAAAGTACATGATTGCCTTTCAGAGATAATTTTAAAAAGTTATCAAATATGATTTTTCAAATTTTCAATGGATGCTTTTTATTTTCAAAGAGATGTTTTAGTACTTTTAGAGTCTCAAATGCATTAATGAATTTTTTCATAAGCTTCTCAAGACTTGATCTTTTTTCTTGATGATGCTGTTATTGAAATCTAGGAGAAGCTTGATTAGTCTAAAAAATTTAAGATCATATCTTTATCCTAGATTATAATCAATACTGTAGGGATAACTTTAAGAACAATTCCATATAAAAATAACTTAGTCGACTAGTCTATAGTATAATACATTTATAATTGGGGTGTCCCCCATCATAAATGTAACAGTTCATCAAAAATGATGGTTAAGCTATCAAACTCATGCTATCAATGGTAATGCATAAGCTATCAAGCTTTTATTATCAATCTTCTTGGTCAAAGCTTCTAACTTTGCCTTTAATATGGTTACCATATAAACACCATGAATACCACCTAATTTTAGTTTTGTCCTTGGATTCCCTTACTAGTAATTATTCACAAATATGTTTTCAATCAACTATTGTAAATTTCTCAAGAGTTTTAAATTTGGAAGTCCTACTCGAAGATGATTAATTAATTTCTTTGATGTATAACTTAATCTATTATAAAATGTTTGCATATTTAGTCCCAAAATTAAGTTTATGGTGTGGAGATTTCCTCAACAAATCCTTCAATCTCTCCTAAAAATCATATAAAATTTCATTCTCTAATTATTGAAAGGAGAAGGTGTCATTCTTAAGTTTTTCTATTTGTGCTGAAGGACAATACTTGGCTAAATACCTTTCAACAGGACTAATACAGGTGGTAATGGATCTAGGAGAAAGAGACTTTAACCATGATTTAGTTTTAATACATAATGTAAAAAAGAACAAAATAATTAAATAGCATTCTATAAAGCTCCATTTATCTTAAAATTATCGCAAATCTCTAAAAAGGTAACAATATGTGCATTTAGATCTTTACTTAATAAGCGATTAAATTGCATAAGTTATTAAAACATCTATATTATGTCAGATCTGATTTCAAAATTATTGGACTCTACCATTAGTTGAATAAAGCTAGATTATGTCCTTGCAAATAATGGTTTAGCATAATCTCTTATAGGACATTGTTCACCCTGTCTTTCCATTATGCTTGGTAGCTACAATATTAAGTACCTAAATCCTAAAATTCTACCAATAAGCACAAGATCAAGAAAGATATATCTAAAACAAATAAATGTAAAAAAAGAAAAATAAATGATTAGATTAATTAAATAAAATATTCCTAATATCCTAGTCCTCAGTGGTAGCATCAAAAACTTAAATGTGTGATTTGCAAATTTGATCAAAATAATGCTAAAGATTACTAGATAAGTACATATATCATTCTTATAGTATATTCTAGGGAATACGAATGTCGATACCATGAGAGCTACAAGTATCATTACTAATCTCTTTCCATTATCTAATATAACGAAACAAATGATTGACTTAAAAAGAGAACACTAACTAAATTAGTCTGAAGTACCCAACTAAATCAATAAACAAGACTTAAGCAACTAACAGACAATTAAGAATCAAATTTAGAATCCCCTAAAACCTTTCTATGGTTACATTTATCTTGATTCAATTTTTAATTGTAGTTTTTTGGATCCATAGAAAATTTAAAATTATAACCATATTCTTTCTTGAGACATACAACCCATGTTCTTAACTTGATTGTATAAAATCCTTTATAATCAAAACCCCTATGAAAACTTTAACTTGTTCTGTAAATTTCCTTGATAGATCTAACTTTAACTTAGAAGATTTATATGGTCCTATATCTAAGATTCCATACAACTCTTATTATTTTATATGGTCCTATATCTAGGATTCCATAAAACTTTTATTATTCATGCATGTTTTTTTCATACATATGATTTTTCAATCCCCTGCATATGAAATAAAAAATGAATAAAAATGCTAGCAATTTCAATTTAATCACAATAAGTAATCATGAATAATTTGTTATAGAACTCAAGCCTTTCACTAAAATCAAAGAACTAATAAAAAAATAGTTCTAGGATTCATCCCATCTAGATATTTCCCAATTTGTTTTATAATGAGGTAAAAGAAAGAAAATAAGATAAAAGAAGTCATTCTAATAAATTTTTGAAATTTTAAAGTTCTTAGTTGAATCTTTTTGGAATCCTCTTCTTACTCCCTAAAGTTGCCTTGTTCTTATGTCAAAACTCTTTAGTTCAATTGCAATGATCTATTTCCAAATGATGTATGGTATAAGAATGCATTAACTTGTTCTGTAAATTTCCTTGATAGACTTGACTCTAATTATAATATTTACATGGCCCTATCTTTATAATTTTATGTAACTCTTATTATTTATACCATGATCCATTCAAACATATGACTTCTTAATCCCTAAATATGGAATCTAATATTGCATCAAGACACATGAATAATTTGTCATAGAACTTGGATCTTTCATTAAATAAAAGAATCAATGTAAGGAAATCGTGTTAGTATTCATCCCATATAGATCTATCCCAATTTAGTTAATGCTAAGGTAAAAGAAACTAATAAAATTCAAGAAAGATAAAAGATAAAAGAAATCATTCTCATGGATTCTTGAAATCTTGAAGTCCTTAGTTGAATATTAATAAAATCTTCTTCTTACTTTCCAAAGTTGCTTTATTCTTGTGTCAAGACTCCCTAGTTCAGCCAAAATGTTATGTTCTCTAGTGATGTCTAATCTCCCTTTTTTTAATTCCAAAAGATATCTCTTTTATATAAGAAAACTATAAAAATTCAAAACACTATAACTAGCATGGGTCCAACATACCCTTATGTTTGTCCCATATTGCTCAACTGCTATATAAACATAGTTTTCTTTTGTAAACAAACACGACTAAAACAGATACAATACAAGTCCGTATTTGGCCTACATTGCTTCCCACCATTTTTACGAAAAAATCATTTCTAATATGGGTCTCCAACACAAATTTGTGAGGGGTTAATGTTGCTTGACATCTCAGATAGGATGGATATGATGTCATGTTCTAAGCCATGCTTCCTCCCCCTCTAGAATCATGACAAAATTTGCTCCAACTTAATTCCAATTTGTGTGAATTCATTCCTTCTTCATTTGAGAGCTAAAATAAGATATGAAAATAGAATATTGGCCACATTGAGTATCAAATCTAATAAAAACCATTCAAATATAAGCAAAATGCTCTTAAAATTATATTAAAACATAGTCTATTCAATACCTAACCTTTGACCTTTGTCCTTTTTTCAAAAATTTTGAGTTTCAAATTATTTAATTTACTAGAATAAGTTCAACATTAGCAGCTAATCAAATGATTTACTTGGAGCATATGATTATTGAGCACATGTAAAAGTTTTTTCATAACACACTTGAAAGTAACAATTGTGAATTTTTCTACTGCTAAAAAAGTTAGAAAGAGAGTAATTATATCTTTTTCATCTTCAAATTTTCAAAAAATTGCAAATTCAGTGTTATAAGACATCAATAAGAAAAGATTATAAATAAAAAAGCATATAATATGTATTATATTAATTTAATAAAATAATGGTTAGCTTAAGAAAATTGTCCAATTAATAAGATAAGTCATATATGGTGTTAAAACTCTAACTTAATATCAAATAATTTAATTAGTCACTTGAGCATTTGATTAATTGTAAGTACGAAAATAAAGAGACTTGCAATCCGAAAAGATTCTGGTGTCGCTCTCATCATTTTCCAAAGAGCTCACCATGACATGGACAATGAGTTGATAGGTTCCTTTGGTTCTGTCATAAAGTCACAAGATATCTAGCATTTATGTGTGAATAAAAGAAAAAAAATTGCCTATAAAATGGCAACATTTTCAAGATAGACTGAGCATCTTCATTGTAGAGAATTGAAATGATATAGATATAGTGATGTTTGATTAGAAATATTGCCCTTTTTCTTTATGAAATCCAAAAAAAACATATTAAGATTGTAGGTCATCCACGTAGAAGTTTACAAGTCACAGAGATAATGAGTCAGCAAGCTATACCTTAGGTTATGTTTGGTTGGACATAAGATTCTTAATGTAATGTAATGGTTCATAATGGAATGAAATGTAAATAGATGTAATATTAAAAACTTGTTGTTTGAAAGGGATGGAAGGGTTCA
Source organism: Erythroxylum roraimae (assembly GCA_027568915.1). Taxonomy (NCBI): domain Eukaryota; kingdom Viridiplantae; phylum Streptophyta; class Magnoliopsida; order Malpighiales; family Erythroxylaceae; genus Erythroxylum; species Erythroxylum roraimae. Next base: position 22,768,140 of record JAOSBL010000002.1, read on the forward strand.
TAATATAATATAGTGAAATGCTATTTAGAAGAAGGGTTTATAATGTAATATAGTGAAAATTTGTTTATCATTTTACATTCCATCCTAGACCTCCCAAATTGGAGGTTTATCATTTTTATTGTTTAGGATGGAATGACATGTAATATAAAACCCTCTTCTTCCATTTCATTCCATTATAAACTCTCCTCCCAAATGATAAAATAATATTACATTCCGTTCCATTTAATTAAAAAAACCCTAACCAAACATAGCCAAAAGTCAGCACCTAGTGATTGTTTCGCAAACTCATGACCCATGCTACTTGTATCTTTAAACATATTTGAAGTTGGCGATTTTGAAAAACTAGTCGTAATCTAATCACAGACGTACCAGAAAATTAATTTTTTTTATAATTTTTCAATTAGATCTTAATAATTGAATAATTTGAAAAACACGAATTATAAAAGTAATTGAATTGTACTAGATTCCTATTGAAACCTTTTTCGAGGTGTTAACTATAAGATATTCAAGCATCTAGTCTCTAACAGTATTCACAAAGTAGAGAAAAAGAAACTTAACTTTGAGAGGAATTAAAAAGGAGTGCTATGTCCCCTATGTTTATTTCCTATAAATAGAAAAAATTAGGGTTTTATCTTTATTCAAATTAAATATTCTAATCATAATTAAAGTCAAATTTTAATTTTAATTTAATTTAATTTTAATAAAATTAAATATCTTATATTTGATCCCTAATGTTTTTAAAACTTCACAATTAATTCCAACTTAAATTAAATTGAATTTTTAACTGCTCTTTATGTGTTAATTATAATTTAATTTAATTTTAATAAAATTAAGTATCTCATATTTGATTCCTAAGGTTTCTTAAACTTCACAATTAAATCCAACTTAAATAAAATTGATTTTTTAATTACTCTTTATGTGTGAATAATTAGGTTCCTAATATGTTGACAATAACTATAAATTATAATTATAATTATAATTATAATTGGATAAATTCAACCTCTTCTTAATTTAGTTTTAATTCTTCAATTAAATAATTTGTAATTATAGATTAAGAATAATGTCTAGCAATAGTTTAACTCAACATGTCCATGCACGGTTATGATGTATAATTTAATTTTTCATCATTTAATGGTCTAATTAGACCTAGAGGATAGATATAGTGTCTACTTTTATCAAATCCAATCATCCTAATCGGTAGTTAATTTATATTTGATATTTGAAGATACCTTCTCAAATGTCAATTTACTCTAGCAAGAGAATACTTTAAATCACTATTAATCATGAACAGTAGACCATTATCTCTAATTATTTTAGAGTAACAAATATTTTATTAACTTACTCTAATATCTCTATATGGTTTATATTATATCCAAATACTACTGATCAAGTTACCACAAGCAGGATAGGTCATAAGTAGCATTAAAAGACAATAATTTCTAAATGAGATACTTTGATAATCTTAAGTTTAAGAATCAATTATACAACAGTCATTAAAAAGAAATTCATAGACATGTAAGTAATATTTTATACGGGTTCATCAAATTTGAATTAGTTTAGTTAACTTATTCTTTAGTAAGTACCTACACATTTGTTTAAGTGTCTTGATACTTTTATTTATAAGATTAAATGCTTTTTTCATAAGAAAGAAACATAACATGTATTAGCTTTACCGTTTTATCAATATCTTAAATAATACATAAATGTAAGTTTAATATCATAATTATAATCTCATCATGATTTCAATTGTACATTAATTTTTTTAGAGATTTTATCTTTAACATTAAAACATTTAATGTAATTAATATAACAAATAAAGATAAAAATTAATTAAAATAATAATATTATATATATAATTACAATTGATTTCAAAGGCATAAACTAACAAGTAGTAAGAGTATAACCCCATCCGAGTATTGTTGACAGTCCAATGAAAAAGTAGAGAGCCTTACATTTAAGAGCTGTAATTACCTCCTAACAATCACAGAGAATTTTCAAATAAAATGCAGAAATTTTAGCAAATCTTGCTCACGTGGGGCTGCTGCTCGACTCTTTAGCCGACCATTCAATAATTGGAGACTCTATATTTGGGATTCTCATATTCGACATTTCAAACCACAGACGTGTGAGACTCTTTGACAAGCAGTGTCGCTGTGTGTCGCTGTTCCAATTCTCTTCCGGACCGTTCGTCTGTTCTCTTGTGAAGACCCCAGTCAATGTTTTGAATTCGCTAAGCAATCGCGGTCAAGACTCGGGAGTCGGGAAGTTCTATAATTGAGCTCTCCGTATCGTCCTCCATCTTGGGGTTACGATCTCATTCATTACTGAAATGGAGGATCAGCCATATATGTTAGAGATAAACACGAACCATTCTATGTACTGATCACCTTCTACTCCTCTATAATTTGAAAAAGCAAGCATGGTTATTTCTAGTTTGTACAGCAGGTTCAAAAAAATAATTTAAATTTAAATTTAATTTACATTTAATAGCAACATTAACTTTAAAAAATCAGTAAATTTTTGTCTCCAGTAAGCCTCAGAAAACAATTTATTGTTAAAGAGCAACAACGGTGTCGTATTTTTCTCTCAAATACTATAAATTCTATTTTCAAACTAATGAGTACAATCCATTTTTATTCTTTTAAAATATTAAAAATAACTCGCCCAATTTTTTATACATAGACAAAAAATAAGAAAATAAAGTGTTAATGTGATTATATATGTATGTACATGTGTGTCTCTGTCTATATATATATATATATATATATATATATATGAATTTTTGTTATCATCATAAAACGTGATATTGTCGTTTTTAAAAAATAGAAAATAAAACTTCTTAGTATAATCTGAACTATCATCCTTATATATAACATTTTAGGTTTAAGTTGAAGTATTACAACTTAAACTTAATAGTTTTAAGTTCCAAATGAGTACAACGTTTTAGCTCTCTCTCTATCTCTCTATCTCTCTCACACACACATACATACATAGGAATTCTAAGGCCATTAGAATTTTATTTAAAATAATAATAAAGTTTAAAATTATATATTTTTGTAACTTTCCTATTGGATTTGAAAATTCAAATTAAGTTTGAAATTCCTAAGTCACAATAATTTACTTATATAATCAATAATAATATTGCATTGGGAAAGTGGTTATCTATAGATTCGTATTTGCTTGCTTACTATTCAATTACAATTTGAAATTGGTAAACTTACTAGAATTTGAGCATAGAATGAATAAATCGTTTTATTAGAAAAGCTTCTTATAAATTACAGATTATAAAAATAAGTCTTGATGCTTGAAATATTTTGAATCTTTAAAAATTAAATCGGTTTTATATAAAAACAAAGTGATTTCTATATTTAAATTGATTAACATAATAATACAATTTAGGAATTTATTATCTTAATTTGTAATTTCTACAAATAATTAACTACCCACCCAATTCATTTGACAAGTTTTAATACAAGTTTTGACTTGTTCTGTTTAATATATGAGGCATAACAAAATGATTGAATAATTAAAAAAAAAAGCATAGAACATTTATGATCATCTCATATACTACAAGTTAGTCTTTATTGAATTGAAGAAACAACGATTAGACATGTATTTTCGTTTTGTAATTTTTTGTCTTCCAACTTATGGTTGAGACGATATGTAACGTCTATTTCAAAATAAGTACAAAACTGTTGGTATTTACGTAGGCCAGGGGGTCCAATAATTAGTAGTAAAGGAGCAACTTTGTATTGTATTTAGTAGTAAAAGAGCAACTTCGAATTTTCTTTCTAACTGTGCATGGATTGAACGTATGACAAATAGTTGAGCCCTACAAATGCGCGTCTCCCCTGTCCCCAACGCCAAAAATAATCTGTTGATTAGGACTTCTATAAACGGAGCACAAGTGTGAACATATGCCAAATAGTTCCGCCCAACAATTTCACGTTTTTCCCGTAACCAAAATCTAAAATAGCCTTATCATCAGGACTCCTATAAATTGATGGATACTCCAAGCTAGAAGGAAACAGACAAAGCATAGTTTCGTAGTATTTTCTATCCTTTTTCTCTGCTTAA
>JAOSBL010000002.1:22954969-22966033 GCA_027568915.1 Erythroxylum roraimae
ATTAAAAAATACAAAAAATACTAAATAATAAAAAAATAAAAAAATTCATTGAACCAGTGATCGAACCGGACCAATTCGACCGGTCAATTAACCGATTTTGACCGGTTCTTACTAGTTCAATTAGGGACTAATTTTTAAGAATGAACCGGACTGAATAACCGACTGGTCACTGATCAAACCGGTCAAACCGATCGATCCGGTCCAATTTTCAAAACAATGCCCATTTGTATATCTCTGTACAAACTACAAAGACATGACAAGCACAAGTACTGGTTTAATGTAATGTTTGACCAAGAAGACCTACTTGATAAACAGAATACCTACTACCTAGTTACTAGTAATGCTCCATTAGCACAAGATAGGGTTAGGCTTAAAGTTGGTGGCATTTAGCTCTATTAAATGAATTAAATGGTTTGTTTACTTATACCAGAAAATTGGGTTTAACTAATTGTCTAAGCAAATGTCCAAGCCATGCCATATCGCACACTAACCAACAATTTCAAGGAATCTTTAAGTGGTTGTCATTAACCAAACTTCCTGCATTTGTCTGATAATAATACTAATGCTACTAGCACTAATGCACAAGTCCTTTTCAGTAATCCTAAGAACTCGCTTAGGGTGGTCAAATGTCAGTGGGCTTTCTGTTAAATAAAGAAAGATGATTATTATATGTTCAAGTTCAGGACAACAAACAGACAATGACGTTTGAGTATAACTAAACATTACGCTAAACTGTAAACGCGGATTAAGATTAAATGGGTAAAAAGAAAAGTGGACGAATCAAATCTGAATTCCATTGTTTCTTACTTTCTCTGTATGTGTCAAGTCATTTTGTGTCATCACTCAACTCAGTGTGATAATAGATCAAGAAGAAGAAAGAATTAAAATCTTCTTACTATTGCCCTTCAATCCAAAATTCTTGCACTTCCACTTTTGGATGTGTTTCGATTTAACGCTCCCGGTTGATAGAGGTTGCCGATCTTGGTTTTTCTCGTTTGTCTGAAGAATGGCCAAGCGTGGTTATAAGCTTCGTATCCTTTTCCTCTTTTCTGCTTATTGTGTGTAATGTTGGCATTTAGTTTGTCTGATAAAATTCTAGCTCTTTTCTAAAATGGTTTCCTGGGGCTCGTTTTTCTTCTTTATTGAGCTTCTATTTTAAGAAAAAGGAACCATCTCCGTGTTTTTTCTGGATGCTTGCTGTTCCTTTGACTGGAATGAAAAATAGAGGAATTTGTGGCGCATTCTACCAATGTCAACTGTCTTAGTATTGGTAAGAAGGCCTGTAGACTGTTTATCACAGGTGGTGATGATCACAAAGTTAATCTTTGGGCAATTGGCAAACCATCTTCCTTAATGGTAATCTTCTTTTCAGTTATGTAGCTCATCTTTGGAGTGTGTTTTAGTTGGACTACTTGTTTCAGATTTGGTTATCAATGTCTCTGTTAATATGATGATCACGGCTCTTTTTTCAAACTGACTTGTCCTTGTACCATTTCCACTTACTGGTTGTCCCCAATTATTCAGTTTAAGACTTTTCTCTTTACAGATTCAAAAGCATGAAATACATGGTTCATAACTTTTATCCCACTTCGAGATTTCGTTGGAAAACTTGTTTGAGTGGACCCATTTGCCATGAGGCATAATTTCTATGAAATAATATTTCGTATTTGTCTTTGAATTTGCAGAGCTTGTGTGGTCATGCAAGTCCAGTTGAATCTGTAGCCTTTGATGCAGCTGAAGTATTGGTACTTGCCGGAGCTTCTACAGGAGCTATTAAGATGTGGGACTTGGAAGAAGCTAAGAGTATGTTAACAAATCAGTTGAAATTTCTTATCTTAGTGAAAATTAGAGCAAATTTTGGATAGTATGTTATGCTCTGCTGTGCCAATTGTAGCATCATAATTTTGTCGAGATAGGGGAGCACTTGCCAGATCTGATAGCTTTGAATCATGCCACCTAGTTAGTGTCCAAATTACACAATCTTCATATGTGTTCCACCTTTCTAAATCTCTTCAATATTCTTGGTTGATTATGGTACAATGCCCTATGTAATTGCCAGAACAGTTTCTTGAAAGATTTTTGATATACTTGTTATTGTCTTTGAAGTTTAGTGGTTCGCACTCTTACTGGACACAGAGCGAATTCTACTGCTGTTGAATTCCATCCATTTGGCGAATTTTTCGCATCAGGCTCAACAGACACAAATTTGAGAATTTGGGATATTAGGAAGAAGGGATGCATTCACACATACAAGGGGCACACACAGGGAATTAGCACCATTAAATTCACTCCTGATGGACGCTGGGTGGTCTCAGGTGGATACGATAATGTTGTAAAGGTAGGCAATGACCTTTTTACCAAGCTTTCCTTATTCTTACTCCAATGATTTTTATGCAAATTTGTCATATAGGTGTGGGATCTTACAGCTGGAAAGCTTTTACATGATTTTAAATTCCATGAAGGGCAAATTAGATCCATAGATTTCCACCCCTTGGAGTTTCTCCTGGCCACTGGTGAGTTGGACATCCATGTCTTTGCACTTATGAGTCATTAAAATTTTGATACAAGTTTTCTTTTATTATTGGGTATTCCATGATAATATTCACTAATGGGAATTAAAAGCTATGCAACATTTACTTTTAGTTCACTAGTTGGCTTTATTGAAGGGAAAACTAAGGAATCAAGGATTTTTTTTCTTGCTATGCAACATTTACTTTTAGTTCACTAGTTGGCTTTATTGAAGGGAAAACTAAGGAATCAAGGATTTTTTTCGTCTTCTCAGTTTCATATTTACATACGACTGGGTATGGGCAAATATTTAATTTGTTACAAATATTTAACATCAATCACTTCAAAAAAAGGGTATTGGCAAATAGGAATGAAAACAAGAAATGAGAATGATCCTCATAATTTTCCTTGGTATCCTAAGGATTTTAACTTCAATTTCTCAACCTCACCCCTTTGGCACTGTCAAGCATTCTGCTTCCCATTGTCTTTTTTATGTCTCTTTGTCTCTCTCTCTCTTCCTTGTTTGGTTTGTTTCTGTTACCATTCAATTGTTTTCTAACTTCTAATGAGGCGATTACTTTCCAGGTTCCGCAGACAAAACTGTGAAATTTTGGGATTTGGAAACCTTTGAATTGATTGGATCTACCAGAGCAGAGGTATCTAAGTTTTTGCTTTGTCTAGCAGAAACTTGAAATTTTTATACCAAAGTGCTTAATTTCTAATTTAACCTTGCCTTTTCTTGTCTATTTGTCACTGTTAAACTTTTGCGATCCATTTTTCTAAAACAACATTTTTTATCTGTTCAGGCTGCTGGTGTACGCTCAATTACCTTTCATCCTGATGGGAGGACGCTGTTTTGTGGGTTAGATGATATCCTGAAGGTTTTGATTCTTCTCTGACAAAATTTACTAATGTATTTTACACAGTATATAAGTGCGATAAATTTTGCTCAAAATGCAGGTTTATTCTTGGGAGCCTGTAATTTGCCATGATGCTGCTGATATGGGGTGGTCAACACTGTGTGATCTTTGCATTCATGAAGGAAAACTTTTGGGTTGCTCATACTATCAAAACTCTGTAGGGGTTTGGGTGGCCAATATAAAGGTCCCTTTTTTCTTTTCCTTTTGTTCTCTAAATTTTGAGCCAAACAATTAATGATCAGAATTTTATGTTTGCTTCAATTACCCCACTTGAAATTGGAAGTTGCTTTTCAGCATATTCAACCATATGGAGCTGGTTTCATATCTGAAGAAATTGACTGCAGAGAGCAGAATTTTAGCTCGTCCGGAATTCAATCTCCAGACAAAATAGACAATTTTGCACAAACCACTGAAGCTTTACATTCTAGGTCTCCTGAATGCAAGATACATGAGATCAAGAACATATGTGTGGACTGTAAGTTGGCAGTGTGTTTTTTTATGACTTCTCCATTAAGAAACCTGTTGCTTCATATCACCAATTCATTCTTAAAACCTCATTATGATTGGATTTATCATTGACTTTTCCTCATTCAGAAACTTGATCACTTCATAACCTTTTGTAATCTGACTAAGTTTTGAAATTGTTAAACATAGAAAAGTAGAGTGCTTGTGTTAAATTTACATGAGTTCTCATCTTTAGATGGATTCTGAATACCTAGTACTGTTTCAATTTTGATTTTTACTTTTAGATTTACTGGATTCTGAAATGTGTGAAACGTCACCATATTTTATTGATACTGTTTGTTTAGATAAGTACACTCAAATTGGAAAATAAATTATAGCCTGTAGGGATTTGTATGATGCAGGTCTGCACTCTGTTCTTTTATCTAGATCTCTCTAACAAACAAATCTGTTTTCTATGTAAAGCTATTGGCGGAAACCCTGTCACCTCACAGAGAGTTGCACCTTTGAGTTCTTCACAAGTGGTTCCCACATTGGATTTGAAGGAAAGGTCTACTCTGCCAACACAGAGGCAGGGCCCTGTGGCGGGAGTGAATGCTAAGGCAAGCAGGCAGGCACTTAACAAGTCATTTACTGCACCAGCTGTTGTCCCCTGGGAAACTCCTCTTGAGGAGGACCTTCCAAACTCTGGAAGGGAAACTTTCACATTTTCAAGGACAAAACCAGGCGTGTTGCTCAGACCAGCACATGTTCGGAGACCATCAAATAGCAAAAACGATGTTGAGAAATTGTCAGAGTCTGGAATGTTTAGCAATATGGCACACATGAAGGACTGTACTATTGATGAACATTTGCACAACCCTATTATACCAAAAGGTGGAGCTCAAAAATACAGTGAGGAAATGAGTTCCGATATCAAGAATGTAGCTGAAAAGATGGAAAAAAACTTTTCACCAGATGTTATGCCTAAGCAAGAAAACTGTGAGTCTTTTATGGCATTTTAATGTTTAACTATTCAAGTTCAGCACCTGACAACATCATCCTATCAATCCTTTCTTTCGCATCATCTCCTTTCTCACATGCTTTCCCTGCATTTTAGCCCTTGATCATGATATTGACAGTTCTTCCAGAGTAATTTTGTTTCAGATATCCAAATCGATTCTATGTTCCATTATCTTTGATTAAATTAACAAAAACACTAGCCAAAGCTGTCTTGCAAGTATACTTTTTGAAAATCAAACTTGCTGAGTGATCCAAGTTCTTGAATTTGTTATACAATCTTTGTTTTTATCACTTATGTCACTGTATTAACATTCACATCTATTTCTTTCATGTGTACCATCTCTTGTTTTCGTTCTTCATACAATAACACAAACAATGCTTATTCTATGTAGTCTGTTAATTGCGACTTACCAGATGTGGTGGCATGAATTTCTTCTAATATCTGCAGTTTGATGCCTCCCTTAATTTGTTCTTTGTCCCACCAAAATCTCATTTTTGTTCCATCTTTTGCTTAAGCTACAACCACCTAGCATACATGTTTGAAATTTTTTCATTTGTGATTACTTTTCATTTCCCATATGTCTACTTCAATGGTATCTAGTAATGAAAAGTTTTTTTGTCTTTCAGGTGATAAATCTGTGGATGACAGTCAAGGGATTGGCTCTGTAAAAATTGTCGGTGGAGGTATGTTGGGTTGCTGGGCATGATTTTGGAATATTTAGCTGCCTGTAAAAATTGTCAATTTAAAAATCTTCATTCTTGCAGTTGCAGTTGTGGCAGGCAGGATTCGAACTCTGGTTGAGAAGTTTGAAAGACGGCAGAAACTTACCAATGAGCATCAAGTGACACAATGGTCTCCTCAAGCTGTAGTTGACACAAGCAGGACACCTATAGTTGCCACTGATGTGAAGCCTCAAAGCAGTTTCCAAACTGATGGAAAAGCCAGCATGACATCTGAGAAGGCACCTCAAGTTATACCAGAAAATGATAGAACATGTAACACGGCCCCTTCTACCGTATCATCTAATAGTAATGCCAGCTCAGTATCCAATAAGACTTCACATATTATACCGAAGACAGACGTGATGCCTGTTGTTCTCACATCTGGTTTTGTGCATGAAACTAACTGGAAACATTCCTCCACATCTAGCGTGATCCCTCACATCTTACCGGAAAGAGATATAACGTCAATTGCCCCAGCTATCGTGACTCCTCATGTTACCAGTGAAACGGGTAGTCGGCACCCCATACTGGTATGATAGTTACCCGGTGAAAATTTTTATGGTCTTGATGGAGAAGTTTATAATTCATTTGAACATCTGTTGAATACAGTTTGTTTTGTACTTAATAGAATATAAGAACAGTGAAATGTGAAGTCGAAGAGTAACCCTTTTGAGTAATAGTGTAAGACACTCATTCTAGCTGAACTCCACTGGGTTTCCTTACGTTGTTTTTTATCTTCTTAGTGACTATTTTATTGGTTGCATTTATGGTCTCTGAACCTACTGCTTACTCTCCTTAAGTGGTGCGAATATAGCTTGGTCTGAGAATTCGTTTTCCTGTTATTTGTTATTGTTGCTGAGTTGTTAGTTTATAGTTAATATCTAGAAAAGTGAGCTTCCTTTTTCGGATGACAGAAAGATCCTCAGATTTCTGGGCACGAGCCAACCTCTGCCAGTGGTAGGAATATTAGTGAAGATCTGATGCAAACTCATGACATATTCTTGAGTGCCCTGAAATCCCGGTTGACAAAATTACAGGTAAAATTACAGCTAATTATGCACCACAATCCCTCTAGATGATGGCATGACATATCATCTCTATCCTTAGTGTCGTCTTGTTCAATTTAAAGTGAGCAGTTCAGTCTTGACTTTGTAAAAGGTTGTTGTACAATGAATGATGTTACTATCAGAGACTTCTATATCTGCGACCAGTTGGGGACAAGTTTGTGCATGTTTCAGTACTATCACTGTTTCTTTTCTATAGGTTTTGTTATAGATTCTTCTCAGTCTTCTATTTGGTTAGTCTAAGTAGCTCTTTTGTAATTCTGCAGGTTGTCAGACATTTTTGGGAACGAAATGGCATGGAAGGTGCTATTAATGCCATGAGGAAATTGCCAGATCATTCTGTGGGTATTTATAAGATCTTATCTTCTGTTTTAGGTTTTCTTGAGAACTACCAAAGGCATGTTCTGAGTATCTTGTGTATCTGATTTTTGTGATGGTAATCCAACCATTCTCAGGTGCAAGCAGATGTTATCAGTGTTCTCATGGAGAAAATGGACATAGTCAGCTTGTATTTATTTTCTTGCTTGCTTCCTGTGCTTGTAGGCTTACTAGAAAGCAAGTTGGAGAGGTAATTGTTGTTGAATTTGAACTCTAGTATTGCTAACTTGGAATTATTGCCAATCTAACCTAATTTCAGCCGCATGACTCTATAACCAACAGTTCTAATTAATATTCTACGGGCCTTACGGAAATGTGTAGTTTACTTCTAAATGTGACCTTTATGCTTTTCTCTAACAAAATCACAAGGACAGAACAAGAAGGGTTTGGTTGTTGAAAGAACAACTCATAAAGATGTTCGTTTAATTCTCAACCTGACCTTATGCTATATCTAGGGAAAATAATGAGTCAATGTATCAACCTGCATTTCAAATGACAGAAGCTGAAGTTCTCACAATTATGCAACTTTTATTGTAACCATGTAGAAATGCAAAGGTCTCGTTGGAGATGCTATTGAAGCTTGTCGCAGTATTTGGCCCAGTAATACGGTCAGCTGTTACAGCACCTCCAGCTGTTGGGGTTGATCTTCATGTAGAAAAAAGGTGGCTTTGATAGATGCATCGGTTAATTGTAGTTATTTTGCACCGAGAACTTAGAGCTGAGTGCAATTTGGTTATGCAGATTAGAATGCTGCAAACAGTGCTTTATGCAGCTGCAAAAGATTCAGGAGATTCTGCCATCCCTTATCAGGCAAGCGTCCTGTCTTTCTTCTTTTTCCTGCCCATTAAGCCTATTGTTAATACTACTAGAAAAAAGGTCAGCAGAAAGAAGGAAGTCAAAGCTCAATATAAAAGATTATTAGCTTTAACCAAAAAGGGCACATATACAGCTGTTAGTTAGCTTTGATTTATTTTACACATGTTACTTAGTCTTGTATATAAATATAATTTAACTTTTAAAAGATATCTTCATTTATTGAGATTCTCTTGAGTCTTCTTCTCTTCTTTCCTAAACTTTTTCAATTTTTCCGCTCCACTTTCTTGACGTCCAAACAGAGAACTTGGATTTCAGTACCGGCTTCTAAAAGCCTGAACCATTTGAGTTCATAATTTAGTAATATAGTTATGCTCATTTTCCTGCAGGAGAGGTGGTTTGTTGGCTAAGTGTGCTAATGAGTTGATTCTAGTGCTTCAAGAATCTTAATGGGTGCTCTCACACATACATATGGTGCAAGTGCAAGGGAGGTGGTTCAGCTGATATTCCGTGGCAGAAGTTTCTGTAACACAATGCTTGGTCTGTCACAAGATTTGAATCTGGCTTTGCAAATAACACGAGTCTTAAAGCTTTGATGAAAGCAATTGGTACCTGAATGCTAGTGAGATGTCATTTTTCCCTGACCATCTCCATTCTCATCAGTATCATCTCTATTCTTTGTTCAAATGAAATTGATATGTACACGAATTATGATATATTCAATGAAAATGCATTTCCTGTTTTTTTGGATTGGATTTCTTTCATGAGCGGTAGTGATACTGGTAGTCTTAAAAATGAAAGCAGCTGGGAATTGAATACCCAACAGAAGACAGCATTTTAGTAAGGCGTGCATGTCACTTTTCTTACCAAGTAAATCTCTGTCAATCATAGGCAAAGCTAGGGAGGACAAGAACGTGATCTCAGGGAGACGAGAGAAGATTTAACGAAATCAACCTAGAGAAAGAGAGAGCTAGAGAATGCCTCTCAAAATCCATGTTTTTCTCGTTTATTCACTAAAAAATTTGTTTTCCTATGGCTTCTCAAAAGCACAGAACATCTGATTCTTAAATAATGATGGTGGGAGGAGTGCCGTTCTCCGTCATGGCACCGCATCAATTTTACGTTGTTATTTATTTAACATGGAAGGACTTGTCTAATAACATTGGGTCTTTAGTTACTGCATCGCTTTTACTGATTTCTGTAAGCTTACACTGTTCATAGTCCATACTTCAGAGCATCCAAAGGCAGATGCTTTCCTATCCAAATGCTCGGAATCAACTCACCTTTGTTTTGTTGTCTAACAGAAGAGAAGAAGATATAAGAAAATGATTCTGCAGCGCATGGATTTAGATACCAGAAGATCAGGAATTACTGACTCTAAACAACTCTTTAGAGATCTTTTGCTGGTTGCTAACAATGGCCTGGTACTTTACTCCAAGACAAGTGTAATACAAATCTGCGCTGCTTCTCAGATCCACTGTAACCTAAAGTTTTGAAACCTTGGCCGGAAGTTCAGCCGGAAGTTTTATTGGTCACCAGTTCGACCGGTTCGACTACCGTAGAATCGGTGTGACGTCATAATTACACAATAATTATATATAATGTTAGTAATATTAGAAAATAGAAAAATATACCAAATAATATAAATTTCTATACTTCTGTTAGATTTATGGAGAAAAGGTGGGTTTTATTTTTGAAAAAATTAAAAAACACATGAAAGAAAAAAAGCAAAATAAAAAAATAAAAAAAATTCATTAAACTAGCGGCTAACCGGTTTGATCAGTCCTGGTTTAACCGGTCAATTGACCGGTTCGTACTGGTTCAATTGAAGATTGATTTTTAGGGGTCACCTGGACCGGATAACCGATCGGTTACCGATTGAACCGATCGAACCGGTCGATCCGGCTTAAGTTTCAAAACAGAGCTGTAACCAAATGTTTGCGAGACTACCATATCTCTACTCTCAACTTCGTCCTCCATTCCTAATCCTTACGTTAAACCCAATAATGCTCTCCCTGCCAATCGCAAATTGATTGGAAAGTTGGCAAAAGCTGGCATGTAGTTCCAAAAACCTTCCAATGTGAGTGAAAGACTGAAAGGCCAACTAATGCACGTTCCCCTCATTCATCAGAGTCATTAGTCGTGAGAAAGAAAGGTTTTGGTCCACCATGAAAAACTGCACAAATAACCACTACTCGGCGGGCTGAAATTTCAACAAAGGGAAGAAAGAGAGTGAGAGATAACATTGATGTTGTGTATGGTTCTGTTCATCCTTAACATTCTCAAAATTCAGGTTTACGCCCCAGCTTTTTGATTTAACAACTTGGATGGAATCCGTGGTGGCACCCCATGCAATGTACAAGAAGGTACTCTCATGATTAGGACGTAATTGTTGTATATTCCCATTGTAAGAGCAATTGGACTCACCCACAGTTTTGTTCTCTCAACTCTCTTTTGTTGCTCAATATGCTTGGACAACATTTTAGATAGCAGATTTAGACAGCATGATAAGTCATTTAAATTGCATATATTTTGGACTTAATTTTTGTTAAAGTGTTGAAATTATTATCCGAAATTGATGGAATTGCTTTATAATTGTTTATAGATGATTTTCAACACTCTAAGGACGAAAAAGGATCAAAAAGATGCAAAAGAAGGAAAGAAATCCGAAATCCCCAATCTAGCCGAAATTCAGAGATTAGGCGTGGGCACGCCTAAGGATGGAATCTGGAGTCTGCAGAAATTTCAAAATTTGATTCCAATTAAAACACAATCTTTTAAGATCCTCTTGTCATCTTTCCAGGAAGTCTCCCACCGAAAATAGAAGTACACCTAATCTGGACAAAATCAAGGGAAGATAATGAAGAGATTCACATCAAATAGGAGAGGGGGATGATTGCCGCACATATATATATAGACATATTGGGTTTAAAGGGGGAGGTAGGCTGTCGTAGGTTTTAGGTTAGGTTTAGAATAGGATTTCTTTTCTACTGTTTTCTTGCTGCTGTCTTTGCGTTGCTGCACTTTTTCCTTTCATATTATGGAGACATGGATTTGTTAATTCTTTTGATTTCAATTCAAGTATGAGTAGCTAAATTTTCTTATCTTGGTTGAAGTATCCATGTTACATGTTATTATGGTGAGATTTTCTGGATACTTTTTATGATTATTGATGAACATTGGATATTTTCAGA
>JAOSBL010000002.1:22994771-23009534 GCA_027568915.1 Erythroxylum roraimae
GAATCACCATTCGTGCCAGAACAAAGAAGGTTCATAGGTGAATGTCATGAGTTTTAGGAACTTTTTCTTGGGATCTTAGACTTCTGTTGCTTTTAGAATTACTGACCTTGTCTTAATCCATGCAGAAGAGTCTATGACAACAGAGGCAGTACTAAGTGTTCAGATACTAGTGAGGGGCCACCATGCACTGGGTATGTGGTCTTTCATATTTGCGTTGGTTGTTTTTGCTGCTGATCTAAATATCTGTATTGATTTCATTTGTATGGGCTATCCAACTGTTAATCATGTCAGAAACGATGTCCTTTATTATCACTGATGCTTTTATAAACTGGAAGAGTTTTGAAGTGCTTGTGTCCAGAATGTGATAGATATAGTATGTTTCTAGGCTTTAAAAACCTAATAATTCAATTATGCCTAGGAGCTTGAGTACCAACTTCATGAACTATATTATTGCTAGCTTACAGATGTCCTGCAGGAATTCCCTTAAACACGGGCCTATTTCAAAATAATTTAGTTTGTGCATGTTCTTCCATAGATTTGTCGAAGGTATGGCTCCAGTATTTTCAAGATCAGCTTGGTATTGTACTTGGCATCTTATACAGGTAAGATGTGTATGTCTGTTTATATATATAAATATACATATGGCCAACCTTTTCATATTACCTTTGTTCTAGTGAAGATTTTGTCTTCTGTTATTAGCATTTCTTCACCCTCTTGGATTAATTTTTGAAACAAGTTCTAAGAAAGAACTTTCACATGCTTTTCCTAATTTTTCTTCTTTGAGATGGACTATAACTTTGATTAGATTCTAGTTGTAGAAGTTTTTCTTTAACATCGTATATGAGGCAATTGATTATTGTATTAATACGCTGTGATTGAGAGCCTGGTCTAACCTTCTTGGTACTGAATTCTACTTCCATTTGTTCTTCTTACTTTGTTCAGAACGATCTAGTCCATGGCTGGGGAATGGATATGAAACTAGGATACTGTGCACAGGTATAATAATCCGACAATGTGCTTTTGCTGTTTCTTTATATACATTTTGTGCCTAATTATTAATTTGGGTTTTACAGTGCAACTTTTGGTGTTTATTTAGACGTTGTTTTCTACATCTGTTATTTGTTTTTGTGGCTTAGTTCTGTGTATTTATTTAAAGCCTGTGGGCTAGTTCACGTGGCCTATAGCAGTCTCCTTTTCAATATATATTCACAAACTATCTGGTTGTAATCTATAGCCAACTGAAACAGTGTGATTGGGTTGCTACAATTAAACATACCCTCTTCGAACATTATTATGCGATCACTGAGTGTTTACACGATGTCTGCAGTATTTGTATATTTGGTGATGTCTCAATGATTCCGTCAGCATCTCTTACTAAATCCGCACTATTGATGTGAAGTCTTCCCCCTATAATTGCTTCTGCTTTTTGTGGCATTGCACCTTAAGTTTCTCTGAGAAGTCATTGACGGTAGCATCATGCTTTGTAGTTGTCAATTGAGTCTTGTGCTATTTGAAAGTGAAAATGTCCTCTAGATCCCACTTCCAGCTATAATTCCTTGTAATAATCTTCACCGAACATTGGAAAGCTTATTGCCTTATTAGTTGTATTAACTTATAAAGGAGTTTGGAAATTTACAGGGAGATCGGACAAAGAAGGTAGGTGTCATTGATAGTGAGTTTGTTGTTCATCAGGGAATACAAACTTTGGGCGGGGACGGGACTCCTGGAGAAAAGGTCTTTCACTTTACATTTGATCTTTCAAGTTTATAACTTGGATTAATCTAGCAACTAACAATTTGTTGTTTTTTCTTAATCAGCAGTCTTCAAACCCCGAGGAATTGACCAAGGTAACAAACATTTATAGTAGCTGTCGATGACATCTTTATCAACTGCTCAATCTTATGCTAAGAAATCATCCCTTTTTCTGGTTCCAGAAACATAGTCCTGCAACTGTGGATCCTCGAATTGAGGTGAGATTGGTGATCTTCTCTAATCTTCAATCTCCATGGTTGTTGTATCTAGAATGTTAACAGGTATTTTGTACGTGTGAACAATGAACAGATACGAAGGCAGTCTACATGGGAACTTCAGATCTTCAAGGACCGGTGGAATGAAGCTGTAAAGAAGGACAGGAAGTGGGTTGATCCATTTAGAAGCATTCAAAGACGTAGGGGACATAGGCGGCTGCGGCTCAACCACTGAGAGCCAATGGGGGACGCTTGAGCCAAACTCCACCACTACCAATCAGAGCATATAAATGGTGGACTGGACTCTTGAACTAGACTCCACCACCAGCAATCTGAGGATTTGCATATACTAAGCTTTAGTTCCTCAGACAGCCACAATCAGCCTTAAATTACTTGTAATTTTGCTTCGTAACACTAGCCCCTCGTAATTAAATTCATTATTTCAATTTTCATAGCAATTATTATTTTATGCAATATGATTGATTGTTTATTATTTGACATGGATATAAGCATGGATGGGAATAGGCGGTACATACCGTATCGAACTAAAACGGGTACGAAACAAAGGGTCGGTTATATTGAGTTTAAATATTGGTCGATATCGGCCCGTTTCAGATGGCATTGGCCTGTACCGGCCGGTCTTCAAAAATACTGGCCAAGTATTAGCAGGTATTGAAAATTTTAAAAAATAAGGGATATTTATTTTTAAAAATGTTTAAAATTTTCTCTGCTCTCTTCCTCCTTTTGTTTTTCAAAGTTTTTAATTAGTTATTTTATTTACTTCAATTTTTATAATTATTGTATATTTTTATTTTTATTTTTAAATAATAATAAATATTTTTATTTCTAATAATAATTATTATAAATTAAATAAAACTTAAAAATAAATTATTTTATTTAAATTTATTTAATTTTTATATAATATTTATTAATAAAGTATTAATAAAAATATTTTATTTTAAAAATAAATAATTTAAAAACTATTATTTATAAATTAATATTTATTTTATATATTTTTAATTATTAAATCAAAATTTATTTGAAATTTATATATTTTAAAAATATATTTTAAATTTAATTATATTTATTACTAATTATTAAGTTAATCTTATAGGTTAAATTAAAATTGTGATTATTATTTATTATTATGTTTTTTTTAAGATAGGGTTAAAAATATACGTACAAATGTACAATATGACAATGAATTATTTTGCAATTTTTAAAAAAATTCAGGTACTTTTATAAACTTAAAAAATTACTCGAAATAGTATTTGGTATTAATCGATACCGGTATAATATCGTATTAGAATTCAATCTGATATCATGTTCGATACAACATTCGTAACATTGTATATAAACTTAACGTACGGTACATCAGATTAAGTGAAAGAAAAAAAATATGCATTGCATTTAAAACAGAAAAACATAAGGCTCTTTAATCGGAATTTGATCTTTTTTTTAGTTAATTAATTCTAATTTTTTTATTATATCTCATTTACATATTTACATAAATTTCATTAAAATGTGTGGATCAAATTTAAAAAAAAAATACTCTAATTGGAAGAGGGTATTCTAACTCCTTCAATTGGTGGCCTGCAGGGGCTTGTCTTCCACGACACACCGTGTATTGTAAACAACGTTTGCAAGGATGGAAGTTAACGAAAACATAACGCTAACGTTGGAAGTGGCACACATTGAATTAGCATATGGACAGGATGTGTCGTAAAACATTTAATACCAATTTTTAATGTAAGAATAGAAGCGAGTAAAACGAGAGGAACACTTAAAAAGTAAAATCAGATGAAAAGCATTTTCATGATAATTATTTATTACAAGTGCCCGCCGTTTCGTCACAAATGCTTGACTCCCTAAATATCAGTTGAATAAGAGAGAGTCCGATAATTACCGAGTTGTCCTGCCCTTGTCTCCCTGTGCAGCTTGCCAACAACCTCTCTCTCTCTCAAATTTCTCTACTTTTTGTCTTCATTTCAATTCAGTACTTGTCTTCCCTTACAAGTCTTCCCCGTTGATCTTTCTCTATTTATACTTTGAATCTATTTGTTTCCTGTAGTTTCTGCTTCATTTTCTCTTTCGTTATTTCGGTCTCCATGGCTGGTCGCTACGATCCCAACCCTTTCGATGAAGACGAAGTCAACCCCTTCTCTGTGAGTCTCTTTTTTGCTCTATTTTGGAGTAGAGTAGTTTTGTTGCGTGTGGTTTAATTTATCTGTTCTCTTTTTCAGTTTGGGCTTTTACGGGTTTTGGAGATGATCACGTGTACTGGTTTTGGTTAATTTTGAGAAATAAGTCTAGGGTTTAATGACCAATTTTGATGGTTGATTTGTTTGGTTTCTTTACCAAGTATAGCTTTTCCGATGTGAAGTTCGTTGCTTGATTTTGGTGCCGTAAGTCTATTGGGACACCAAGCTTATAGCTTTGCGTTAGAGAGCTGATTTTAGTTCTGTGATTCGTTCTATGTGCTTTAGAGAAGCATAGCTTTGTCTTTTTACACTTGAACATATTATGGAGGTGTAGATGCTTGACTATTTGAACTTTTTCTGCTCTACGTTAAGGTTCTGTCTCCTGCTTTCTGTCTTTGGAAGCCTATATTGCTTATTCTCTAATCATATCCGTATACTCAGGACCCAGCTGTGAGGGGGAAGTCATCGGGGCAGTCCAAGTATAGTGGGGGTGCATTTTACACATCAGTAAGCCTAACATTTACAAGATAACATTCTGTTTCATGCTTTTCATTTGTTATGATTTGGAACCTTGATAATTTTGTTAAGGAGCTTACAAGTTTTTGTTCATGATGCTTCGTTTCTTCAGAGTGTTCCTCCTGCTACAAACTCTAGGCTTTCTCCACTTCCTCCAGAACCGGCTGATTTCAATTATAATCATGGTGCAACAGTTGACATCCCAATTGATTCAAATAATTCCCGAGTAAACTCTCAGTTTGGTGGAAACAAACATAGTATCTTTCCTCTATAGCATTTAGCAATTCTTCTTATTTTGCTATCTATCTAGGATTTAAGGAAGAAAGAGAAGGAACTCCAAGCTAAAGAGGCTGAACTAAAGAGAAGGGAGCAGGTTCTTGTCCATTGAAATGTGAAGTTTTGAATTGTTGCATACAGCATGATCATATAACCTTTTCCACGATCTCCTATGCCTAACATTTGAGTTGGTTCTTCAGTAATCTTGTGATGCCTTTTAAAGAGTTGGTTAATATAAAACTTTTCCAGTGCTTATATATTAACGTGTTACTACTGGAAGTCTGTATGGAAAGTATGGAAAGTGTACCTGAAACTTAATTACTGAGGTCTAGCCCTTCAGAAATTCACAGTTGTGACAATCCTCTGCAACTTTCCGTTGTCATTTTCTATAAGATGATACACTTATAATGGTCCATTCAATGAGTGTTAAATAAGTAATGTACTCATTAGCAGACACGATATGGGGTGTTAAATGTTTGGTTCAATTATCAACAATCATTAGCTGTATTTGTTTATCCTTTATCATTGTTTTTGGCATTTTGTAGGTAGACGTTTTGAGGTTAGTAGAACTAAAATGAAACACAGTGATTTAGTATTGCTCAATTCCATTCTCATAAATTATATGATCATGAACTTATTATTGTCCAATGAGTTTCATATGAGGGATGAAATCATTCGTGCAATTGATGTTAGTTGATAAACCTTTGGTTGACAATCACCAATTGTCTGTATGTTTATCCTTTATTATTGTTTGTGGCTTTTGTAGGTAGAGACATTGTGAGGTTAGTATTGACGCAAAAAACTGATTTAGTACTAACTTTCCATTCTCATAATTTATATGATGATGAACTTATAATTGTGCATTTCAAAAATTTTAAACGAGGATGTACCCAAGCATGGGATTGGTGTTGTGTGACAAACCTTTGGTTGGATTATCAACAATCATCGAATCTATATATAGTCATCCATTGTTATTTTTCTGTGGCATTTTTTGGTAGTCATTGTAAGGTTATTAGTTATTACCAATAACATAGAGCACTATGACGTAGTTATCCTTTTATTTAAAAGGATAATTTTTCCTGTTAGTCTTAGTAGTCTAAACCTTTTGTTGCATACAGGAAGTAAAACGGAGAGAGGATGCTGCTGCACGAGGTAATATCTTTTAGGTTTTAAAATTATTAATTGACTAAGGTCTGGTGGTGCTATATATCCTGCAATGGATTTTTGATTTTCAGTTCCTTTTTACAGCTGGAATTGTCCTTGAGGAGAAAAATTGGCCACCTTTCTTTCCAATTATCCACCATGATATTGCGAACGAAATTCCCATACATCTGCAAAGACTTCAATATGTTGCGTTTTCAACATTTCTAGGTATTTTCATCAGTGCATGGACATTTTAAGCTGATATTACTATCAATGGACAGAAGTGTCACTGAAAATTTCTTGATACGCTTTGAGATTTGATCTTTAGTTTTTCTCAATTGTTTATGGATTGAAGTTTCCAAAATGGAGAAATCAGGCATGATTATGAAAATAGTTTCAAGTTATTTTTATCTCTTTCTACATCATGTTTTATCTTATTAATTAAGGTTTGCTGAAAATATGAATTGGTATTTGTTTATTTTATTTTAATGAGTCTTGGAAAACTATTATATAAGCATTAATTTAGAAAGTATGAAAATTCAATCACTAGAATCAAAGTTGTCTTCATGTCTAGGGGTTAAAGTTTAATTGAATTGATCTGACAACATGTTTCGATCAACTTCATTCTGCTAATGCTTACAATAGAGCTGGCTAATTGGATTAACTTATTTTGTTTCAAACTGAATGTCATTATGTTATTCTCTGATCTAGCCTGACATTAAGCATTGGTGAAACAGATATTTATTTATTCGTTTGTTCTTTTCTTTTGGAGTTTATCTATTGCTGTATTCTTGTAGTTTGTGTTGTTTAATGGACCGTGATATCTGTGCAGGGTTGGTTCTTTGTCTTTTCTGGAATGTCATAGCTGTTACATCTGCATGGATAAAGGGAGAAGGTCACTAGCAATTTTATTCTTTGCTCCCCGTTTATTCAAGTTCTATATAAGTTTTTCATTTTGATATCCCATATTCTTTCTATTCTTACTTTATCATGTTTTCGTTTTAGGTGTGAGAATATGGTTTCTTGCTATTATCTACTTCATATCAGGAGTTCCTGGAGCCTATGTCTTGTGGTATCGTCCACTATATCGTACATTTAGGTACTTACTTTCCTTCTTACAATGGATTCTGTTTGTGAATTTGTTGTTTTATATATACAGTGTACTTATGGTGACATTACTTTTATCAGGACGGAAAGTGCATTGAAGTTTGGATGGTTTTTCCTCTTTTACCTGGTACTTCTTGTTTGTCCACACCAAGTTCATTTTAGAATTGAAAGAAACCTAATTTTTATTACATATTCCCTTGCTGCAGGTTCATATTTGCTTCTGTGTCGTTGCCGCTGTTGCTCCTCCTATATTCTTCAAAGGAAAATCTTTTACGTATGTCTTCAGAAGTTTTTCAGTTTCTTATTTGATGATGCTTTTGAAAATTAATGCCTGTGTCTGATTAGTCTGATTTTTGACTTTGGAACAGTGGTATTTTGTCTGCAATTGACGTTATTGGTGACTCTACTTTAGTTGGGGTAAGATGTCTGATCTAGTGGTATATTTCCAGCCTACTATTGTGGCTTTGAAATATGTTTTGTGTATGTTTGGCCCAACTGGCTTCCATGTAAATGAAACATATCTTCTTGAAAATTCAGCAGTAGAGGAATATGACTTGGGATATCCTTCTATGTTTTCGTCTCTTTGCTCATGTTTTGCCTTTTCCCTTCATACCTCGGTAAATACTTCAGTTCAAAAGATATTAATCTGAAGATTGGTTGGAATCAACAAAGTTGCTACAATTTTCTATGTTGGACCATATTTGATTGTTTTCATTTTTTAGATCTTCTACTTTATTGGATTTGGGATTTTCTGCCTTGAAGTCATGGTCAGCATCTGGGTATTGCAGGTATTTAAACGTTGTACTGAACTTAAATTGTTCCATTGAACTATTTTGCTCCAACATATGGAGAATTCTCACTTGCTAATGACATGTCTGCAGCAAGTGTACATGTATTTCCGTGGCAGTGGCAAAGCTGCAGAGATGAAACGGGAGGCTGCAAGAGGAGCATTGAGGGCAGCAATATGATTCTATGCTATTTGATCGTTGACATGAATATTTGGATTTAGGTTGTATATGCTCATAGACACGTAAAATTTGACACAGATTTTACTTGCTTCAGTCCTTTGATAGAACGGTTCATTTCTTATCATTACTTGCTTGAGTGCTATATATGTCTTTTATAAATTTGGGGAGTACTGTCATGGGATCTTGCCATCTTTTTGGTATAATATTATTTAGTATTATCTGCATTGCTTATTGAAAATAAATCCTAATAAGCAAGCAAGAAAGAAAGAAAGAAAGAGAGAAAAGTTGGTCCTTATGGAAAACCCACTAAGCTGAATTTTATTCAGTTTGGAGCCTCGGAGATGTCTGAAAGTGCAGTTGCCCATGCCAAATGCAGATGCAGTTGCAGTTGCCCTCGCCAGGGCCAATGATTGGTAGTGGTAATGAGTGATAACTAAATCATGAAATATTTGGATTTGAATGCTAAATGCTTGCAGCCAAGTTTGGGGGGTGTAATGATTCTTATCATTTTCACACGAGTTGCCTGCAGATTTCGTATCAACTTTCTTGCCCCGTGTTTGGTAGAGCATATTTCAGCACTAGTATCATCAATATTTCCCCTTGTATGAACATATATGAGCATGCATATACATGAACTATTAACAATTTGGGATCTTCCCATTGGGCTACTTGTAATTCTTTCTGTTGTTATTTAATAACATTTCTTTAATTGTTCAAAGAATAAAAACAATTTGCGCCTGAACCAAGTTCATTTTCTGGCTCAGAAGTTCAAGTATTCATCCCAGATGCCGAGCCCTAGCCACTTCTGTTTTAACATTTCCGTAGTCTTTGAACTCCATCAGTATTCAGTGGTGGCTTCCACGCCAAGATAGAAGTATCTGTCCCTTGTGTGTTTCTAGCACTACGCTACTACTATTTTATAGATGTAATTCGTTGCTGCTAGATTTAAGCGAAAATTGAAAAGAAAAAATCAATTTTTAAAACATAAATCGCGCATATTAATCATAGGAATAGGCATGCTCGCAACAAACCATGTAGTGGCATTAATCTATGTATACCAGTTACTGCCTGCTATGCTAGCTGCCCACAGCTCCTCTACCAGTAAGCACCACTCTTACAATCCATAGAACAACCTCAGCCACCGCTGCCGGCAACGTACCCTTCCCTGACCGACTATATGAACTGAAACACTTGGCTGGACATGTCAACTTCTTGTTGTAGCATGGACCCTTTTCCTTAAAGTCGACTGTAGGCCTTATAACACCACCTCTAGGGTATCCACGGTTAGGACCACCATAGCCAACAACGTAGCCAACGGCAATGTCACCCTGCCCTTTTTGAAACCGGGTATGCCAAATCCATTTCTGGGTCTGAACAGCCCGAGTAAGCCACCACCATTGTTGTTATTATTTCCAGTTGAGTATGCAAGTGTGAGGAATATTTGAAGACGAAAACTATGGGGGTGAGATTAGAGGACAGTGGAGGGATGGTCCTCATTGAATGTAAAGTAGAGTAGGTGAGCTTCATTTACCACACTTTCGTTGCAGTTTCTTGTAAAATAAATGTTTACTTGCACTTCCGGATCTGGATGTGGACACACTATCAAGTATTTAACACAAATATATCAAGTGAATATCTTTGTTCTAGGTTCGGTTAGAACATAAGACCATACAAACATGTTTCAGACTGCATATATCTGTCCTTAACATGAAAAGCGGTCCATGCAAAATGCTTTTGGTAGTGGAAACTGGTAAAGGAAGATTGGCCAACGTCATCTTACACCTCTATGGTCTTTCCAGTTTCCTGTTAAAGACGAATCTTCAGCAAAGTTAGGAATATTGTCCCGGCTCTAGTAGCGGATTAGATTCTAGTACAATATTGCACTGGTATCGGTCAATACTAGATGCCATTTTTGGGTAGTTTTCTAAATTTATAAAATAGTCCCGGATTTTTTTTAAATTGTAAAATAATCCATTGTCATATTGTACAATTGTACTGTATATATTATGATTTTATATCAACCATATCTCTAAAAATCATAATAGTACATAATAACTACAATTAATATGAAATAACAATAATTTTCAGATATTTCACATATAAATAATAATCACAATTAATATGAAAAAAAGATAATCTTCTTCATACGAATATAAAATTAAGAACAATACAAAAATATTACAATTTCATCATATAATAGATAATAATTATATAAAAAAATCCAATAAAAAGAAAAATAAATATCCTTAACTCTTAAACTATTACAATTTACGACAAGAGTTCGTGATGAGGAAACAACGAAGTAGAAGTAAAACCTGAAACAAAAATATTTACAATTACATTACTTATATAGAATTTAACATATACATCAAATATAAGTAAAATTAAAAGAAGAGGTAAAACAAAAAATTGGAACTTCATTCAATCATCTACGGGAGGATACTTATAATAACTGCACTGACCTCAGTTATCATTTGGTACAAAATTCTCATCATTAAGAGAAATTTGATCATCATCATCATTCAAATTCAATGCACCAAATGGCATGTTAATGTTTTCCCATCTAAGATTATCTTCCAAGTCATTCACATCTACCAAACTTGGTTTCTCAAAAACTTGATATGCCAAAAGATCGATAATATCAATGCAAATTGGATCTACCAAACTACTTGTTCTATTCAGAGTCCTAGTAAGCAATAAAATTTAATTATTAAAAAATTATAAGAAATTATATCAAAATTAATAATGATAATAATATATCTTTTCTGAAGCTTTAAATTGCAACGAACGAAAACTAAGTCATTTATTCTCTTGTACTCCAATCTATTTCTTTTTCTTTGAATGGATGTATTCAAATGTGCTCCAATTATGTTCACAACCTATGATACTCATGCATTAACTTAAAATTTGAATTGCAAACCTTTTCAATTTTAGAACACCACTTCTGAATTGATCCACCAAGAAACTGTAAGTCGTAAGACAACAAAAATAACGTTATATATAAAATAAAGTGATAATTAATTTTTAATAAATAAGAAA
This sequence comes from Erythroxylum roraimae, assembly GCA_027568915.1. Classification (NCBI taxonomy): domain Eukaryota; kingdom Viridiplantae; phylum Streptophyta; class Magnoliopsida; order Malpighiales; family Erythroxylaceae; genus Erythroxylum; species Erythroxylum roraimae. Next base: position 23,005,989 of record JAOSBL010000002.1, read on the forward strand.
AGGGAAATAGCTAATACTTAGAGAATGTTTTCCTCTTTGTCGAATAGCAATTAGCAATCTAAAATTCCTAGAAGACTGCTTATAAAGATCCATTTATGAGCTCAGAATATTTTGCATCATCTCATGGGCAACAAATGTTGTAATAGTAAATAACATTCCCCTATTAACTTCAACTTTCTTTGTAAAACCTGGTCTGAAATAGACACTAGAATTAAAAAATGACTCAATTGCAAGCAACAGAGAAGAAAGTTGTCTTTCTCATCTCTCATTGATAACTGCAAGATACAATGTCTATAAAGAAGGCCTATTTTTCATATTGGCCTTGATTGCTTCCTTCGTCCTCTCCATAGCTTTATAAAAATAACTCATTATTACCTTTTCTTCACTATCAACCAAATGAAATATCCTCACCAAAGACTCACAAACTCGGATAACAAATTGACAATGAGAACAAAATTCACTATCTTTCAGTATAATTATAGAAACCTCCAATTCAACATTAAACCTAACATGTTGAGATACAACTTACTTATCACTTGTAAACATTTGTTTTAACTCTTTCTTCATCATGATAAAACACTAAAGTGATAAGAAATTCATTGTAAATCTTGTCACAGCAAGATGACACAAATTCCTATCCTTGGTAAATTCCTTTCTCATTAAATTTAACACAGAAGCACAATTATAGATGAACTTAATCACTTTTTTTAGCTTTCTGCGTAGTCTTATCAATAATAGGAAATTACCTAGGATCCCCTATATTCTCCAGCATTAGGTCAATGCAATGTGTAGCACAAGGAGTCAAAAAAAAAAAAGAATTATACTTGTTTTGCAACCTTCTTCCTACCCTTTTATAAGCAGAATCATTGTTGGTAATGAATTGAACATTGTTTTTGGCCCTACTTCATTTACAACTTAATCAAATATCTCAAATAAGGTATCAATATTCCTAATAAGGCTAGATGCATCAATAGAATTCAAAAACATTGAGTCATTTACAGAATAAACCAAAAATTTAATAATAGGCTCATGTCTCCTATTTGTCCAACCATTACATATGAATGAATACCTATAAGTAGCCCAATCCACTCTTCTTTCTTCTAAATAACTTTTAATTTCAAAATTTTAGTAACTTAAAAGCTTACCTCTTAAGTCATCAATCAAATGAGCTTTGTATCTTAGATCGTAAGAGAATATAACATCCAACATAGATTGATAATAGTAAGATTAAGAATCTTTAAATGATGCACTTGTATCACACCACCATCTAGCTACTGTCATATCTACATTATGAGTCGCATCTCTTGATTGCATAACACTACGAATTGAAAGTTGGGCTCTAGGAGTTATTCGGGATGCAAAAAAATTTGTCATCTACCTTCTCCTTTTCCTAACATCAAGTCTAGATATGACATTCACTTCTTGCTGAGCCTGAGATGGAACGTTACCACAACGACAACGACAACCACTACCACAACCACTTTCAACATTTTCACAATCATCACGAAAACCAACAAACGAACATCTACCACCAATTTGATGATTCAGTCTCTCCCTTCTATCTTTCTCATGCTGATATTTTTCAATTAAAGTTTTCATTTCCCACTTCACATCATGACTTATTTTTTTATAGGGTTCCACATCTCCTTTAACCCAGTTAAATGCTTCTTTAATCAGGTGATTCTTCCACCTTTCAAATGCTTGTTATAAAATAAGCAAATTTTATGGTTCTTCATACTCGGGACCAATGCAGCATGAGCCTAAGCTGGATCATTGTATCTTTTTGAAGTTGTTTGATCAGGAGTACTTGAACTTCCTTTCATTTATCTGTAATAATAAATGAAGACATATATCAAAATCATACATAATTCAATTTCATCCATCACAATCCAATTTTATCCAACATAATTCATTAATAAGTCAGAAACTAACAATTCAAGTATTCAATATACACAATTACACAATACGCATGTCCATCATATGTAATATAACTCATTTTATATGATTACGTCATACACAATTAATTTTCATCCAACACAGTCCAATTTTATCCAACACAATTCATCAATAAGTCAAAAATCGACAATTCAAGTATTCAACATATACAATTACAATATACATGTCCATCATATGTAATATAACTCATTTTGTATAATTACATCATACACAATTCAATTTCATCCAATACAATCCAATTTTATCTAATACAATTAATCAATAAGGTAGAAACCAACAATTTAAGTATTTGACATGCACAATTACAAAATACGCATGTCCATCATATGTAATATAACTCATTTTGTATGATTACATCATACACAATTTAATTTCATCCAACACAATACAATTTTATCCAACACAATTCAAAATACACTTATTTTCCCTTATACTATATTGCTATTATTTCCTCTTCTTTTCATGTCTCTTTAAAAAGTGAAAGAAAAGAAAAACTAGAGTCTTCTGTTCTTATGATAAAATCGACCAATGGTTTGACAAGTTTAGGTGGTATCTGAAAGTAAATCTGCCAGCTTTCTTAGTCTATTATATGATATGCATAACAATTTACTTGTCGTTACCAATCAATCTACTAATCAACTTGACAACTTAATTGAAAGAGACTACTAATGGATAATTGAAAGAATCAATAGATCCACGCTTTTATCACATGAAGAAAATAAAGATACAATTATACAAATCAACTATATATTTGGAAAATGTTAACTATTTAGAAATACAATTGATCAGATTTTAGTTTTATTACTAATTTACTATACAATTACATAGACCTCCTCAGCTCCTCCTCCATAAAAGTATTATTATTAATTGGCAATGCCATAATTTTATACTCAATAGTCAATACTATTATACTAATTTTAAGAATATGTAACAAAATATTATTTCAATTAATTATTTACCAATAATATTATGCTAATTTTAAGAATATATAATAAAATATTATATCAATTAATTATTTACTTTAAAATTTAAATACTAACAAGAATACAAGATTATTTTATATTCTCTTTCTCAGTTTTAAGTTGAAAGTTTGAACTTTCAACTCTCAATTCATGAATACCTGTGAATGAACCAAACCATAACCTCCAAGACAAAATTAAAAATTATCCATCATTTCACTCAACTCCAATCCAAATATCCAATTCCAACCCAACTTAAATTACAAATCCAATTCACAATTTAATTCCAAGTTCTAAGTTCCAAGTTCCAAGTTCCAACAATCCAACCCATTCATAATCAGAAATGCAATTAAGCAATCAGGTTTTTGGGCCAGGTCAGGTTTGGATCTGGATCATTTCCAGATTTGGTGAGTGGCGACTCGTGCGGCAGTGGCAGGCAATAGTGGACGGTGGTGGAAGGAGGAGAGTGAAGGAGGGCTGAAGCCTGAAAAAGGTTCGGTGGTGGCGACGCATGGAGGAGGGTTGTTGGTGCGGTGGTGGTGTGGAGGAAGTGGTCTGAGCTACAGGCCCCACCCCGTCTCCACTGGATCTGTTCCCGGGAGTACCCTAAAAAAGGAACCTTTCCTCTTCC
>JAOSBL010000002.1:23009634-23019639 GCA_027568915.1 Erythroxylum roraimae
GGAGAAACAATCGCAAGAACAAGAGAGAGAGAATGGAGAGTGTGAGATAGGAGAGTGTCTAAAAGAGAAACGAAAATGAAAAATAAGAGAGATGAAGAAGTAGATGGGTCGGGGGGTGGGGGTTGGGTAAATTTTATGATTTTTTCTAATTAATTCCTAGAGTTTTTAAAACTTATGTTACTAACCAGTATACAGCCAGTACCACACAAAACTCCAGTATTAGCTAGTACCCACTGCTGGAACCATAACCATTGATACCACTCCATTTTTTGGCAGGTATGGTACCTTCCGGTCAGTACGGAACTGTATTCAAAAGCTTGAGTGTACTCTCCAATATAGCTTGAACATCAAACTGATTCATGAGTGATCATCCTCACCATCTTTAGTCCTTTTGGGATACATACAATATCATAAGTGAATGTATTAATGGGTACTTTTGGTCATCAACATTTTGGTAACTCTTTTGGATTAATTTTCTATTTTAAATTAATTCATTTATATAATATTTTATTTTTTAAATCATATAGACCAAGCCAATCCAAATAATATTAGTTTGGTATGGATGGATTGGTTTAAATTTTTTATTTTTAATATTTATTAATAAAATAAAATATATATCAAAATCTCTTCAATTTTTTTAATTAAGTTAACATTCTAATAGTACTTTAAAAGAATTAAAATAACATCTCTAGTCCTTTTGGCATACGTACAAAATCATAAGTGAACGTATTGATGGGTACTTTTGCTCATCATTATTTTAGTAACTCTCTTAGATTAATTTTCTATTTTAATTTAATTCATTTATATAATACTTTATTTTTAAGATTGCCTTAATTGCCTCTTCATCCAACAACTTCAACAATTTTGGCCAATACCTATCAAAACTCAACAAAAAAAATAAAACATCTTCAATGTAAGGAGTAGAAAGAGAGGGGGCCAGTAAATTAAGTTCTACCACACTAAGTTGATGCCTTGTGCGTTTCCAAACCTGGAAGCTTTGTCATTCAAATAACTCCTCAAGGCTGCACTCTTCAGAACAAGTTTATGATTGGTAGGAGTTTCTAAAACATGAGGAGCAATTCTCAACTTATTTCCATGTACAAATTGTTGTCTAATCTTCCAATACGCGAAACACATGCTGCTTACTGTGTACATTAACAATTGTAGAACAATTCTAGGTTTCTAGAGTTTAAAGATGATTTTTTAACTTTAACCAACTCTAATTTAATCTAGGGTTAGGGTTTGTGTTCCATTAATTTGAACTTTTAGATTCAAAAATTTTCAGCTTGTAAGGGCTTCAATATGAACTTTTCATATTATTAGTTAAATTCAGATAAAGGTTCAAATCTAAGATGATTTTAAGATTTAGGGTTTTGCAAATTTTGGATAATCAATTCCATAATTATTCAATAATGATCAAATAACTGTAATCCAATTAAGAATTAAAATATAACTCTAATACTACTGCTAGAAAATCGAGGTGCAATAGAATAAGAAGAAAACATTTTCATTTAATTTTTTAGAAGCTAAGATCACTTTAAATTCTATTATATGATTAATGCACGAACAAAATAAAAAATGAATAATAAAATTGTACCTTATTATACGGTTTGATCTTTTTCTTGAAGTTTCTATCAAACCTTTCTTGAAATTGAATCATCACAATTACTTTAGCCACATATGTGTCCAACCTCTAATATTATCCATACAAACTAATTAAAAAAATTCTATAAGTAGTATAAAGAGGGTAAGCAAGAAATGTTAGCTCTTTTATAGTCTAAGCCTATGTATAATAGAGTTTGGACTTTTTTGGTAATTTAATTGAAATATAATCCTAATTTTAGTTAAAATTTAATTAGAATTATAATGAATTATAATTAAATATTGTTTTGGTCCAAATAAGATCCAATGTCTCATATTGGTCCTTATTTATCAAATATCTCATATTTAATTATAATGTTGCTCAAACTTTATCATCAAGTCTAACTTGATTAAATTATTTTTTCTCTCTTTAATCGTTCTTTATATGTTATTCATTAGGTTCCTGAATATGTTGACATTAGATATAAATTATAATCTTAAGTCATATTTAGGATTAGATAAATTAAACTCCTTTATTTTATATTTAATTCTCTAATTAAATAATTTATATCCATATATCAAGATTAATGTCTAGCAACACGTTAAGACTACTCAAACATTAAGAATGTCAAATTGATTTTGACTAACCATTTTGTAAATAGTTTTCTATAATTCAATCCTTTTATAATACAATATTTTGACTAAATATAAAGTATGTAATTAATATCTTCATTATATGAATCCAAACATATTAGTTACCTACCATTAATAACTGATTCTATTAATAACATTTAAAAATTATTTCAAAGTCTCATTTCACCTTTCTAAGGATTTCCTGAATCAATACTAATAAAGTACAACGAAACATTCTTCCTGATTACTTCAACGCTATGCATCTTATATTGATCACTCAACTACCTCCATATAGTTAATGATATATTCAATAAGTACCGATTTGAGCTATTTTTTAAAATGATAGATCATGAGTACTATTAAAATATAACAAACTCTATTTGAGATACTTTGAAGTCACGATGGATATTCTATAGACATGCAGGTAATGTTCTATACTGAATTCTCACATCAAGTCATTTCAGTTAACTTTTTTTTTTGACAAGCACCTACACGTTTATTTAAATATCTTCATTCTTTAGCCTGCAAGATTTGCTACTTCTTTCATTATAAAGAAACATAATATGTGATAGTGTTTTTGTACTCTATCAATGTCTAGTCTCAACAGAAATATGACTAGGAACAATTTAGGAATAATATATAAACATAATATGAATCTCATAATTATAATCTTATCATAATTTTATTTGTAATATGCATTTATCCTATAGTTTTTATCTTATAAACAAGTTAATTAAACAAATATATATATATATAATAAAGAATGTTTTTAAATAGTTATGTCACAAAATTACAACCAATTGATTAGATGTAGAGTATAAACTAACATAACAAGAAAAAAACATAAGTTATGAACAGTATATAAGTTTAAATGCTTGGCATAAATTCAATAAAGGAAACTATAATTTGAATACGAAGAAATTAAATGAAAAATTTGTTCAATCTATATAACAAAAGAATAGTATCTTTAACTTCAAAATTTAAAGTATTAAGTTATGGATTTTTTATTTCATTCCATTTTCAATCAGTTTGATTGTTAATCTTAAGCAAATATCTCAATACCAAATTTAGTAAACTAATAAGAATAGCCTTCTCTTCTTTGTTATTATGATTCAAATTCATAATCTTGGATGAAGATAAATTTATTTAACCGTGAAGACAAAGTCTCCTAAACTATTTATTAATAAATAGATAGATATATTGGTCACATTAGTATTGTATATGTACAATTGAAATTAATGCAACTATAATTACAAATGAGGTGCCTTATTCTGTCAAAAACCTGGATTTATCCACAAATCCGAATTAGCAACTTATTAGCTGGGATGGCGAAGAAGAGATGTATGTACTTGAATCACATAACTGCCTACCCTTATTCAGGAACGAGAGCCTCAAAACAGTACCATGTTTGGGAGACACTAAAATATATATAAAAAAAAGGAAGAAAGAATAAAGCAAATCTAATTTTGAGAAGGGAAAGGAACAGGAGCAGCCGCCAATGTCCCCTGCCAATGAATCTCTCGGATGGTCCACAGATAACGACCAAAAACCTTGGAAGTCTTTTACCTACACTACAGGCTACAAGTATAACCAAAGTATCAGGACTATCCATCAGCCTGCTGCATATTGTACCAAAGAATCAGGACTATCCATCAGCCTGCTGAATATTGTACAAAACTTTTGTCTTTCCACTGGACCTCAAAGAAAGAGTGTCCTGTTTCAGACTATGACTTCTTTCACGTCTTTGCCTAAATTTGGCAGAACCCATTTAGCCGTCTATACTAAATCCTGTCAAATAAAATAAGATACCTTTGTAAATTATAAACGTGAAAGAAGCTGACAAGATACGGGGCAGAAGCACGGGACGTGATCATCTGGTTCCCCTACTTTGTACCAATCCTGTGCCACTCGATTTGAAGGGCAGAAGCACAGAGACACCGTTCTAACTTTAAGCCTACAAAAAACAAATAGCCACGTGAACCATATGCCCACTTGCTAGTGCTATAAAGTGACGTACCATCTTTAATTATTATATATTAAATTTAGGAATCTTACTTTACCAACATTATCAAGGTCTGTCTACCGTCATGTTCTTGTGGTAGACTAACCTTCTGTAAGGAAAGAGACGTCGCTGAAAAGCCACCCCCAATGACAATAACACCCCTACCAACCTTTTAAGAAATGAGATGATGGGAATCATCAAGTTCAACTTTGGTCAATGGAAATGGCTAAGGTTTGAAGCGTGTTTCCAGGATACCCGTCTCTCTCTATATAATCCACCTTGTCGAGCACTAACTTGGCCAACCATTTAACTGAAGCACAAAAACAACGACAACAAAGACCAAGGTAGTTATCTTTCAACACTATTATTGGTCACTAAGTGAAATGGCATTGGGAAGAGTTGGTAGGAATGGTACGATGAAGGGTGAAAGATATACTCAGAGTTTGTCATCAGGTCGTTTGATTCCAAGGAGAGGACAGGTTAAGCTGGCAATCGTCCTGGGTCTGGCTACCAATATTGCTTCAATCTTTACTCTACGCAGAAAAAGGGTCATCGCCCATTTGGATTTAGTTCCTGAGTAGGGAAGAGCCCTTTTTCGTAGGTTTTGGTCATCGTAACGTGTAACGCTGCTAGTGTTTCCTCTCCACCATTCCTCGTTCGGTCATTTGATGAACTTCTGCTTCTATTTGGATCTTGTACACTATTTCCGGAAAAACCGATTCATGATTCTATTTTAACGAGTTGGTATGAAGCAATGTAAAGCCATTTCTAGGCTAGTAGTTGGTTGCCACCATGTCCGTATTTATCTAAGAAACTTGAAAAGACAAATCATGTTGTTGCATTTGGGAAGGAAATGCTTTAGTTAATGACATAAGCAACTGGTTAACGTGGGTGCTTGTGAATTTATTTTATTTTATTTAGCCAAAAAATGTATCAGAGATACTAATATTGATCTTAAAGAGCTCAAAGAGTAATTTAATATCTCGCTATCAAAAATTTCAGTTTTATATTCTTTTTTACTGTTTAAGGAGTTCACTTCTAAGTCAATCAATGTTAGGTAGAGAAAATCAAGGAGAAAACCGACTTGATGATAGTAAGGAAGAAGTAGATATTTTGTACGTAAAAGATGTGAATTTAAAAATTAATACAAAATTTATATTTATTTTACGAGACACATTTTATATACCGACTTTTAAACAAAGCCTAAATTCTCGGTTAAATTTTTTTCCTTGTGCTAGAAAATTATGGAACTTTCTTCAGCAAGTACAGTAAATATTACATAAAGGCTCCGTTTAGTTGGCACGAAATGTTGCTAAAGAAAGTAATCTTTTTTTTTAAAATTAAATTATTAAGTTTGAAATAAATTATTAAACTTAATAATTTAATTTTTTAAAAAAAGATATAATAAAAAAAATAAAAATTTTTCTAATTTAGAAAAAGTATTTAACCTGTTCGCTATTCAATTTTCGCAACAGTTCTGTTTTGTCTACACTCTACTGTCCATATTGTTCACCGACTTCATTTTCTCATAAAGCCAATACAGATTCCTCGCACCCAGACACTGCATAGCAAAGTGAGGGATCATAATTTTAACGGATGGATGGTTTCGGTAACAGCCACTCTCTGCCCCAAAGTGAGTGGCTGCTTTCTAAAATATTATAAATATGACATGATTAGACTCCTTTGCATTAGATTTAATCGAGTCCCATTTAAATCAAGGAACTCAAGGAAGTACATTGAATTGGAGAGCCTTTCGGCCAAAGGATTCGATGAATGGGTCTATTCTTCTTTCTTTAGTCATCAGTTTTAAGCACCCACTTGTCCAATTGTCATTATTAATGAATGCAAATGTCGAAGAACCCTATTGAATTTTTTTTAATAAAAAAGATACAGATTGACGGTGACTGGCACTAAAGCACGAAAGTCGGTTTAAAATCTCTAAATCATTACCCTAAATACGCAATCTGCATTATTGCTACGTTTCTCCTCTACAGTAATACGGTAGCTTTTCTGCTTCTTCAAACGTACGTGCTAAGGAAGGTGTATGTTCTACAATTGTGAAGTAATTTTAAAAAGAATATCCTGAAAATAATTGAATATTCAACTTAATTTTCCATTTGTGTACTGTACTGTGGTCTCAATTTGTATAATTTAATATCCAAAAGTACGTTTACTTTTTTATTAAGTGATCTTTAGAGTTTTACCCATTTTCATGTACATATACAACTCAAACTCTCTTCTTTTACATGTATATACGGCACTTGGATCAATAGTAAAAACGTACATCCTGTTAGTAGTAGATAGTAACGTTTTGATAGTTATTATGTCAGCTTTCCATGTCTATGAAGAATTACAAGATTTCTTACTAAGGTATCTTATGTAAATGGTCTTATCTTATAAAGACATTTATAGGTTGCTTTCCAATAAACAGAAAATCTGCACATGAGTTCAAAATTAAAAAATTTATTTTGCTAAATCAAAAATCAAGAATTAATTAACGATAGAAAAACTCAAAACTATAACTTACGAGTCTTTAAATAAAGTTAGAGAATTTGAAACTTTTGACGGTAATTACTACAACTTCTTCGTAAATACAATTTTGAATTTTTTATTATTCTAAATTTTATGTTTGATTTATAGTAGGTTTCAATTGTTAGATTTGATTTATTATTAGTTCATTATACAATGATACAAATTGGAATATTATTTTTATTTTAATAAAATATTTTATTTTTACAATATTTACTTCTTGTTTATTATATACCGGTTTTATAACGTTTAATACTAATTCAAGCTTTAAATATTAAACTTTTTCTTTGACCGGTTTGATATCCGATAAATAATGATTGTATCAATATCAAAAGTGATACGAGCTATAATCACAATTTTATTTAAAATTCAGTTTATATATTAAATGTCTATTAACTACTTTCATCTTTCAAATATTGGCTTACTTTTTGTTCAATTTTAATAATTGAGTTTAATTTATTTTTAAGCCTTTTCTATTTATTTGTATATAACATAAACGTGTAGATTTAATATAAGAATAATAAATAAAAACAAATAGAAATATAATATTATTGAAGGTTCACTCTTATTTTTAAAATTTGGTTTTTACTTTAAAGTTCAAAAATTATTTGTTTAAAAATAGAAATAATAACATATATGAAGTAATTTAAGATTTATTATATAATTTTATTATTAAATAATAAAAATAAAATAAGAAAGTATTTAACTATTTAAAATAATTTAAGTGGTAAATACTAATATATTTAAAATAATATTTTAAAAATAAATTTATAATAAAAAATTAATAAAAATTTTAAAAATAAAATTTAAAATATCCAAGCAATATCAAAATTAGTACAAAACTCCGATAAGTTATTGATAAATTATGATCCATTCAAGAAGTTTAGATTACTTATTTTGGTTATTCTATGCTTATTTTTATTCTATGAACATTTATCAATTCAGTTTCTATAAATCAGATGGATACAGAATAATAAGTGACCTGTTTGTAATGATTTACTTTGGTGGAGGTGGCTCTCGCAAAGTCGCAATGCACGTCAGCCGCTAACCTTGAAATCTTTATAATTGTACATATTAATTTAAATGGTACCCTGGAGAGTGGGGATTTATGATGGGTCATGGGAGGGTGGCTCTCGCAATCCACGTCAACCACTAACTTTGAACTTGGAAAGCATAACCGATTTGGACCGGGTGCCATGTTTGGTTGAAAAAGGATATGTAAGAGTAAGGGACAACACTTGGGTCCCGCACTGATAAGAAGTGGCCCCACCATATTGATAATGCAAGAAATAGGCCCACGTGATTTATAATTCGGATGACGTTAGCCCAGGATTTTACCAAAACAGCATCTTCCTTGTCTCCCTGTACTTGGTGGTCCATCTTATAATGACAACGCTGTCCTTTGGTCCTCACAGCTCACACTGGCGTTCACATGTCCTGAGAATTATCATCATCTTTTCTAGTTTATTTTACACTCTTTCTACATAATTTTAGACTAAGCACTGACATAAGCAGAAGGACTGACTAGACTCAAATTCAGTTACGGGATTGATCAAAAGTCATTGAAAGAGTGACGTGAATCCTTATTTCAATATAAAACAAATGCTAAGAGGTGGCAGTGGAAGCAAGTCAAGATCGTCAGTCGCATTCAAAAGCAAAAACGCACATGAGAAAAATGTTATCGTAATTACACCAAAAAGTAAGGGCTTATAGTCAGCAACGCCTTCTATATAATCCTACACACCACACCACACCACCCTACGCACCACCACCCAAGATAACACAACGCAAGCCTTCAGCTCTCTTACTTCCAAAGTTCACATCCTTATCTCCACTTATTTCACATAGAGAAACAGACAGAGAAAAAAGAAGATGGCAGGCTCAAGGGGGGTTGTGATCGCCGGTAGGAAGATTTCGAGGGGGTTTTCTGGCCGTCCCATCCCGAAAAGAGGGCAGGTGAAGGTGGCCATAGTGGTGGGCTTGGCTCAGTCTTTTGCTTCCATCTTCTCTGCCGCTAGTCCTCGCCGAGCTTCTCATCACTTCTCTTAGATCTAGCTATGCCCAAATCAAAATTTTGAAGATCTGTTGAAGAAGTTACTGTTTTTCTTCTTTTCTTATGTTCTTTCCTTGGTCTTTGATCTTGGCACAGACTGGTGTACAAAAAAGTCTATAGCTGCATATAAATGGAATTTTGATTTTTCTTTTCCATCTAGTTCTAATTTCTTTCCTGACATTCGTAAACATCTTAATCGCGCCAATCAATCTATTATGGCAACTGTTGATGGCTTTTGGCGCAGTGACTAAATTGGAATTTAGATGAATTTGAACTTCATTTTGTACATGCTTATTCGCAGTTTAGCCAACAGTACCTTGAACATGCTTAGCACATTTCTAAATTGGAATTCTGAATCTATGGCGTTAGAAGTTACAATATTTGTTTTGTATCGTCCCTTTTTGGCTCAAATTTAGCCCTTTTATAAAGATCAAAACTTGAGGACAATATGCCCAAGAACTAAAAACACCGTTTCCCTCGATCACCGGTATCTTCCAGCTGTCTCAGTGGTCGTTGCCCCCTTCACAGCAGCATAAAATCTGTTCCTCCAACTGAACACCATTTTCAGACTTGCAGATCGCCAAATAAACTAACCAACGAGTCCGGCAAGGCATAGACCCTTTACATAATGCCAAAAGATTAGTCCAAGTTTCAGATCCTGACTAGCTTAGTCCTGAGAGTAATGCCTATTCTTGTCAAACAATAGCCGTTTGATCCCCAACTTCAATTTCCATTTGTTGCAAATGTCAATCGCAAACATATTTTAATTAATGATTATATAATATAATAGATTACGATAAAAATAAATAAAAATCTAAATTTATACAAAAAACAAATAAAGTAAAAAATAAAATTTACAGCTAATTCGTGATTTACGTTCACAGGTAAGAAAAAAAGGTTTTGATTGAGAGCAAAATTGATAGTCCATTGGTGATTGTTGAGAGCAAAAATTCAGGGTCATAATATGTAAGAAACATTAGACTCTTACTTGAGCCAGCAATGGATATGAATAGCTAAATACTAAATCTACCAATTATGTATAACTTCTCTATTTAGGATTTCGTGACCACTGACGATGATTTTATTAATGACTATCTAGGTACATCAAACCATCTGTTCCATTTACTCTCTTCTAACTCTATTCTTTTAAATTTTATCTATATATTTATGTGAGGTCCACATAAAATGTGTGGATGAGATTTAATAG
>JAOSBL010000002.1:23032014-23048390 GCA_027568915.1 Erythroxylum roraimae
TATATATATGACCATAAAATATATAAATTTCATAACTGCAACAACTTCTGGATTCAGGATACTCATATATGCTGTACTATTCTCGTTGGTTCTTTTCAATGGATTAAATGTCAAAACAGTCTGCAGCATGAAAGCATACCGTCATGCTATTCTTAATTGCTTGAATCATTATTGAAAGATCTGACCCATAAAATGTCTTCAAGGCTGAATCTATAATCATGTCATCCCATACCTGGAAGAGAAAATAAATGATAACTAATGGCAATGAGCAACTGCTCATTGAGAATGATGAGGTACAAATAGGAAGCTATGAACATAAATAGATTTAGTGAACATTTGTTGTTCCATAAAATTGAGACCTCAGCAACTGTTAGCATATCCAGCTCCACAAATAGGAAAGGATGACAAACAATTTAGATAAATGATGGTCTATTAGGTATAGATGGTAATTTGAAGGGAAACAAGTGTTTTGTTGGACATAAAGAGAAACTGGTTTTCTTGACTTGAATACTAACCAACATGGCTCATATCTTGCATGTTTGTTTCCCAAAAGATTCATGGAATGCTAAGCAATTTTGTTACAATGGATAAACATATGCCAATCAATTCCATTTTCATCCACCCTGGGGGGCAAGAAGAGAAGGAAGGAAAAGGTATTTTTGTTTGACATATACACACAGCTGTAAAATGCAGAAATCTGTATCTGTTTTGGAAGCCATAAATGACTGACATGATGTAGATTTGTCTTCCTTCGGTACCATCGAACTATTATTGAGTTTCCACCCAAATCTCCTAGGAAACCAACATGCAGGGGCTGCCATCACAATACAACCTCAAATCAGATGGCTGCTCATTACTCACAGATGGGTGACGGAGCTGTGAGGACAAACAGACCTGATGGACATCCCCAATAAAGTGCGATAAGAACATTAGAGCCTCAGTTAAATTAGCTGTAATGAATGTCAGATGATTCACCAATGCATGTCAGTTCAAGTGATTATATTAGGTCAAAAATCCTGCAAATGTCAAGATCATGACATAGCAGTGCTTACACTTCAATTCTAAAACAAAATCTTGATTTGTTGACGTGAGTTGAGCTGTATAGTTGAGAATTGCTCCAGTAACACATCTATCTTTATGTCCTGAAGAATCATGACAATCCCCTACGACAGAACAGGAAAAGTTAAACGGAAAAGTTTATGTCTCTAGGAGTCTAAGAGATCATGACGATGGCTTCACAGTGAAAATAATATCATACTGAACCAAAGAGCACAAGCACCAAGCCAAGCTTACTGCAATATCCATAATTACACTTGAAATCTGGAGTATCAACAAAGTGTAAAGCACTGCTCCAGTGATAATGAAAACGAATCTCATCAGCCCAAGAGCAGACTGCCGCTAGATCACCTCCAGCAGACTCCGGAAGTAATTTCTTCACTGCAGCTAGTGCATCTTCAGATAAATAATCCTGCTAAAAGTAGTACCGCATTAGACGAAAACTGACCACCACTTTCGAGACTTTTACTTCCATATGATATCACCATCACTAGACCACACACGTCTTCCCAGTAACCTCATCACCAAAAGCTGGACCCATCACATGAGAGTAAATTTGGTCCAAGATAGGAGGTTATATTAGAATCATGTATATTGCAAAATAAGGAAAATATTCCTCTCATCAAGTTCTAAATCACAGACGGCATACAGTAAAGGAGAAAGAAATTGTTTAAATCAATAAAATGAAACGAACCACCGCCATATTTATCAAGCAAGTCCACTTTGAAGATAGGAAACAAAAGGAAAAATAGAATAAAAATATGCAAGTGTGACCTCTGCTATTTTGCAAACAGCATAGTGACCTTCCTTTCCCCAGCCCAGAATTGCAGTAACCAATTGGAAAAGAACAATTAGCCTCCCCACCCACAACATCTCACTCCAACCTCACCAACAAAGGACTCTGTTTGGTTTCGGTCAAATTCAAGAGAAGAGGAGATCTTTTTGAGGTTAAGCTTCAGTCTTGATGGCTTGGGTTCAAGGATACGTTACAAGTGGAAGTAGACGGCAGAACTGTTATTATTTTATTAAAGTAAGGGTTAAATTAAATATTTTGCAAAAATTGACGTTTAATTTTAAGATAATTTAAATTAAACTTTGGGACAAGTTTAATGTTCAATTTAATTTTTTTATTGTAAAAGATATGATTAATCGGAAGCCATCAACGGGAGGCGAAGAGCTCGTTTCTAAATAACCAAACATTAGTGCCTCTGTGATTGAATTTCTAAAGGATGAATAAGTACTTTTTTTCATTACAAAAGTTTTTTTAAGAAAAATAAGTGATTGGTTATAAAATGAAAAATTATTTTTTTAGTAAATATAGCTTTTTTAGCAGCTAAAATACAGCTTTTTAAGAAGTTTAAATTTATAGCTTCTCAAAAAAGTACTTTTTCAGTAGATTTTTCAGATCAATTAATGAGCATATTTTTAGTCTTTTTTGCTCTTATATTTTACATATAATTCTCACAATAACATAAATTCATCTTCACGTTTTTTTAGGGAATTATATAATATTGTTTGGCTTTTTTATATGTTTTAATATTTATTTTTTATATTAGTTTTACTTATGTTATAATCTATATAAAATATTTGGTTAGATATATTTTCATTTATGTTTCATATGGTTTAAAATTATATAATAATTTATATATTGTACTTTGCATATTGTTTAATGTACTTTAAATAATATTTATATGCATAAATAATTTTTATTACAAAATAAAATATAGTTAAAATTAAAAGTACTTTTTATTTTTATGTTGCCAAACAGTCTACTGTATGAAGCTCTTTCAAAAAAGCTCTTTTTTAAATAATAGTCAAACAGTCAACTGGCTTCTTAGATGCTATCATTTGGATGCACACTAGGTAAACTTTCAGATTGACGTAATAGCCTGCAAATTACGCCAACTGAGTACTCCGCATTAAGCAGGTCCTATACGACAACTTTGATCGAGAAAGCGTAGATAGGGGAATTCGAACATAGGACCTTTTGGACCCATGCTTGTCTATCAAGTTTGCTTTATGCTACTTCTGAATATGTTCTTTTTAGATTTTAACTTCTTTTATCATATGGATTTTAGGTTCATCAGTTGTTGCTTATTGTCTTTCCTTGATTTGGCATGTGCATGACTACATACTCCTGAATTGCCTTTCACTTTTCCTTTCAAGCTTTAAAACGGACATTAAAGGATTGGAACTATTCATTAGGATGTTTGTAGGTGACAGGGTTTGTATATCTTTGTTTTCTACTAATGGAACTAGCTGAAATGAAAGGTTTTGTTAATGATCTTTGCTTGTAATTTGCAAAAACTGTGATGAACATGTTTACAAGTCAATTGATTACACTATTTGATCATAATTATGTTTTAAAGCTTTGGATAGAGTTTGGGGAAAATGGTTTAATTGTTTGTAGTGTTTGATGTTAAATGACATAATACAGTGTCTCTCAAAAGGATTGCTTGCTCATTTATGTTGAACCAAAAGATGTTCTAATCAATATTTTGATGATAAAAATATATATTCACTTCTAATGAGTTTATTATTTGATGAAAAGCAATATAACAATAAAATATAATCATAAACTCAAAAAGATAGCTTATGAAATTGATAAAGAGAAGTTGAAGTTTGCAACTGTTGAAATGAAGATCAAACAACAACAAAATGGTGATCAAGGCTTATCAAGGTCATTCTTTATTTTTTAATGCTGATTATAATCTCATTTTGTTACTTTTATGTTATAAAAGGCTCACTACGCACAAACATTTCTTTTCAATTTATCACATGAGATTTTCCATTTATCAAGAGGCATTTAAGGTTTTGGTTTTAATATAAAAGCCTTTTGATCTTTCAAATAAACTTTATGGAACATTTTGTGAAATTTTTAAATTATAATTACGTAAAACAAATTGAGTTTGAGCATTTGAAGTTATTAAAATCATGTTTTTATGATGATTAGTTAACTTATATGGGTTAGTGGTTGACCAATATAAGTTAAACTAATTAAATTTGATACATTGTGAGTTCGCTGTAATATTGGTTGATCTCTTGGTCAATCAACATCCCATATTGGTAGACCAATATGCCTACTAGTTGACTAATGTCCCAAGAACTAGTAAATCTAATACTTTCGATGCATAATGATCAACTAATATATTATACTAGTCGACCAGTATTTTGCAAGTAACCTTTTATAACAGATAGTTCTTGGCTCCAACGACTAGGAAAAGTCCTATAAGAAAGAGGAAAGGGAGAGTATAATGATGTAGAAAATTTGGAGATGTGGAAAGGTGTACAAATATATGGGGAGCCAAAGAAAGGAAATAGATACAAGAGCAAGAGTCTGAGTAAGTTTTGGTTCAAGAACGGGGATAAAAACAATACAGTAGATGAGCTACAAAGACTATGGATGCAGAAAGCAAAAAAATATATTTTTAAGCCCTTATAAGTTAATCATAAGGTACAGAGACTGAAATCCAAAATTATAGAACTAGGAAGACATTGAACAAAAGCTAGAATCCAGAATACCAAAGCTATGCTAAGAGAAGCATTATAACACCCTCTTTATGGAACATACAACCACCCACATACATGACAACCAAATTCCTGTACACGCATTCAAGGTATACAATTCTATTTAATGCTATACATATACACATTACAAAACTCTTCAATGCTTAACATTATCATTTAACAATAGTAATACATCTTTACATTTACATGGTAATCCAAAATAAAACATACAATGTCCTTCTTTTTATTACGTATGCAATCATCTATAACTAAAAACACGTTACAAAAGTACTTTTTCTTCTATCTATTAACCTTGGTTCCTACAGATGTTGTTGGAAAATTGGGTCGGGATCCAATCCTGACCGCAGCGGAATAATCATAAATTTTTTTTGACTTTTTGATTTCCCGAAAATCAAGATCTATTTAATTCTATAAAATGATTAACACGAATCATAATAAAGCGAAAACTTAATTCGTACCTTTTTTCGAAGCTTGATCTTTGTCTTGTTGTATCCCTCGAGCCGTTTTCGAAACTGGTCCGTCTCAACCATCGTAGCCGCACAAATGTCCAGCCTCTAACAGTATCCACAAAACAGGTTGAGAAAACTCTGTAATTCTTACAGAGAGAGTTAAGCAAGAAGTGCTAGCTCCATAAAGCTTAAGTTATTTACAATAAGCTTTGGATGTTTCAGTAATTTAATTAAAATTAAATTCTAATTTCAATTAAACTTTAATTAGAATTACAAATAATTCTAATTAAATATCAATTATGCCCATATAAGATTCCATATCTCATATTGATCCTAATTTATTAAATATCTTATATTTAATCATAAAGTTTCTCAAACTTTACAATCAAGTTCAACTTCATTAAATTAACTTTGTTCTCTTCAACCCATTCTATATGTGAAACCCATGAGGTTCCCAAATATGTTGGCAATGATTATAAAAATTAAAACTCCTTTTAATTTATCTTTAATTCTCTAATTAAATAATTTATAATCATAGATCAAGATTAGCGTCTAGCAACGCATCATGACCACCCAAATATTTAAGAATGTCAAAGTAGTTTTAACTAACCTTTCCGTGCATAATTTTTCTGTATAATTCAATCCTTTCATCATACAATATTATGATTAAACATAGAGCGTGGAATTAATTTCTACTATATTTTGAGTCTAATCATATTAGTTCTCTGTCATTAGCTATCGATTCAATTAATGACATTTGTAAACTATTTACAAAGCATCATTTCATCTAGGCCAATGATTTCTTGAATCAATACTAATCGAAAACAATGAAATTTTCTCCCTAATTACTTTAGGGTGATGAATCCTATCTTGATAACTCAACTATCTCTATATAGTTCATGCTATATCCAATAACTACCGATTAAATGACCTATGTTTAAATAGATCATAAGTAGTATCAAAACATAGCAATCCCCATACAAGACAACTTTGATGATCTCAAGTCAAAGGATCACTTATACAATCATCACAATGTGAATTCCATAGACATACAATTAATATTCCAAATGGATTTCTCATATCGGGTCTGTTTAGTGAACTTGTTCTCTAGCAAGCACCCACACGTTTAAGTATCTTTATACTTTAACCTATAAGATCGACTACTTCATAAGAAAAAACAGAACGTGTGTTAGTCTTTTTACGTTCTACTAATGTCCAATCTTAATAGAACAATGACTAGGAACATTTAGGAATAATACATAAATGCAATATAAATCTCATAATTATAATCTCATTATAATTTCATTTGCAATGTACAATTATCCCATGGACTTTATCATATACATCTAAACATGTAAAAGATAAAAAATGTCTTTAAATAATTTGTCATTAAACTACAACCAAAGCGATTGACTGTGGGGCGCTTTGGGTTGCCTATCGAGCCAAGGCCCTTACGGATACCTCTTCCCCATAGATGCACATTCCCAGGTGAGGGAAGAGCAAAACCGTGAAGGCTTTGGCCAGATGGGCAACCCAAAGCAGACAATATTTATGGGCGGGTGGTCTAGACTGTTACAGATGTTCCCTGTACCTCACTTTTATGACTTAGACCTACACAGATTAACACCCGTGCTAAGCTTAAAAGCTTAGTGGGGAAAACACTTAGTTTGGATGACCACTCACAACAATCATCCGTCATGGACATACATTCAAAAATATCACAAGTCATCATCATCATCATCAGCAGCACACCCAGTCTGAAATTTCACAGTGAAGCGGGGTCTGGGAAGGTCTGATAGTATGCAGCCTTACCCTTACATAGTAAAGAGGTTGTTTCCTGTAGACCCATATGCAGAAGTGACAAACAAAATAATAATGCAGGACACAAAAGAAATAAGTGAATAAGTAAAAACTAGCACGCCGAATATTTAAGTAAATAGAATTGCAATAAAAGACGAAGACATACCTGATGTAGATGTAAAGCCCGATCTGTTAGTACCTTACACTCCGTAGGTACTATCTTACGAAGACCTTAAAAGCTAAATCTAAAGGACCCCACCACAAAGAGTAAGGATAATATTTATTAATAAACCTAAAAAAATACTAATAATAATAATAATAATAATAATAATAATAATAATAATAATAATAAGGACAAAACGAAAACTAATTTGAAACTCAAATAAAAGGAAAATAATAGTACTAATAAAAATACAAATAATACAAATAATACTAATACTAATAAGAAAAATAGTAATACAACAAAAACTAAATACTAGAAAATTCAAGAAATAATTAAAGAGTATTAAAAGAAATAAAGTAATATTTAGGATAAATATTATAATACTAGTAAATAGCCAACCGAAAATAAAAGGCAAGCCTGGTACTAACACCAATACTAAGACTAATACTAATACTAAACTACTACTAATACTAATATTAATACTAATACTAATACCAATACTAAAAAAAATAAGGAGAAAATTCTTATAATGAACATTAAGAAGCTGCAGTTGTAATTGAAAAGGATGGCAAAAACGAAATTGCAAAGGAACTTAGGAAAACAAAAATGAAGACACAAGAACGGTCCAAAAGGAAGCATAAAATAATCAAACAATGTTAGTCTGTGAGGCTTGCCAGAGAAAAGGAGAGAATTTAATGAACAAGGCTTTAACAACAGGGTGAGGTATCAAGGAAGCGTCTTGTATCAGTTGAAGCGTCAAGTTTGCCAATGGTCCTCTGGTCAGGCGGCTCAAGGAAGCTAACGAGGGGACGTGTGTCAGATACTCTACGAAAGTGAATTTAGTTCATCAAAAGGCGTGTATGATGCCGAGCCTCCCCGTCTGGAACACTGGCTTGGTTGAGCTGACAAGTGCTACTTACAGAGCCTAGAAGAAGATCCCAAGCTAACTTGTGCATTGGCGAAATCAGACGTTACGTACAATGATCCGGTGAAAAAAACAAAAAAAAACTTGCTCGTGGCCTCAAAAAATAACCCAGAAGTATAACCATGAGCTTACAAAACACTACTCAAGAAAAAAGAGATCACACTGGGAGGCAAGCAAACACAAGCAGCTACCAGTAAGACTGGTACTGCCACTGAGAAATATCACAACTCATATACCATAAATTCACATTCACAATGCTCATGTAAACAATGATGGCATACTTAAGTAAAGTATATAATGCAAATATGCTTCAACATATTATCGATATACCGAAAATGCACATTTATAGGCCAAATATTGATATTCAACACTCATTAATACAAATTATCAATATAACTTCACATCATTACAATTCATCATTACAATCAATACATATACTCATCAATACCAATTATTCATGTTATCATGCTGTATTTCTTATTTATGATTGTTAAGTTTCCTTTCTATATGTTAAGCCTACACATTTTCTGTGGGTGTAGATAATGGATGCTGTAGATATCCAAAGGTATCAAACTGTAGTTACCCGAAGGTATCGAACTGTGGACACCGGTGGTGTCAAAATGTAGCAGCTGCATTGTAACCCTATAGTTATGCCCATTTATCCACCACTAAGACAATAGAGCAGGCACTGTAACATTTCCTTTAACCATTTGCCAATTTCACAATTCATATATTGACAAGTCATATGATATATATTTCAAGTCATAAAATCTATATCTGTTTTCATACATGAAAGTCATAACTTATTACCATTAGAAAGGTGTCAAAATTACACTTGTATAATCATACTATACACATATGAGTAATGAATTGCATACAAATCATTTATGTACATATAAATTTTCTTTGAAATGCATTATGCTCAATCTTATATTCCAATGTTCAGTATCCCAATTCACATGTGGTAAGTCTTATTTCATTTATTTCTAGGTGTTCGAAAAGTTTCATACACATTCAAAAAGGTTCATATAAGATTCGTTAAAAATCAGAAGCGAAAACAAACTCAAAACAGTGCAATTTAAGCTAAACCCTAAAGTGGTCTAAAAATAGGCAAACTATCAGTCCAGGAACAGATCACATGACGAAGTCTAGTTATTCCTTAATATTTGTATAGAAAAAGTTAGAAATGGGTTTCGTGATCTTTTAGAAATTTGTCGTGTCTCTAGTTTCCAAAACACTAAAGATCAGGCCATTTAGACTTCTAACACGAGCTATAGACCAAATATCACATGTTCTTCCAAAACAGGGGTAACATCAGATCACCATTTTCTATCCCAATTTCCAAGGTCATAAAGCCAGAGATAAGTCAGAGTCCCTTCTAGGGATGTTTAACACTATGTCTTAGGTTTCATATGCATCTAAAATCACATAAGTTGGAGGTCTGTAAACTAAGTTATGACTCAAACAATGTGACTAACTCAAACAAACCTTAGATAGAATTCCACTACACGATACTCTCTTGGCATATACAACCAAGTTCATTAAAAGTAACATGAAAATAACACCAACAATCATCCCAGTAACCATTCCATATCCAAATAAATCTTTTTAACCATTCAAACATACATACAAAGGGGAATTAAACTAAGTGTAGTCCCAAATCTTAAAATTGGCAAAGTAGATCTTCTAATGCTTTTCCTTCCCTTCCTATTTGGCTTTGCTTGAATCCCCAAGTGAAAAATGATGGGATGAAGAAGGTGAAATGGACAGGAGAAAAATCTGAAGTTAAGTCATCAAAGCTTTTGTCCATCTCCCCTCTCCATATGCCTTTTCATGAATTTTCTAGTCTTAAACGCATGTTTCAATCCCATTGGACCATATGTCACAATCCTACTGGACCATGTGTTATTATTCCATTGGACCATGTGTTACAATTCTATCGGACCATGTGTTAAAATTCTATTGGACTATGTGTTACAATTCTATTGGATACACATGCTTTAATCTTATTAGTCTATAAGTTGACTTTAGGAAAATTGCATATTGTTCCTTCTTCTTCCTTTAATTCCCACATTAGCTTATAATCTTATCAATTTATTTCATTCCCCTATGTCTTGAGTTTCTAATGGCATAAATTTCATGCAATTTGGTTAATTATATCAGGAGTTATACCCCAAAAATTACAGGTTATTCGAAAATAAGGATAGTAGCCAAAACTCAACTTCAAAATAGAATTCAAAACTCTTAGAAGCAGAATCAGATTTCGATTCCTTCATGAAAGTTTTAAACCTAGGTCTCTAGTTTAATATCCAATTTGGAGGTCTACAGGCTAAGATATGGAAAATTATAGAAATATATTCAGTGGAACCTATCTATTCAACGAGGTACACATCCCAAATCAACTAACTTCGGTCTTATCATGTAAGAGAAACACAAAAATACATCCAATTTAACCAAAAACATCCCATTTACTTATGAAATACTTCCTTTATCAAATTTCCTCACATCACATTCATAAATCCAAGCAAACATATCAAAAATTTCCATACATATTTCACGTCTAAGCATGTATGTCCATGCCGAAGTGAACAAATTATCCATTTACCCTTATCTTTTACATTAAGTATCATTACGTCTCTTACTATACTTAGATGCACTTAATTCATCATGTTCACTTCTTAAGACACCCTAGACATGCTATAATACTTCTAGGGTATATGTTGGGGCGCTATAAGCATATCATAACACCAATATAAAGCTAAAGAGAAGCTAGAGCTTCTCACTCTAGCTAAATAGTGTATAGAGTTGATAACACTTACACAAGATCAACTTGAGTTCTTGGTGTGTGCTGATTATTTGGGCTCCTCTTTCTTTGATCTTTATATATGCCAATGAGGTTTGATTTATTGAAACACTTCTTCAAATTCTTGTTTTGAGACTACGAATCCAACATAACTTACTCTCATGATCATTACTTATTTGATGCTTATGATGCAATTCAAAGTGACACCTTTTGTCGCAGCATCTCTGTTATTAAGAAAATTCCAAGTAATGCCATATTAATTATAATAGTTCTTATGTATATTTTAGACTCCTTTTTGGTTTATTAGACATCCAAGCAGTAAAACATTATATACAAATTAAGTATCAAATATGTCAGGTATGATTTGAAACCTAAGGAAATAGAAATTTAATGATACTAAATTTTTAGTGAAATGGAGATTTAATGTTATTAAGTATTTAAAAAAAGAGTTTCAATGAACTTATATAAGAAGTTTAATTGCATTGAAATTTTATTATCACAAAAATTAATTTTTTATAACTCTAGTTTATAAATAGTTTAATAAAGATTTTGTTTGTTAAGACTTTAGAACATCTAAAATACCTTATAGACTTATGAGAACTTTTGAGAGGATGTGTAAGGTTTTTTTTATCTTTCATGTTTTCACAATAATTGATATCAAAACAATAGATATCATAGCAAAATAAAAGTGATTTTAGGATATTCTTTAATTAGAATACATTATTCCTTATTTCAAAATTTTGGAATAATCTTTTTTTGGACTACTGGTAAAATAAAATATAAAATACTCTTTTCGTGCTTCTCCTTTTTTTAAAATCAAGTTATTGATTATATAAATATAACTCCTTATAATGTTGCTTATAAAGATGATACGATGGAAAAAGATACTTAGGATTATTAGAAAAAAGATTAGGTTCCATCTTCAAGGTTCCGTAATAACTCTGTACAATAATCATATCATACTCAATAAACTTATTAAGGGCAACTAAATTCAAAATAGGATCATAAACACAACTATGGCTTAAAATCTCTATATAGTCCATATAAAAAATCTTAACATTATCCTACTTGGACAAACTAATCAAGATTTGATAATTTATTTGAACAATTTTGAAAAATTGCTCAATTGAGTCAAATAACAAAATTCAATAAGTTCACGTGTAAGTTTTAAAAATATCTCAATATGAAAAAATCAATTCAATGAATCATTTATACTTAACTATGGTAGTTAACATACTATAATAAACATCTAAAATCAAAAGCATAAGTAACTCAATAACTAAATTCTCTAGTATAAAAAGTAGTGTGGCTTGTATGCACAACTTATAAAATCATAAAAAATGCATAACCTCATAACAAAGATTAACTATTAAAAGATGCTATGCTCTATAAAGAGTATTTATTGATAAAGATCAATTATGGAAAACTCATTTGCTTCTATAAAGAGGCCATAATCATATATCGAGATAAAAAGAATCACATGTTCACATTAATTACATGCAAGGATTTTAAATATCACAGTACAATAAATAAGTACAAATTCACAACTTAATTAATATCAAGTTTTGTAATAAATGTAAATGTTGTAGATGATTCTACTTCAGTTTTCTCTTTAACAAAATAACTACTTGCAAGTTAGAGTAAGTGCACCTATAGTTGATGAGTAATATAATGGTGAATAAGTGTCGATTCCACAAGATAACTATATGGGGAAAAGAAATATATAATAAAAACCTAAATAAAATAAGAGTTAAAGGAAATAATACAAATCAATTAATCAAATAGAGAACTGAATTATAATTAATGCTTAGATAAGTACTTCATCTATTATTATTTTTATAGCCATGATTCAATAAACTTTTAAGTTATTTATTATATGGACCTACAAAATTTCATAAAATATTAAATTACTTTAGTTTAAGTTACAACTACCATCACTAGATTGATTAACCATGACTCTACCAAGTTAAAAACCCTAAGAATGCATTATGTCCTATGAACTTTTATAAAGGGTTTCACCCAAACTCTAAAAAAGTTAAGTCTATCTTTAGCACTTAGGCTTGATAATAGACTGGGCCAAGTCAAGCTTAGGGCTATTAAGGCCAACTGAAGCCCTTTACTGATGGTTTGAGCTTAATGTAAAGCTTGAATGAGCTTAACTCATATCATTTAAATCTCGACTGATAGCCTAAAGTGCCTAACTCCCAACCAAACTTGACTTAGCCCATTCCATTATATCATTAAACAATACTTATCAATATTTCTTCGACTATCTATCACCAAAAATCTAAACTTTTCATCAATAAAAGCAATTTTCTAATTCAAGAAAGAAGAAATTTTGAGAAGAAAGAAGAACTAGTTATGATTACAACTTATATTAATAGATGTACAGTAGAAGTCAACATTGATGTCTATTTCACATACCCTTAATTTCCCTTCACCTCAAAACCTTTTCAGACTTAGTGCTCACTTCCTTTCACATAAAAATCTTTGGGCTATTATATATACACCTCCTTTACTAGATAACAATTCAATAAGTTGCCTTGACATCTATCTGGTAAAGCTCAAGGTTAAAATGAATTATTAGCCCAATTTATATCATAGTAGGTGTTGAGGATGAGGTTATAGGCTTTAGTAAGGTGTATGATATGTGATGAGGTAGATCACAGGTATCAGAGAATCCATTTGACTACAATCTAATGAACACCAGTTACACAATGAAGAAATTAGGAAACTTTATTTACAACAAATTAAATGTTAGGGTGAGTGAGATAAAGATGTTGAAAGGCACCAATAGTGTTATAATATTTACTAAGATCTGTTAGGGGCATGCCATGATTCTTAGAAAGAGATAAGGTAGGAGTCATCGGTATAGGAGCATATTTAAAAGAATTAATGTTTATGTGGGTCAGAAAGTCCGTAGCATATTTGGTTTAGGTGAGAAAGAAGCCATCAACGGTGGGGGTAGATTTAATACCAATGAATTAATGGAGAGCAACAAGGTATTTAATGGAGAATGGTGTTAAGATTATACATAAGTGAAGAGATAAAAGTTTGTGAAGAATTGGTAACCAATATAAGTGGTGTGAGTAGTGGTGAAGTGAATAAAGAAAGAGGGAGCGAATTTAGAGGGAGCGAAATGAAGTTATAAAAGTTTTTTACTTAAGCAACGAAACCAAGTGTGTTGGGCTTGTTTAAGGCCATAAAGAGCTCTCTGAAGATGACAAGCATATTGAGGATAATGGGGATCAATAAAACTAGGAGTTTGAGTCATGTAAATACTTTCTTTAATGTGAACATGAAGAAAGGCATTATGTATGTCCAACTAGCAAATAGACTAGTTGTTTGTTAGAGAAATAGTGAGGATAATGTGTATGGTCATAGGTTTGATAATAGGAATAAATGTTTTAGTGAAATCAATACTAAGAAACCGATGATAGCCTTTAATAACAAAGCTTGCTTTTTAATGATCAATAGAACCATCGAGTTTATATTTAGTTCAAAAACCCATTTACAGACAATAATATTGGCATTTAGTGGTAGAGGAACAAAGGTCCAAGTTTGCTTATGATGGAGGGTAGTGAACTCATCGAGCATGGATTAGCACCAATATGGAAATTTATTTCCTTGGGTAAAAAAGGTAGGGTTGGGGCCTTGAGTGCATTGAGAAATGATATTTTAAGTAACATAGTTAGAGAAGGATCGAGGAACACATGGGTTATCACAAGTTTTGGTAATCATAAGATGTTATGGTGGTGCAGGTGCTGAACTAGAATTGGGTATAAGTAATGGTTTTGGGGATGGATGGGAGATTATAACGGGTAGGTTGAAAGGTAAAAGAAGGGTGACTTGAGAGGGTGATGAGGTGACGATAGTAAGGCGTTGTGTTTTGGCATAAGGAAAAGTAGTTTCAATAAAGTGAATGTGACGAGACATATAGAGCTTTTGTGTTTGAGGATCAAGGCAGCAACAAACTTTGAGGGGAGTATTCTATAAAAAAAACATGGTATTGATTTCGATATTTATTTATTAGAGCAGGTAGCTCTAAGAAATGGAAAACATATGCAACCAAAAACATGAAGATGAGAGAGGTTAGGTGTGAATTAGAAAAGGATTTCATGGGGTTAATTTGCATTGAATTATGGAAGTGGGATTGTGGGCAGGAGATTAATGAGATATACTATAGTGTGAAAAGCATCAAACTAAAAGGATTTTGGTAAAGAGGCATAAAGGAGAAGGGTAATGCCAATTTCAGTTATATGACAAACTTTTCGTTCAATCAGTCCATTTTGTTGAGGAGTATATGGATAGAAAACACCGTATGATATCCTATTATTGGTAAGATATTGAGTAAGGCTCAGTTAATAGGTTCAAGAGTGCCATCACATTGAAAATTTGGATAGTGGTGGAGAGAAGATTTTCAGTGAATGCTTTGAATTCTAAAAATTGGATAGCGTCTGAGAATTATGGGCTAAGGGAAATATCTATGTATAACAACTAAAATCATGAATAAAAATGATAAAGTTTTGTGAGCTAAAAAGAGAGAAAAAGGGTGAGGGTACTCAAATGTCTCAATGAATAAGTTGCAAAGGATTGGTTGAGACATATGTTGATAATGAACATGAAGGATGCGTACTTTTTCCTTGAAAACATAAGATATAAGAATTTATTACAATAGACTTATTTAAGAAAAGACGAGATAAAGTAGCACAACAAGGATGACCTAGATGATGGTGTGATAGGTTAGGAGTAGCTTGTTTGGCTATAAAAGCAATATAATTTTTGACA
Organism: Erythroxylum roraimae; assembly: GCA_027568915.1. Lineage (NCBI taxonomy): Eukaryota > Viridiplantae > Streptophyta > Magnoliopsida > Malpighiales > Erythroxylaceae > Erythroxylum > Erythroxylum roraimae. Next base: position 23,047,527 of record JAOSBL010000002.1, read on the forward strand.
GTTACTGGCATCTTCATAGGATAGAGATTTTTATGGATGTCACCTACGAGAAGTGGTGTCCTGGTTGCAAGGTCCTTCACAATGTAACCAAAAGGAGAAAATTAGATAAGAGTTGTCTTTCACAAACTTGGTAACGAATTATAGGTTTATAATAAGTTTAAGGTATAACTAAAACATCATGCAAGTGTAAAGGTTTGGGGTGTGTGAATAGAATGAAGTATATAATGGAAGAGATAGGAAAGGCATTACCATTACTGATGATTACTTGATTTAAAGCTTGGTACGATGTCACAAATTCAACGAGTTGTGGATTTGGTGTTGTATGAGCTGATGCATAAGTGTCTAGTAGTCATTCAATTATATCACTTAACATAGAAAAAAGTTTATTTTAGGCTCTAGTTGAATGTTATAGAAGAAAAGGCTTTGTATAGTTTGTTTAGATTAAATAACAAGATTGTTTGGTTATTTCTTAAATCAAAATATCTAAATCACCAATTTGTAGCAATATGTCCCCATTTCCAACATATTTGACATTATTAAAGGGGTTTATTGTAATTTTGTTTGTTTGAGTATTGGCCTTGAATGTATAAAATTGTAGCGCCCCCTTACCATAGAGTATCTACCGGAATGCCCGTAGGTCACTCTGGTACATATCCTACGATAAGAGACCACTACTAACAACCACCACTAAACTCCTCATGGCATCACAATCATAAAGCAGTAATACAAAATTGATAACTTTTTAAAAACCAAATTATATTCCATTGCATGTACTGCAAACTCAGTAATTTACAAACTATCAGTATTTTCAGTCTGTACATTTTCCAAAACACTTTACACTAAATACTATACCGTAATGTACAA
>JAOSBL010000002.1:23099440-23109660 GCA_027568915.1 Erythroxylum roraimae
ATCACCACAATGCCATACACTGCATCCCCCACTACAATTACATTGAATCATTATCTGTCATATTTACCCATATACTAATTCGATCAGCTCAAACTCTTTAACAAATGCTCTTGCGTGTGACTTATACACATACGACTCAGACTAGGGATCAGTAGCTGCTGCATGCTAAGACATGTTCACAATGCATGTACCTTGAGACATAATTCGAAAAACACCCATGTAAGATAGTAATTCTGACACTCTGATACCATATCTGTTGGATCTCGCTTGTTTTCGGAACCCAACTCTTGCTCTGATACCTTAAATGTTAGATCCTGCTTGATTCCGGAATCTAACTCTTGTGAAAACATACCACATATGTTGGATCCCGCTTATTTTTGGAACTCAACCTCTTTTGAAAATCATGAAACGTGAGCATATTCCCATGAAATCTCCTTAACCAACATCGATTCATCTTCTTACTCATAACATCCCAAAAATTTCCTCACAATTTGTTCAATGGTGTGCCCATACAAATCAGTCACCAATATCGCAATTTGAGTTCCTTGAAACAATTGTAGCCCTATGTCTCTAGTTTGTTTTGAAGCAAGAACCATCTTATTCAGAGTTCTATAGAACAAGATATGCTTAAAAAGCCAAAGTGTTCTCATACCCCAAAAATGCTCTCCCAATCGACCCCTCACTTTCTCTCTATAAAGCTTTTTCAAATCAACTCCAAAAGATACAAATTATGGAGAGATAAAAAGATGTGTCAGGAATCTATTGGTTCAAGAATCACTTCATTTTGAGTTCGGATGAGGAAGTTATGCCTGAAAGAATCGAACATGTTTATACCCTCAATCATAATGTACCTAACATGGTGCAATTACCATAACTTTCAATACTGATGTCGGATTGAGTTCGTTCTTAGACTGTTTGAAAGAAGACTTCTAGCTCTACAACTTTTATGAAGACACAAAGCGATATTCTGCTTTCTAAAAGGTCAAAATTGTGATTTACTATAGCTATCCTGTGAATGCATTGTCAGGCCTGGGGGCTCTTTTTCACCCGAGAAGGTCCGTTTAACGGACATAAAGTTTGTTAAACAAACATGGTTGATGCTGGAGGTCATTTTTGACCCGAGAAGGTCCGTTTAATGGACCTAAAGTCCATCTAACGGACATAGGGGTTCCCCAAACCCCTCTAAAGCCTCTCCAATGCTTCCTACATCCAATCTAACATCACATTCACTCATAATCTTCCCAAATTCAACTCTTCTAGTGCCAAATCACTTCATATCAATCCAAACACCAAATTTCCTTTCTCATATCAATTCAAACACCAAAACACCAAATTTCCTAAAAATGGTTCCAATAGTCTTAGAGAGACTCATCATAGTCTTATCGTGCAGAGTAAATTTCCTTTCTCATTGAGGAAGTACTGGAGGCAGGAAAGTACTTCTCCAAGAAAGCCTTTCTCAAATTTGCCCAACTGTGGTAGGCATTCTCCACATGTCTTGGAAGGCTCATATATCACTCCCTTGCTTTACCCTCCAATGATAGATGAAAGACTTTCCATAGCATTTGATCCAGAGAAGCGCCCACCAGTTTCATGCTTTGGCAAATCATAGACAACGATTGTAAATGGATATAGGGATCTTCTCCTGTCAAACCATGAAATTTAGGAAGAGAGTTAATAAGCAATCCTTTAACCTCAAAGTTCACATCAAAATTGGGGCAAGCAGTAGTAAAAGGATCTTAATTCACATCAGAGGTGGTAGCTTCCCTAATGGTCCTTTTTCTATGGTTTCCATTGTTTTCACCAACTCGCTCCTGCTCCCTATTACCTCCATTATCACCATTCTTAGGTTGGTTAGCATTAAGGTTAGGGTTTTGCAAAAAAAAGCTGGGTTTTCATCCATTATCACACCTTCTATTGATTCACTCTCACTACTTGGCTGACTAGACTACACTGATATTCTCCTCTTCAACAACTACTTTGCTTCTCCCTTTTTCTCTCCTCTCCTTTCTGATTTTTCTCAGACGTCTCTCAATTTTAGAGTAGAAAGGTAGAAGTTTGTTGCAACATCCAACTACCATAGGTTACATACCCAAACATTCAGGAACATTCAAGTATATATCCTATGATAATGGTATGTTAGAGCAAAAACAATTCCAACATACACATGGCATCACCTAACATAATCAGAAGTCATCAAATTTTTAAAACCATTCATTGTAATCATTCACAAAGCTTACACTGTCTCCATTAAACAAATATTTACAAAACGTCATACAGGTTCTAGCAAAAACTACAAAATAAAAGCTATAACTCTCTAGCGTCAGCTGACAGACTTCTGAGCCATAACTTAGTCCAAAACGTTCTTCTAATCTAGAATAAACACTAAGTCTCCTGTTTCGTACCTAAAAAATCACATTGCAATTTTTATAAGTTTTTCGAACTCAATGAGTGAACCATCATTGATGATTTCACCAGATTCACATACACAAATCACATATTTCACAATTATTCATACAGAACATGTATATTTCAAATACTCACACTGTCATGGCACATCATTTAATCATTGCGAATCAGATCATATATAATCAAATGCAGATGCATATGAGACTCCACATTTGTTATTAATGTTGTGACCGAGTGCCTATCATATATACAATTATTGGTCCATTGGGCTCAGTCATAAACATATATCACGGAGCATAGCTCTACGTACGGAATCATATATCATAGAGCAAAGCTCTACGTGCAACGCTTGATACTGGCTACTTTGGTCACAACGCTTTTATCTGAGCATGCATTTTATGAAATGCATTAATTCAGAATTTACCATATATCACAATCATTTATAAAGCACAGTTAGAATTTCATAATCATCGGACCTAAGTTCGGCATTCAACTTTCGTTGAGAATTCACATAGCATAATACACAATCAGAATTTCATAATCTTCAGACCTAAGTTCGACATTCAACATTCGTTGAGAATCCACTTTTCATATAGAATTATCAAACAAAGCAAACAAATTAGAGCACTTCTAATATAGTCCCAAATATTTACTCCTCGGACTTTAAGTCCGAAATTCATAAACAAATCGCAACAATTCAATAATTGGCAAATCAAATCAAATCAATCCTAGGAAATTCATCTAGGTTGACTCACAATACGCTTCAAGAAGCTATTGCCTAGATGGTCCGGCAATATCCGACTAGCGTCCGATGTGCTCCTCTATAACATACACAACATATTTACAAATATCACATTTTTGCACAAATGTATAAGTATTCCTTTATGCACAAGTATTTATATAAAATATGCACAATGTATGTTCAATGACAATTTCGGGTATCTTACTGTGATTCTTATCATCAAATCAATTAGATATCAAAGCCCTCATTAATATCCTTTGTACTTATAATTTGGACCAAAATAAAACAATATTGACCACTTCAGATTTTCTACCAACATGATTTTGGGTAAACTTTGTATAATTAATCTAGTAGGGTTAGTGCCAAAATTAGGGAACACCTCCTTCTAGACGGTTGTACTCCTATGTCTTAAGTTTTCAATGATACCAAGTTCATCCAATTTGGTTAAGTATACTGAAAGTTATACTCAAAAGATTTTAGACTATTCTTAAGCTTCACTAGAATTCTTATCTCAACTTCCAATCAGATTCTGAAATTCATAGAGGCAGAATTAGAATTTAATCTCTTCATAAAACTTGTATTCTTATGTCTCTACTTTAATCTTCATTAATAATCATCTCATTCTAAGGTCCACAGGTCAAGATATAGTCCAATTACTGAGGTATGTTCAGTAAAAATCATCCTAGTTATCATCTTCTAGAACAGTCACATTTCACCTTAAAATTAATCAACCAATCCATTTCAAAAAGCTATGATTTTTGGTTTAGATGTAGATAAATGTCTTATGAAGCTATTGGTTTAAGAACCAAGTCGTTTGGATATTAGATGGAGAAGTTATAACAAAAAGATTGAAGGATGTTCAGAAATAAACATTTCAGAAAAAATCAATTGAAAGTTGCAGTCGTGCATATGCACGATAGCGACTTTCACTAATCCTCGAAGGTCATTGTCGTGCAAAAGCACGATAGCGACTTTCACTCATCCAGTGAAGTCACCGTCGTGCAAAAGCACGATAGCGACCTTGCTGAATGTTTTTGAGAAATGCATGACGGTGCATTTCTTTCTTCTTCTTCACCGAATCTACCTTCTTGTTCTCCTTCTCCTTCCATTTTTCTTATTTTTCTAGCAAAACACAATCCTAATTCATCTATTCCACATTTCTAACTCCAAAGAAAAAACTCTACACAAATCAAATTCAATTTTACACTCAAAAAACCATAAATTCGAAACACCCACCATTCTTCCTCTCTCTACTGTAACTTTTTCACAAACTCAATCTCACCTCCATTAACTCCAATAACTTGCAAACAATTCCTCTAACTGATTTTTTTAAAGCTCATCAGTACACACAAGCAATTTATAAATCCAAACTTCACACTTAACATCAAAATCTGACTATCACACATGCAACTTTAAATTTCCAGCATTTTTCCCACATTCACAATTTCAAATCCTCATCTGCGTCATTTAGGACATGTATTCTCCGAACTCTCCTGCTATACCTTCATATGTATAATCATCTCTAACACTAGCCATCATCAAAATCATGGTTCAACAAAATTTCCAGCATATTTAAACAACTCTACAGATTCAAGTATGTCAACATACAAGTTTTCTCCAAAACAAAACAGAGTATCTCAATCCAATGCTTGCAGTATCAAAATACCACTAAAACATCATCAAAATCACTTACTAGGTTCAGTTCAAATTCTAGCAAAATTTCCAGCAGTGATATTAAAGACCAAATTTCGGTGGATGAGCAAGGAAAACAGTTATGAAACACAGTGTTCTTTCGGTGAAGAAAACAACAAATGAAGGAAAGGAAGCTACAAATAATTTCCTTCTCGAAGACACTTGCTACGTGTCCAATTTGCATGTATTACATTTGTCATCCAATTAAATCTACCACATGTCACCACATAGGCAAGCCATTTGTCATATACATATGTTGCCACATGTCACACCATAATTGGTCCAAATTTTAATATTTTTCTAAAAATTCACCAAAAATTTCAAAATATCTGAAATATATCAAAATTGCCAAATCACCATTTAATCACATTTAATAACTCAATTATACCCGAAAAATGTCAATGAATGCATGTACAATCATATGAATGTGCAAAATGTACATGTCACATATAACTTATGCATAACGTGCATTTTTCCTAATTTCACAGTACTTTCTCATAAATTACTATTCTAGCCTTAACATGGGTAACGGGATGTTACATTGATTTTTCGGGGCATGCAAGGGAAAAATTCAGACTAGAATAAAAGATAACAAAATTGACTGGCAAGCACACAAAGTCAAATAAAAGGATGAGATGTGATGGATGCAAGTGTATAGGTGTGTGAAAGTATGTATAAAAGTATGTATGCAAGTATGTATGAAAGTCTGTATGCACGGATCAAAAAGCAATCAAGAGAAATGTTTAAAACTGTGTAGGTGCAAAAATGCTAAGTATGAAAAGTGCAGAAAGTTCAGTAGCCTTTTGTTTGTAGTTTCAAAATTTTGACTCTATGCAAAAAATGAAATCCTATACTATTGACAAGTATGAAGCTAAACTATCTAGAATGCAATCAAAAGGAAAGGCTCCTAACCCTATTTAGCAGCAAAAATGACAAAAGTTAAACTAGAGAACCAATTTCTTGGTTCCCTGGCAACGGCACCATTTGATTCGTACCTTTTTAATCGTTAAGCCCTTGGAGGTCAAATCAAAAATAATCCAAGGATTGCAATATAGGTTGCAACCTCGGGTCGTTTTACTTAATTGGAACCTAAAATGAATGGACCTAAGTTAACCTATGTGTCATAAAATGCAAGCTAATTGGGTAAAAAGGGAGTTTTGATGTTTGAAAACATTAACTGCACTAAATTGAATTGTAAAAAGTATGTAAAATGTACTTTTGGATTTTTTTTGGAATAGGAAATGGAAAGATTAAAACAAATGATCAAAGAGTGATAGAATTCTCTTGAAAATGAGCTTTGGCTATCATAGTTCGAAATTGATTTTGATGGGAGTGGAAATCACTAAGTTTCAAATTGGTAAACCTTAAAGAACTCTTTAAGTCCAAGATCTTAATCAATGGGACTCCATTTCTTAAAACCCTGTTAAATGCTCTTAGTGTGTGTCGTGGATAAGTCTATGCAATAAGTCAATTGAAATATAGAATCAACTCAATATCAAACATAACTATGCAAGATAAAAGAGAATCAACAAGATCACAAATAGACATATATGAGACTTCATACATTTAAGCTTAAAGTTCTACATAAACGAATCCAAACCACACAATGAGTATCCAACATTTGATTAAACCATAATCGAGTATGTTCAGCTACAAATTACAAATCCTAAACCTAGGATTTCATAAATCATAGCTAAACCATGGATTAAGCTACTCCCTTTTAAGCTCATTGAACTTTAGCCATTGCTACATCTTCATGAGGAAAGAAACGCCTAGCCACGCATAGCTCTCGAAAGCTTCATAACTGAGAAGGAATCAAAGGCACCCACGGTAGAGGTTGCCAGTGAAAAATGGAAGAAAAATGAGAAGGATATGAGAGAACGATGGAGTCGTCTGTGTGTAGCAAGATGATGGAATATGAATCAATATATATGTCAGCTCTCTCTAACCTATCCCAAAATAGATTTCTTTTCAAAACGGGTTGTCGGGTCGGGCTTGCACAATAGGTCAAACTTTCGAAAATGGTTTGGGTCTTCGAAAGTTCGCCACGACAAACCGGAAAGGTTTTGCTGGAGTTTTTGTTGTTTTGCCGTGGCGACGTTAGATCTTTGCCGCGACGAACTTTGCCCGAAAGGTTTCTTAAAAAATTTTCTGGCTTCTTCGCGGCGAAACATTATCCTCGTCGCGACTAACTTTGCCTGTTGCCTTGTTGACTTGTTTTCTTGAATTTCTTGGTTTTCACTCTTAGCTCTACTTCTTGAATGTCCTGCAATGAAAAATAATAGTTTGCAGTATCAATTGTCCTAAAAAATCAATTGAGTGCAATTACTAATTATTTGTGACAATTTTACCTTCAAACCACATTAATTCAAAACAAGCACTCATGAGCTAAATTAAGCACAATATCCGATAATAAGAGCCAAAAAGTATAACAAAAACATGAAATTGTCACCAAATAATATAGAAAACTTGGGTTCAATCATGGAGCAGCTGAAGCGGGTTTATGCATGTGGAGATGGTGCTTATGACTAAAAGGGCTACACCAAGTATCTTTTTTAAAACGGTTAGAGTAATGCTAAGCAAATTGTATCATAGTTTTTGGTATTTTTGGAGATTGTTTCAGTTTATAGAGTGATGTCAATGTCTATAACCTATTTATTTGTTTATTTTAACTTACTCTATAATTTACTCTTCAACGACCTTCTAGTTTAATATTGTAAAAATTTTAGATCCAAAAATGAAGCAGCATATCTCTGATCCTTATATTACAATAATATTAGGTGCAAATTTGCGTAAGCAGCAGCTCCACAAACACGATCAACATGTTTATGGCTAGACTACAAACTATGATACATGGTGTAGCTCTTTCATGCATTTCCTATATCTGATCTCATTGTTTTAAAAAAGACAAGCCTGAAGGCGTTATCTGCGTCAGTTTCTTATATAGATTAAGTTATTATAGGGAGATAGATTTGGCACATTCCTAACTCCTTTTAGTTTTTAACTGAAACACAACTTGGAATAATTGCAATTTCTTCTTCTATATAGAACCTTTTAATAATTGCAGTTTCCTTAATAACTTGAAAAGCTTATAATTGAATATTAAAGTGGTAGGTTATTGAATAAAAGACACAAGAGTCCCAATAAACATAATAATTACATTTTCTCTTCTAACTATTAAAATGTCTCCTTTTTTTCTACTTACATCTGACGACCAAGCTATGAAATTGTATGGGACCTACAAAATAGAGATATAAACACAAATTAGGACTTATGACAAATTTGCATTATGCACAGAAATTTTTACACATACTTAACTTCTTTCAAACAACAAAACATCTTTCGAGCAAGACTCTTACCATAATGCAAAGAATTTGTTTGACATATTTTACGACAAAAACAAACTTTCATTTCTTTCACAAATAACAAGTACTTACAAGAGACCTTCAATTTGAATATTGATTAACATTAATTTATACGATTGACATTGCTACAAACAATAATTGAATTACTTACTTTTGTATTAATGCATTCATAAAAATATTGACTAATGTTAGGCTTAGCATTTAACTTCATAAGGCATTATAATTGGGGTAATTAATATTCAAAATATGTATTATATATAGAAATATCAATATTAATTATATTTGAATGCAATTAAATTATCACATAAAACAAATAATATATATTACAGTTATTTTACCGTTGAACATAATGCTTTCCCTTTACAAAATTGAGAATATAACCTTCCAACTTCTGCTACACTATCAAAAGAACAATAAATAGTACCCTTGAATCCATTAACAATACCTTAACACTCTTCCCATGTCAAACATATACCAAGTGCATACCCAACAAAAGCTGCATATATTTTATTTCTACCTATAGTTCTTTATCCTGTTATAATATCATCATACAAATATTTAATTACTACTATGATTTCTTTTCATAAATTCACCCCAACAAAGAATTAAATGTCCAAAATGGTGAAGAGATGCCACATCATTACGACACCTATAAACTATATTCGATGGGTATATAGGTATTGACTATATTCGTCACATCTTCATTTCATGACACAATTATATTGAATTGTTCATAATTCACATGATTTCATGACACATAACATTGCTTCATGAACTTATGCTTTACTGTTTGTTAAAAGTTTATATTATAGTGTAATGAAATAATTCAAACACGTTAGAACGATCAATATAATAAGTGAACAAGGAAATTCAATTTTAGCATTTGCAGCAATCAAATATATATAAGAGCCAAACATTTGATATCATATATGTCCCATCTAAAAAGTTTTGAACCTTTAAAGTTCATAATCATAAGAAAAGTAAATGTGGAAGCACAATGTGATTTAGGAACAGAACATTTTCATATCATCGCATAAATGAACGAATATCAAATTACAATTTCAAACCCTAGTACAACAGCGTACTATTTCATAAATAATCAAGAACAAACAACAATAAAGATCCAAAGGAACAATTGTACCCTAATTGGCGTCACAGGAAATCAAGCAACGAAAGTCACAAGTTTAAAAACTTTTAATTTTCTCCTAACGTCGAAATCACTCTCTTATGAATCACCCGTGCACGAAAGAATGTTTGCTGATTTGATGGAGCAATTAACTTTGCGATAAGAGAAGCACCCATGCACGAATTCACTGTCTTATGAACGTTGGGGGATTTTAGTTATAGATTAGGGATTTTAAGTTCGTATTTTTGGGATTATCGACTGAGAAGAGAGTGAGATTTGAGAATAAGTGAAATGACGTCGTTTTAGTATAGATAAGAAATGACGTCGTTTCGTTAATAAAAAAACCTTCTCCTAATGACACTGACGTGTTTGATTAGTGCTAGCCCTTGACGAGCATGCAGTGCCACGTCGACAAAGATAACGGTGAGACTAACGTCGGATTAAAATTGAAAAAAATTGACAGTTTAGATATTTTATTGCTACTTTTTTAAGCTCGCGCTTTAATTGAAAATTTGACAAAAGTTTAAGTGTTTTTTTATAATTAATCCAAAAATAAAAAGAACAAAATGAGAACGTGAACGTGATTGGCGGTGGTAGGGTATATTGAGATAAGGTCTGTTCGAAAAAAAATCGATGACAACTAATGAAAACACGTGCCTTTAAATTGATAATTATTAATATGCATTTGTTTAAATATTCAGAGAGAAATTATGTTTACGAGTTAAAAAAGACAACTTTAACTGTTATTTATTTTTTATATTACCTATAATAATAGCTCCGCAGGAGAGAGTTGAATAAACGCATGCAGGCACCGAGTTCAGATCATCTGTCCAAGTTATTCCTGTCCAACTCTGTCCAACTTTTAATCGACGCCGTTTTTGCTTTAAAA
>JAOSBL010000002.1:23111397-23138990 GCA_027568915.1 Erythroxylum roraimae
AATCGAATTCCAATAATCAGCATAATTCGTACTAAATGTCATTAATATTCTAACCCCTACTTTGGGGCGTTACAATAGTTTTATCAAGATAGGATATTGATGAATAATAAAACTAGTACATGTTATATTTCTTTTTTATGAAAAAAGTAATTGATCTCATAAAATAAGGTACCGAGAATTTTAAATAAACGTGCGTGTGCTTATTAAAAAATAAGTTCACAGAACTAACCCGATCATGAGAGTCTCAAATGAAATATTACTTATGTATCTGTTAATTTCCTTATTATGACGATTGTATAATGAATCCTTAGAGTTAAGATCACCAAAATACTGCATATGAGAGTTATTATGTTTTGATATTATTTGTGACTTATTTTACTTAAGATAGCTCACGCAATAGTATGATCCATATATAGATAGTTGGGTAAATACATAAAGGATTCTTCACTACTAAGGATTCTCTAACTAGAGTGAGTTGAGTCTTGAAAATGTGTTTTTAAATATTAATTATAAATTATTTATTAATTAGCAAAAATAAACATGACTGGATTTAAATAGAATAGACATTAATTCGATATTCTGTCTAATTAGAATATTGGATGACAAAAGAACTAAATTATATATTATAAACATACATGAATATGTTTAGTTAAACTTTTTTTGATATTCCTAATGTTTGGATGGTTATAACATATTGTTAGACATTTATCTTGATATATAATTATAAAATATTTAATTGTAGAATTATCGATAAATTAAAAAAGTTTTAATTTATCGATACTTAGAATTATAATTTACAATCATTGTCAACATAAAATAAACTTAATAGTTCACATATGAAGAGCAATTTAAAAATTAATTTAAATTAAATTAGATTTAATTATAAAGTTTAAGAAACTTCAAAAATATTTGATTATATTAAATTAAATTATCATTATAATTATAATTAAAGTTAGAATTTAAATATAATTAAATTTTAGTTGTAATTAGAAAGAAACCTCATATTCTTTTTCTATAAATAGGAAAAAATATTAGTGAGCTAGTACTCTTGACTTTTTTCCTCAAATTATTTGAATTTTTTGTTTTATGGATACCTTAAAAATTGGACATGTAAATAAATTTTTATTTATAAAAATTTATTTTAAAAATAAAAATTTAGGTTAAATTGATACTTTCACAAAAATTAAAAGAATGAAAATGAAGAAAAAGGAACAAAAGCAAAATCAAATACAAATACAAATTTTTCAAAAAAAAAAGGAAAGAAAAATTTAATGCAAAACCAGAGCCGAAGGGAAGCTGTCAGTTGAGGAAAGGCTGGCAGGAGGAAAGGCTGGCAGATACATAGACCACCTCTCATTCAGTTTCTTCACTTTTTGGGGGAACCCGATAGCCATCCCTCGGTTTTTCGAGCTGCTCAAAGTTCATCAAACTTATCTGAGAAGCTATAGGTTTAATGAGTAACTGTTTTCTATCCCTTTAGCATGAAAATCATTTATAATGTTTTGTTGTCGGTCTTATAGGAACTCAGAAGCATCTCCGGCAATCCATAAGTTGCAGAAGACGTGAGATCTCCTTGTGCGTGTTGAGAACTGTCTGTTGGGAAACGTACAGGGTAAAAACCCCAAATCGAAAATCACCCACTCAGTTTCTTTGTTTGTTATTAATTTTCATTATTGATTCCTCTATTTATTTACTTTTTTCGTGTTTCCCGATTAGGTCTGCCGTGTTTTTGGTCAATCTGAGTTTTGCCCATCAATTTTAGTAGGATATATACCCTTTGGTGATTGTGTTGTACTGACTCATTTTTCTATACGTTGTGCCTGTTTCATTCAACTATTGTCACTATTCTAAGTATTATTCTTGTTAAATTTTCATTCTTGTTCACATGGATTTTGTTGTGTTTCAATGATTTTCTTCTGGCTCTGGATTGGTGGTTTCTATTGTCTGGGCGGCTATAGAGGCCTGTATGATGTTCCTTGCTTTTAGGATACTGATTGCATGCTTATATAGTCCTGTTTTTCTTTGATCCATTAAGGTCATCTGGTTTGACCTTCTGGAAGCTCAATGTTCAAAGCTTTTAGGGTCTAAAGTTTACTTCTATTTCCTATCACTCATTATTGTCGATTGCAATTATGTTCTTGTGCTTTTTCTTTTTGAAGGATGTCTTTATTTTGTTGTTACTATGTTTAGATCCGCTGTTTGTTTTTAGATATGCAAGTCTATATGTTGTTTAGCCATCTTGTGTTAATTGTGTTTATTATTTGATTTTTCTTAGACGCGTTAAGTGATAACATTCTTAGTCTTGGCATTTCTTTTGTTGCTATATTACATCCTCGTAGCTTCTTCTAAGTTTCAATATTGTCTCCAGGTTACTAATTTACACGTTGTGAGAATACAGGATCACTCTTATTGTATCTGTTTTCTGTTTTAATTTTTTTGGTCTAAACTTGATTTTGTCTTTCTCCTCTTTTTTTTTCCGGTTGATTTCAACCGCTAACTTTGAATCCTAGCTTATGTCTTCCAACTTTGTTTTTATTAATTCACATCGTTGGGTTGAGTGTTCTCCTAACGGTCTTGGATTGATGTGTTAAAAAAAAAGAACTTACTGCACTGTTTTGACTACTGATGGAAAATATCGGAAATTCTATAGTTTTGTGTAACCAGTTCAATACCTAGGTTTTTTTCTTTGTGAATATAATGTTTTGGGGTTTGAAAAGCCTTTTCATCTTTGTTGGTTGGTTTGTTAAGAGGGTTTAAGCTTAGAGTTTTAGTGGATGAAACAGAAGGGCCCATTCCACTTCATTTTATTTTGCTTGATATAGTCCAGGTATATTTTGCTTTGCCTAAAGACTAGGTAGATTATTCCAATACGTGTTTAACTCACGATTCTATTACAGGCGGGCTGCGTTGGGTCTTCATAAGCATGCTTCTCATTCACAAAAACTAGAAGCTACACATAGGCGCAATTCACTCAACTTGTGGGAGCTTGTATGTATATATTCTTAACCTTTTGACTGGAATAATCTGCATAGGTGTGTTAAGTGACCTAGGACGAGTAGAAGGGATTTCAAATTAGTAGCTAGAACTCACAAAACTTATAAAATCTGAATGCTGGAATTTTAGGCTCAGAATATTCATTTAGATTGCTGGAATTTCAGGTTAAATATGGCTATGATTTTATGTCTTTGGTTGCTGAAAATTCAGGGTAGAGACGCTGGAATTTTAGTGAGGTAAACAAGCAATGGAAGGTAATGAACTAGGAATTAGTTCTAGAGTCTAAGAATCACTCTTAGAGAAAGCATCACACTTTTTAGTTGAAAAATTAAGTTTGTAGAAAAATTTCAAATTTCCTTTACTAAAGAGCTGAGTACACACACACACACACACACACACACATGTTCTTGTAATCCTTATATCTAAAATTTATAAAAATGAAATTGAATCTTATTTTAATAAGGATTCTTGATTCTTATATAAGCTTTAAGTCCTAAACAAATTATGACAATATTCAAACTTATTATTACTCCCTGTTTAATAAGGAAAACCCAACATACAGTATTTTTAGCCCCTATCACGTTGTTGTTACCTTAACTCAGCTCTTCAATCCACCAAATTAAAGCTTGTGGTTGAGTGTTGCTCTCTTTTATTTCTTTTATAAATTCTAAGCTCTTTTACATCAATTCTTTCCGGGCTTATTTAAAGTCCTCAACACAAAATGTGATAAATACTGATCATACAAGTTTTGATTTAACTTTTGAATTCCATGTTTTAAAATCCAAGTGCTCTAAAAAGTGATTTTCCTCCTCACTTGACAAAAAACTGCAGATGTCTAGTAGCTCTTATGACTATAATTTGTTCATCAAGAATATCCCCTTCTCTTTAAGATGAGAAATGAATGGAATTCTCACAACTTCAGTAAGAGAATGTGTAAAATCGTGTAACATCATATCCATGATAATTAGTTAAGTCAACAACATTGAAGATAGAACTAATTCTCCTATCGCTTAGTAATTCCAAAACATAAGCATTAACACTTATTTCTTAATGATCTTATAAACTCTAGCATTCCTTGAAAAAAATTTCTTGTTTGCCCTTTTGGAAATGGTTCGGTCGAATCCTTACCATTACCATATCTCCTTCATTGAATTCCACCAATCAACATGTTCTTTATAAATGAATTTGCTAGTTGTTATCTTTCGTCTTACCTAATCAAAGATAACCCTCAATGGTTATGCAAAACCTTCAACTTCAATAGTATCTGTTGTTGTTATGGTAAATAAACTAAATCAATAGGCTTCCTTGGTTGAATTCTAGAAATTATCTCAAAAGGAATCTTACTTGTTGGCCTATTTATATAATTGTTATATTTTACGATAGGAAAAATTATGTCCCAATTGTTTACATTATTCCCCACCAAGCATCTTAACAATAAGTTTTTGGTCACCACTTCCATTTTTCCATTGGTTTATGGATGGAAAGAACTTGAAAACTGAAGCTTAGTGTTTAATGTTTTCTGTAGAGCTCTCCAAAAATAACTCATAAATTCGACGTTGCAATTAGAGACAATGGTTAAAGGTAATCTATGAAGACGTACAACTTCTTTGAAGAAGAGTTTAGCCATGTGGACAATATTATAAGTCTTGGAACATAGAATGAAATGTCTCATCTTTGAATACCTATCCTCCGCCACAAAAATAGAATCATAATCTCTCATAGATTTTGGCACTCCCAAGACAAAATCCATATTTATTTCTTGCCATGGTTCATGAGTGATGAGCAATGGTGAGTATAGTCCAGAATTTTGCTTCTTTCTTTTATCCAATTGACATGCTTGACATTATTGTCTGACCTTAGACTCGTCCCACTTTAAAGAGGGCCAATGAAAACAATCTTCAACCGTTGTTATGGTTTTATCTCTTAGAAATGGCATGTTGCCCCTCCTCCATATAGTTCCCAAATCACATATTCCCTTATAGAAGTATTGGGTAGGTAAAGTTGATCACCTTTGAAAAGCTAGTCATTGTGGATCACAAAATCTCAGTTTGAAACATATTCTTTTTAGTTTTTCAAACCCCACAATTTTCACTGCCAAAGTGTCAAGCAAATGGCTTTTTCTACTCTTAACATATTTGTTGCCTTATTCTCAACTCTTCTGGATGTTTAATAACAAAGTGAAATGGTTCCAAAAATTCACTCAAAGGTGTGCCTTTTGTTCAAGTTATTTTGGGACTTGAAGTGTTAAAGAGATTCGTGATTTGAATATAGAATTAACTCTCTGTATAAGATATCACCACAACAAAAACAACATTTGGTTATGAAAAAATTTGTCACTAAATATCTCAAAATCGTTGCTAATAATCATTAGTGACGATTTATATTTGTCGCCAAGAACGTCGCCAAATCTCCGTAGTTGAAAACTATATGCGACGTTTTTCACTATTTGTCGCTAATAGTTTTTGCCTACGCTTTATTTTAGTAGCGAAAAAACTTGAAACGTCGCCGATACATTTTGGATACGTTTAAGTTTCGTAGCTAAACATTGTTAGCTACTTTTCTAATAATGTAGCTAATTATTTGTGCAACCAGATAGTAGCTGTTGACTCTAAGTCTCCAATGTGGAATTTTCATAATTATGCCCCCATTTTTTAATGTCTATCTTGGATATTATTTGGCTAGGTTTCTTGTTGTGTTTCTTAAAGTTAAATTAATTCATCAATATGCCCTTTAAATGAATCGTACTAGTGAGTAGTGTCAAGAGTGGAAGTTTTGTAAAAGAATTTCTCTTGCTCTAGCTTTTATACAATTCCTAATGTATTTTCACACAGCTATACTCAGATGCACTTTAACAACTTCAAATTACAAGTTTTTAGATATTCAATTTGGTGAACTATATTCTAAACTCTTCTTAGACTTCTGCTCCAACTTGTCTTCCTTGCTTCCCGGCTGTGCCTATTTGAAAAATATTACCTTTTACTGCTTCTATCTATGTTCTTTAGGTTTTGACACTCATTCAACTTGTTGTTTCTGTTGCTCAGTTTACAGTTCAGCGTCTTTACCTGAACTTATATAGTGACTGTTTCTGGTTTGGTCTACCTACATAACACAAATGGGGTTCACGTAATTTGTATAACTACGTCACTTGAGGTTTAAATTATATAGGTGAAGCTTCAATAATGTGAATTTGGTGCAATTTTGACTTATTTCATTTTTGTTAGGCAAATGAGAAAATAGCACCCACATGTTTCTTAGCATTTGAATGGTGTACAGAGTTGATGATACTTGCGTAGCAGTACCATGAGTTATTGGCGTACTGATTACTTTGGTTTCTCTCTATCCAGTCTTTCTATATTCTAACAGAGTTTGGTTTGCTTAAACTCCTCTGCAGATTCCTGGTTGCAAACCAGCAGCACAATGATAGACCTAAGTAATATGAGTCCTGCACAGCTTACCCTCTTGGGATCAGCACTCTGTGTGATGCTTACAATGCATTTCACAGTGCAGCTTCTGTCACAGCATCTCTTTTTCTGGAAAAATCCCAAGGAACAGAAAGCCATATTGATCATAATCTGCATGGCTCCTATATATGCTTTTGACTCCTTTGTTGGTTTGTTGGACATCCAGGGCAGTAAACCATTCTTCACATTTTTGGAGTCAGTCAAAGAATGTTACGAAGCTCTGGTGAGTGCCTAATAGTTGATTGTTGTTTGGCTTGTATTGTGAGTTATCATAGTTTGTCTCATTATTTTACTGCTACCATTGCTTCTTTGCTTCTCTACTGCAGGCAATAGCAAAGTTCTTGGCTTTGATGTATAGTTACCTAAATATATCCATTAGGAGAAATATTGTGCCAGATGGAGTTAAAGGGAGAGAAATCCATCATTCTTTTCCAATGACAATTTTTCAGGTGCAGAAACTGTGGTTTTCATGTTTTGTGGTCAATTGCAGCCAACCTAGAATTGAACTTGACATTTGGTTAAAATTGACACAATGTGCTTCTGTACAAAATGCAGCCTAAAACTGTCCGGCTGGACCACCGGCATCTAAAGCTTCTTAGAGACTGGACATGGCAATTTGTTATCATTCGGCCAATATGTTCGATCTTGATGATAACACTCCAACTTCTTGGGATGTACCCGACTTGGTTGAGTTGGACATTTACCATTATCCTAAACATTTCGGTTTCTCTTGCACTATATGCTCTGATAGCCTTTTACCATGTCTTTGCAAAGGAGTTGGCCCCACACAGGCCCCTGGCGAAGTTCTTATGCATCAAGGGAATTGTCTTCTTTTGCTTTTGGCAGGTAAATATGTGCCTCTAGGTTTCCTTCTTCTGCTTGTTCTTTTATAGAGTTGGAGGAGAATGGTTCTAACTTCTAATCAGAAGGTGCAAAAATAAAAAAATGGAAGGGCGTGGTGGAAAAAGAATGAACGGCTAATGGAGCATTAAGCCAAAAGCAAATACTAAAATCTTACATGCAATGAGGTTAGGTAAAACAAAACAAGCGTTTGATAAACTTAACATGAATAAGACATGATAAAAAGCTGATGGTTAATGTAACTCGGCTGGTATGGTTTAAGGTTTATTTGACACCTCGAGGTTTTACTAGTAGCAGCTACTCTCATATTCTTGTAACTTAACTGGATGTAGCTTTCATTATACTAGAACTCTTAATAAGTTTTGTTTGAACATAATAAGAGAATTATTTCCAGGCTAGGACTAAAATTTCAAATGGCAAAATGTATGACCTTAAAATTGCGTTATTGTGGGATTTATCTCTCGAAATTATTATGGATGAAAGTTCTGCTTTTCGGCCATCACTCCTACGTTATTATTCACCTATCTGACCTGATATCTGGACAAAATTTATTATTCAGAACAATAACGTTTTCCAATCCTCCCTAGGGAATGGTCCTTGAGATACTAGCGGCAATGGGCATCATTCGGTCTCATCATTTCTGGTTGGATGTGGAGCACATTGAGGAAGCTATTCAGAATGTCTTGGTCGTCGTGGAGATGGTTATATTCTCTGTTCTTCAGCAGTATGCATACCCTTCTACCCCGTATAGTGGAGAAGTGGAAGCAAAGATGTTTTTGCAGAAGAAGGAAGAGTGACATGGTGAACCTCCTGATTTACAGATGAGATCAGCACATAATGTTTCAGACCGTTTTCACTTAGAATCGTGCACTATTATGGTATGCCGAGTGCTAGCAGTCATGCACTCCTTAAATAGTATAGCCTACTTTATGACTTGTGGCTCTTTGGTGCCGTGCTTCTTAGTAGGCATTGCAATCCTTCATGCAATGTTAATAATGGAGATTGTGGAGTTTCACTTCTTTGGATCCTGCTTATTGTATTGGTATGTATTGGTTAATACGTGCATTTACATATATGAAAGTTGTCGAGTACGTGATACTTTTCATTTTTCTATTTCTAACTTCATACTATTTGGCTTAACAAAGCTCCGTACTTAGCTAGGCAAGTCCGTGTAGTCAACGAAGCTGATCCTCTTGGCTCCATATTCCATGATGTGCTCAATTGTCTTGGTGTCCACGCTATTTGGGTTATAACTGGATAATGATAATCAATTTCAATTCATGTAATTGTTGGTTGGATACCCCTCCCATGAACCCTTGATTTGTACAAGATTCCTTGCCTGTTACACCTGTTGGAACTACAGTTAGCACCTCTTTCTCAAGTGCCATAAAATGGTCCAACTGAACCCAACCATTCTTGCCTTGGTGAACCTAAGTTAGCTGTTAAAATATCTTAGCTAAACAAAAAGTTGATCTAATTGTGTGACCACACGAGCACAGGCAATATACCTATTCTTATCACAATTGAACACTTGTCACATCTGCTTTTATCCATTTTCTAATCAAGTGTTTCACAAGTGGTTGGGATGCCTTAGTGGAATATGACCTAGTTATATGGTCATTCAAATAAAAAATATTTGTTTTATATATTTATACAAGTGGTAAGTATGCTCAATCAGGATTTTATTAAGACCTTTAAAAGATAACAGAAGTAGAAAATATTGTTTAAAGAATTATACAAAGAACGATTATCTCCATAAATTATTTAACCAATCCCTAAGCGCACGCATGGAACATGCTTTTTAATAAAGTAAACAACTAGTATTAGTGTATATGAGAATCATATCACTATCATCATAGATGTTGATGCGTTTACTTCTCAAAAAGATTTGGTTGCATCCGCTAGTTAACTGATGGTAAAAAACTACAAAGTGGCATCTTTTCACTTGATTTTCATACGATATATCCTGGAGATTTGTGAGACAACAAAACAATAGTTGACAAAACAGAGGTAACCTTAAAGCATCGAATCAAAAAGAACAAATATGCAATAATTAAGGAGAGTTCATCGATCCAACATCTTGTCCACATAATAATTCCCCCCAGTGACCAGAAATTCAAAACGATTTGATCCCACAATCACCTGAAATATTCTACCACAAGTGAAATGTACCTGTCCTCCATTGGAAAGCTGAAGATAAAACATAGAGAATGATGTATATATTTTAATACGTAACGGTACCTTAATTACGTATCCTAGATCGAACGTGAAAGGGCAAGAAACGAAAAAATGCGAAAAAAACATGATTTTGGTCTCCGTAACTTCAAACGGGCTTTCTGAAGTCGAAATGAACGCAAATCTACCGTCATCTTCACGGGAACTGCTCTTAGGGACGCGGATAAGGTCTTTCTACAATTTTCTTAAAACATAAGCTCTCTTAACAGGTCAGAGAATTCTTATGCTCACGATTGATTATATGAGCAACTGCAGGAGATTTTAACCTCTATATATAGTTTCCATATTGGACTTTCCCATCACAAGGCCGATATGGGTCCGGTCTACACTGATCAGGATTCATTTTTCACACGGACTTCGACACATTGATTTAGATCATTTATTGGGCCATTTTATTATCTTTATCTGAATCAAATTACGTAACTTAACCGATAAGTTATTAAAAACTGAAAAAAAATGCAATTAATAGTTGTCTAACTTGATAGGAAAGGACATAATTATCCAACATTCTTCCCCTTGGACAAGTATTAATTGCAGTTTTGACTCTAGTTTAAAAACTCAGTTAAGCCATGCTACTAAATTAGGCGACTAGGTTTTAAAAAAAAAAATTTGATCCAAAGATAACGAAAGTCTATCATTTTGTCCTGCAAAGCTTTCGATACCGAAAAGTATCAAATACATGTGTAATGTGCGACACAGATCCAATACAATTACTTATACCTAATACCTGACTAACATGAATGTAAAAATGGAGTGTGACAAGCTAGGATGATACCTTTATGATCTAAATTACATCATCTTCGTTTATAGGTCTCAATTTCTCCAACTTTATGTTAAATCGCATATGTTAAACTGTATTAGAGAAATCATGTTTTCTCTCACCGAATACTAAACAACATTAGAGAAAACTTGTTTCCTCTCACCAAATGCTAAACTACATTAGAGAAAACCTTTATGTTCTCCAACTGAATGCTAAACTGCATTAAAGAACCTTTATGGGATTAAAAAACTTATATCCCTCTATATCATGTCAAACTTTATGGATATTCGTTTAAAACTGTATACATCTAAATGACGTAGGTACAAGGTCAATCTGTATATATGCCCAATGACCTTTAAATGCTTAAGATTGACATAAATCTTAGGACTTTTATACTTATTATGACAATGTATGATAACAAGTATTACTGAGGATAAATGATGATCATCTTTATTGATGAACCATCATACTGTCATAATACATCAAAATGTACAAATATACATGGAGCAAACATAACGATCCCCTAACTAACAGTGTCTAAGGACGTCAAAAGATCCATATTGTATACTTGTGTCACAAACACAAGTGGGTGAAGTCCTTTAGTTAAGAAATCTACTAACTTTTCCTCAGTCTTTAAATGCTCTAAACCTTAATGTCACCTTTTTGGATCAACACTTTTATGACCAAATAATTGACCTTTAAATGTTAAGATCCTGTGATATTCTTTATTGTTATTAAAAAACATAGTAGCAAGATTATCACTGTACAAACAAATAAGTCTAGCCACTGAATCAACCACAGACAACTCAAAAATTAAGTTTTTGAGCCAAACCGTCTGTGGAGCAGCCCTATAGCATGCACTCTACATGCATAGTCAAGGAAGTTACCCGTGTCTACTTGACACACTTCCATGACATTGTACCATCTGCAAACTTAAAACTGTAACCTTAAGTGGACTTTCGATCATCTGGACACATGGCTAAAATCTGAATACGAATTTCCTACAAGGTATAGTCTGTTGACTGTGCTATACGTCAACATATAATCCTTAATTCCCTTTAGTATCTTAACACTCGCTAGACTGCATTCCAATGGTCTACGCCTGGATTAACCAGATATTGACCAAACAGACAAACAGTGAATGCAATATCCTGCCTAGTACATAGCTGAGCATACATCAGGCTATCAACCGTACTAGAATATGGAACATTCCTCATAACCTCTTTCTTTACTTTATTATTTAGATAATGTGCCAAAGATTATCTCTCACTATGAGAGATAGGTGCTACGACAAGTTTACTATTAACCGTATTAAACATTTGTAACATATACTCAATGTATATATTCTATGAGAGGTCTGATGACTGTTGAGATCTGTCCCGGTGAACCTGAATACTTCGGACAAAAGATACTACGCCAAGGTCCTTCATGTCAAAGTTCTTGACCAAAAGTTGCTTAACCTCATACAACATGGTCAAGTAATTTGACGTAAGTAATATATCATCCACATGCAATAATATGAAGATAACTTTGCTCCCCCTGACCTTATAGTACAAGCATCTTTTTAATTTTATTTTCTATGAAGCCGAAAGAGGCCAAACCTTATCAACTGTAAGGTATCACTTTTGGAAGGTTTGATGTAAACCATATATTGATCTGCATAATGCGCAAACCATGTCAGTTCCATTTAGATCTTGAAATCCATTAGGTTGTACCATACAGACTACTTCATAAAGGTCTTTATTCAGAAAAGTAGTTTTGACAGCCATCTGATATAACTATATATCATCATGAGCTACAATTGCCAAAATTACTCAAAATGTATCCTACGAGAATACGAGAGAAAAGGTAACATAATGTTAACCTTTCTCTCTGAGTGAACCATTAGGTAGCTGAGCGAGTCCATAAATAGCTGAACTTTATCCTAAAATCTTTTAGGTCTTAAAACTTTATTTACAACTGACAGGTTTGTAGTTCCGATGCAAATCAACTAGCTTCCAGACCTTACTATGCTTCATGACTTGCATCTCATCAGTCATTGCAACCCATCACACATCCATATTGGGTCCAGAAATAACTTCTGTAAAAGTAACTGGATCCGTAACATATCTAATAGCATAGTCCTGTACACCTAATAGACTATGTAATCAGATGGGATAGCAGGTCATCTCACTCTGGTGGATTTACCTAAATGTATTAGATCTTGTACTCCCAGGAACCTCTGTATGTACAGGTATGGGTTCCTATTTCTGTACAGGTGCGGTACAAAGACCTAGATCCACAGAATCTAACTGTATAAGTAGCGGGTACATGATAATTGCAGTATCCGCCTTGCTATCATCCGAAGGGTTAAAGGGCCCACCATCATCATAGACATTGTATTCCAGAAACTTAACTGTTTGTGATTCCACTATTCCAGTATCTCCTTCTATGCGGTAAAAGTTGTAACTTTAAAGTGGTCAGGATATCTTACTAAATAGAAATAAGCGAAACGAGCATGCAATCTTTCTTTATAAGGATTATGCTACCTCAATAGGGCAGCCCCATACACGAATGTGTGCAAAGCTAGTTTTTCGAACTTCTTGATAATCAAGTAAATTAGTCTTGTTCTGCATTGATTTAAAGTGCTTTAGGGCACAGTTATGCCTTTCGTCAATACACCATTTTGCTCAGAACTATTCGGCATAGTAAATTAAGTCACTATTCTAACTAATTTCAAATATCTGACAAACGGACCTTTTAAAGTCCTGAAACACCATGTTTGCCATGATATTCTTCTCCACGGTCAAACTTGACTATCTTGATGAATTTCCCAATTGGTTTTTAACCTTCAGTTTTTTTTAATCAAGAACACATAACTGTAATGGGAATAATCATCAACAAATGTTAGAATACATTTAGAATTGCATAATACAACTGTATAAGGTCTACCGATATCTTTATGTATCAGACTCAACAAGTCAAAAGCATGAGTTAACCTCAATATCCTTATTAGTCAACTTATCCATGTAACAGTTGGCACATGTTCTAAGATCATCATAATCTAGAATTGAGAAATGCTTTCCTTGATCAATCTCTCAACCCTAGCTCTGGAAATATGACCCACCATGTATGACTTCTCATTCATCAGGGTCCTTCATTTCATGAATTGTTTAGCAAGATACGAAGAAGCATTTATCTAATTCAGGGGTAAGACACATTCTATACAAACCATATGACAAGAAAGTTGTACCATTATGTTTTGCATTAAACAACAATTGTACAACAGAAGCATTAAATACAAAACATTAACACTCTTTGTCCAAAAATGATCAAAAGATCACATATAAAATGTGTCGTGTAAAACCTAAATGAACCTTACTACAAGGTTCAGTACATACATTCCCCATAGATATTACTTCTACTTCTTCATTATTGTCAACCATTAGTTCCTCCTTCCCTTTAATTTGGCTTTATCCTGAATATGAAACATTGCATTGTGGAATCACCTTGATCAGATGTTCCACTAAATAGCCGCCGAGTACTTAATGCAACTATCGTAAATTAGATTCATAAATTGATAAGCCAAAGAATAACCTGATGGTCTCAATCTTTCCTTTTAAACCTCATACTACTGGTTTTTTAATGTCCCTAAGACCTTTATCAGCACTAGTTTGACCAACATCAACATGTGGAGAAAATTTGAACTTTCTACCTTTGAACTTAGTGGGCTTCATCTTTGCCTTCCCTTTAGTTGGTTTGAGGGTTGTAGGAGTAGTAAATTTAAGCTTCTCCTCCTCAGCAAAGCAATGGGCTATCAAAGTGTTGAAGTCTCATTCCTCATCCAGCGAGTAATATGTCATCACCAGATTACTAAACTTTGGAGGGAGTGTATTCAGGGTATGGTGAACTATGAAGACATTAGGAAGAGGAATATTTAGCATCTTCAATCTACTATAAAGATGAATCATTCTCAATATGTACTCCATCACTCCCCTTTCTCCCATGTACCTCATGGAGAATAATTCTTTTATCAAAGCACTTGTCTCAACATTAGTTGAGATTGTGTACCTCTGGGAGATATTATCAAGAAACTCTTTCGCTATGTCTGTGTTCGAAAGTCCACTTAGCAGATGGTTAGGAATGGATCTCTTAATGGTCATCAGATATAATCTGTTAGACCAATCCCAGGTTTCGTAAGTTGCTTTATGAGCTCTCGAGCTCATGGATGTAGGTGGAGATGGCTCCGTATGGCCATATCAACCTCAGATATCTTTATAGCATTCAATACATCCTCCGTCCACTTCTTTGTATTGAAAAACCAGTTAGGGTTTCAATGGGGACACTGATTTTGTTGACCGAAAAGGTGACTTCAAAATGATAATGTTTAAATTAGCACAAATGTAGGACAATAGCAATACTCAAAGCCATTAAATAGTATCTTTATTGAAAATCTAGTCACACATATTATGAAACACCTGTGAGCTTAATACATAATATATGCAACTAGACTTTCATATAAAAGCAATAAGAGTACAAGCTATCAACTCTCATGACACTACTACCTGTGGGAGAATAAATCATTCAAGCAACGACTTTCCTCTATCCAATGCCTTTACGCACATCTCAAAATCTCATGTAAGACCAACAAATGTAGGTAGAATAACCAAACATGCGACCAGAGACATCCCCTAACGTGTAAGTAGAACAATTCAAAATACTGACTTGAAAGGCCACTGTGGTAACTACATCCTCATCAGCATTCAAAAAGTCCACAAACATAAGGGATACATCTTTATATTATCCTCACATTCTTTATGGGAATATGGTATATGACAATGTAACATCAATAAATGCAAAAATTTGAATGCACAGTCTCATTGTCACACACTCGTGCTGAAGACATTCTTTGAAAACTTCATTTGAGACTTTCGTAAAAGAAAAATCTCAGCAGAGTGATTATTGTGTGTCACCGGACACTGAACCGACCACTCGAGACACGAGAACAACATGTATCTCCCTTATGGTAAGTTCGTTACACAAAAATTCACTCAAAAATGGCTTCAGAATGTCTTAATTCCTTTTCTGAGCAACTATCATGCAATCCCAAAAATTGAACATGAGACCCGAGACACGAAAACTTAAAGTATCTCCCTCGTATAATGTCCATGAAAATTCACTTGAAATCGGATTCAAAATACCTTAATTCTTTTTTCTGGAGTAAAACTTTAATTTATTACTAATGTAATAAATCCAGAAAAATAGAAAAACTTACTTTATGAATTTTCCGGACCAGAAAACTAACCCAAAACACTCCGAGACACCCTTATGAGAAATCTAACATTTTTGTGTTATTTTTTTGAAAATACTATAGAGAAATCCGTACGACTGACGTCAGCGAACTGTAGCGCTGACATCATCCACTGACATTAGCATGACGTCAGCTGTGAGTGGAGTTTGCGGCGCATGTGTCACACGCGCTACCCATTGACGCGCTTCAACAAAACGCGCCAAACGTGAGCACACGCGCGCTTATTTGATGACTCGTGTAATACATGGCACAACACGGTCCACCCAAGTGTCGACCCATGGTTGGGGTGTGTGTTGTATGTGCAGGGTGGTACGTCTATGCCATCGGGTCTACCAAAAAAAGGCAATTTTTGGCAAGTTTGAGGCCGTTTTCGTACTTTCGGGCTCGCTTTCACCTCATTTCTCATGGCTATACACATGTATATTACTTTCATGCAATAAAAAGAAAGGAAAAATTTGAGAAACAAAAGTTAAATATTTGAAAACCTTATAGAGATAAAATTGAAAAATCTTCATTTTTAACCACCCGATCATGTAAGCTCTCTTAACTGGTCAGAGAATCATTATGCTTACGATTGATTATATGAGCAACTACAGGAGACCTTAACCTTTATATATAGCTTTTATATTGGGCTTTCCTATCAAAAGGCTGATATGGGTTCGGTCCACACTGATCAGGATCCATTTTCTACACGACCTTTGACCCATTAATTTAGATCATTCATTGGGTCACTTTATTATCTTTATTTGGATCAAATTATATAACTTAATCGATAAGTTATTAAAAACTAAAAAATGCAATTAATAATTATCTAACTTGATAGGAAAGGACAAAATTGTCCAATATGTATGACCCCAGATTGGTTCATAAGAAAATCCGTCGTCACGTTATTGTCTTGTAGCCTCTGTTTCTATCAACTATTTGCTTCTTCGTTAACTGGATGTGCATGTCATAAAAAAGTCTTCCGTGTGGGTTTTGACATGGAATATGCTTCTGGTTCACCAACCTATCATCATTCATCAGATTCTTCTATCAGCTGTTCGGATGGTTTTACAATGAATTCATTGGTTGAGCTACACTCAGGAATATATCAAATTGCTTTGCCAATACGAAAATGTTAAAAACCAAACCAGTCTAGCCCTGGCTGTACAGTAGCCAACCTTTTGGTATTTTTCTTAGCGACACTAATCGTTGATACTTAGACATGGACATGTATATACGTATGTTCTTTTATTATTAACACTTTATTCTAAGAACTGTTTCTGAACACTAATCACGATGCTATGAATTGGCTCATAAGGGCGTCTGTTTCCTTCGATTAATATATATTCCAGAAACAACATTTTTCACTTCAATGCCATGATAGTTTATTTGATTGAATGGCCAGCCAGCCTTCCTCTTGTCTTAACAAAATGGACACGTATACGCATCTAATATCCTTTTCTCAACAACCAAACAGAAAATTGAAAATATTGGATAACGAAAGAGAGATAAAGCCGCCGGTTTGGCATCAACCACGACTGACGCGCCACGGCACATACAATATAAACTAGAAAGAAGCATAGAAGAGAGCCAACGGAAAGAGCGTGCGTACACACGCTATTGGTCTCCGTTCAAACATCATATTAAAGAGAACCAAAATATAGTCAAAACAATAGAGCTGATAGATACCCGCTTTCCGATTTCTTCTTCCTCCTCTCACTTTTTAACTCCCTTCACTAAACGTTATTTCCGATTCTGAGGCAAGGAAACGAAGAAAGATAAGGCCTTTTGGGGATTTTGTTGACAGAGAAGAGGGAGATTGTAAACATGAACGAGAAGGCCAACGTTTCTAAAGTGCTTAATGCCAAGCACCGAAAGGTCTCTACTTTTGATCATATTGCTTTCTGGGTATATGTTTTATGTACGTGCTTTAATGTTTTTCTTGGTGCTTGGTCGGTGTTTGATGGGATGTTTATATTCAGGTTTGATTACTCCTTTCCATGGTTCCAAATTTTTAGAGCTATTCTTAACTGGTTTGATTAGTACATATGTTTAGCAGAAAAAGAAAAGCGAGCGTGAGCTTCCGCGCTCAGTCTGTACGCTTTCATTTCCAAAACATCTTGAGTTCACCACTCGGTATAGTTATAGTTGTACAGTTCTTTCTGTGTTTTACTATCTAAATATTGCTGGATGTTCTCCAAATTTGACTTCGCTTACTTCCACGTTTGGCTGAATCCTCGAATGAAATTGCTTTATACTCCTGACTGAATCCGTCTCCTTTAGCTTGAAAGCGATTGAAAACTTGTATGTCAAGTAGTTATCTAATTTATGGTGTACTTTACTTAGTAAATGAGTGAAAAAAGTAAGCAAAATTGTTTAAGATCTCACGCTATCGATGCCAATATGTTTGGTCACCAATAATTTCTACAACCAGATTATAGTTGTTGACTCCAAGTCCTCAATGTGGATTTTGTGTAAGCATGCCGCCATTTTTGTTTATTTTTTCCTTGGAAATAATTTGTCCAGCTTTGTTTTTGTGTTTCAAAGTTAATTTAATTCATTAATATTCCCTTTAAAATGAATTGTACTCGTGAATAATGTCGAGAGCAGAATTTCTTTTTTCCACTGGCTTTCATACAAATTCCTGATGTATTTTCATACAGCTATACTCAGAGGTATGCTATAAGCTTAACAACTTCAAATGATATTTTGAAAAATACTCAATTTCCTTGGTTCCCGGTTATGCCAATTTGAAGAATATCAACTTTTATTGCTTCTATCTTTGTGGCAATCCAGTTAACGTGTTTCTAGTGCTCGTTTGCAGTTCAGCTTGTTTACCTGAACTGATATAGTGACTGTTTCTAGTTTGTTCTACGTCCATAACAAAAATGGATTTTGTTTTTCCAGATATTGGACAGCATCCTTAAATTACCGGAGAATAGGGAGTGTGCTGACTGCAGAAGCAAGTACGTATATAAGCCATAAGGCCTTACTTAGAAATTTCTCTGTTTAAATATCTAAGCCATAAGGCCTTACTTAGAGAATTCTCTGTTTAAACTTTGAACTGGAAGATAAGGGTGAGTATAATAGGAATATAAATTCATCTGATAAAATTCATTGAGGTTTGGTTTGTAAGCGCCAAAGTGTGTCCTCTGTATGCTGGTCCAAAAAGATGTAATTAATTATGCCGTCTTGTTTACTCCCAGAGGTCCTCGATGGGCTAGTGTGAATCTTGGAATCTTCATATGCATGCAATGTGCAGGAATTCACAGAAGTCTTGGAGTACACATATCGAAGGTACATCAAGTTTTCGTCTCATAACTGATTTGCCCCTTTTCCAAGCAAATGATACTACAATTGGGTAACTAGAGGTTTTAAGTGAAATACATTCTATTTCTGCATAATGCAGGTAAGATCTGCCACTTTGGACACATGGCTTCCAGAGCAGATATCACTTATTCAAAGTAAGTACTAAATGTTACTTTCATTAAATTGGGCTGCGGAATGTAACTTCTTGACCATCTGTTGTCCACAGCTATGGGGAATGAGAAGTCGAATAACTACTGGGAAGCAGAACTGCCTCCTAACTATGACAGAGTTGGAATTGAGAATTTCATTCGTGCAAAGTATGATTTAGTAGAGTCCAGACTTTTGGTTTTACTTAAGATCAGATAGGCTATTCCACTATGTTTTCAAGAGACCTTATTTTTATGCTTAATTAATGTCGTACTGCCTTTTAGGTATGTTGACAAGAGATGGATCCCAAGGGATGGAAAAGAAAAATCACCTACAATGGTTAAGAAGCAGGAGGCTCTGAATAATGAACCCAAATCCATGAGTAGGCAATATGCCCAAATGAAGAGCATTAACCACATGTCTGAGGGGAGGAAAATTGCTGAACCAATTGATACGAATGCAACTAGAAGTTGCAGGCCAGTGCCTGCTAAAGTGCCTCAGCAAGTAGATACCATTTTCCTTTCATCTTTAACTGAATACACTCCATTTCTTCTTGCTTCTTAGAGAAACAATAGCATGCCATTTTACAATTTTTTTTTCTATTTTACATGCAGTCCATTTATTTTGTGTAATTTAACTGATTTGCAGTAAACTTTTTTGTTTTATATTTCATTTGCTTTGAGAGGATTTATAGACATTTAGGGACAAAGCAGCAACAAGACAAGTGAGTGTTAAGGAACAAAAACCTAAAACTATTGGGTGAGAGTCGAAGACTCGCTCACAATATCTTAACATGCCATCTCACATGCAAGTCTGCTAGTGTGATGTTAGAATAAAATATGTACACATCATTCTTCTTAAGAATGCCAATACTGTTCTTTCTTGCTTCTTAGATTACCAGTACTGGTGCAAATCCTTATGTTTCATTAATGTTATTGCATGGACGAAAAACTTCTTGAGTAGCTCTCTCTTTCAGTTTTTCTATGTTTAATTGGATTCGTGTGAACACAACTGAATTGAAGTCTGGACGAGCAGGTCACATCTGATAAAGAATTGCCAGAATGTATGCAAAATCCAAAACCTACAGTTCCAACAGCTCAATTGATCAAACAAGAACGCGGTGCGATCTCAACTTTGCAGCCATCAAAAGTGGATTATGCAACTGAACTTTTTAATATGCTTTGCATGGATGATTCTAGGGGAAATAACTCCAATATGCCTGCCGGTGGAAATGCATGGACTACATTCAGTTGTGAGTTTCTTCTCTCAGTTGTAGTTGCATTAGTATATAGATTTTAGTTGCTGTATATCTTTTCCACTTTCTCCTTGTTTCCAACTTAAAGAGTTCTTGTTGGTAGTTGCTTCCAAACTTGGTTACTAAATTGATTTTGGACCTTTAAAATACAGCCACCGAAGCAGAAACAACACGGGGGATGAGTGGGTCTACAAATTTAGTGGAAAACAGGGCACTTTCGAGAAATGAAGTTGGCAATCTCGTTGAAAAGCCACCATCTGTTGCAGCATTTTCAGAGAACACTATCGAAGACGGGAAGAATGATGATATGATCCTCTTTGAACAGGTCTGTTTATGGGATGCACTTGGTGTAACTTTATGATCGTAAGTAGATTTGGACAGGCTCTTGTTGCTGAATGTAAATTGATATTTTGATTGATATGCATTCATTCAGAGATACTGTATCTATTGTCTGTACTTACTGGATCTTTCTCTTTGGATGAATGACAAATGGACCTTTCATTACAGAATATAACTTAAAACATATTTTATTCATCTGTCTATTCTTATTGTTAAATAATTGCTTGTGATCATGACTGGACTGCTTCATGTGTGTAATTGAGAGTGAGATTATATGAATGTTTCTTTGTACTTCTTAATTGTGGAAAAGCAGATGGGAGCACCGTGGTGCATTGTCCCAGATTATATAATGTTCCAACTTTCATGTGTATGCTGGAAGGAAAATATGTTTGTCTTCCTTTTAAAATTCTGTTTGTGGTTTTTCACAGTCCTCTGTGTTGTCTCCAATTTCTGTCCATCATCAAGAACAGACTGCGTTTTCTCAACAGCAGCCAATACTCAGTGCTGCTGCCACTAACGCTAGTTATGTACCCCAAATCTATCCTGCCAACGGGCATGTTTTTGGTTCGAATAATAACTACTTGCCTATTCAGAATTTTATAAACGCTGGCTATCAAGTTCCAGGAATGGTAGTGCCTGTCACTAATTTGCAGAAGTACATTCAGGTTAAGCTTTTAAATGCTTACATCAATTGTTCTCCTTGAAAAACTTCATTGCTTATGTGGTTATTGTCTTCCTGTGCCAGGTTGGGAGTGACCAACAAAAGTATTTAACAACAAGCTATTCTGTTAATCTTCCAGTGTTAAGGTACAGAAACTGAGGGATTGAGTTATTTCATCCCGAAACTGCTGACTTTTGTTACCATTTTGGCCTTTTGTGATATCACTTTTTTCTTTTTTTGGTCAGCTCTTGAAAAAACATGCATGCTAACTCTCTCTCTCTCTCTTTCTATGTTGTTAATGACTTGGCAGCATGCACCTGCCGTCAATTAATGGACACAGCATGACAAGTATGTCAACGACTTTGCAACATCCACCATTATCCAATCCTTACGTAGGACATAATGGTTTCTCATCCTTGGCCCAAGGGATGTATAGGAAACAGTGACCATTTCCACAATTATTTCCATTGATTCACAAGATATTATCGATACGGTTTGCTTGCTTGGTTACCATATTCTTTGTACATGCTTTTTTATTTCAATAAGATGAGGTCCATACAAATTGGCGTGATTATATCAAGAAATGTGAGTTAAAAGTTTGGAAACACAATCGAATAGAACAGAGACAGCAGAGAAAGAACTGCAGCTCTCTGCTATACGTATATAAGGAGAGTTTGACATGTCTTAAGTTATTAGAATTTAACATGTCACGGCAACAATTGAACCAATTATTATTGTGTTCTAGTTCTCTCTTTGCTCGTGTTCCTCAAGCACAGCCCAAAACATATTTGTATATGTACTCGTATTCTATTTTGGAAAGCATTGTACACAAAGTTGAATTGCACTTGAAAGATCCTTGACTTGATATTTTAAAAGAAAGTATGGATTCTAACACTCTTTTTCCATTAAGGCTCCATATCTGTTTTTTAGGACTTTGTTGAGCAACAAAACAACTTCATTTCGTCATTCATTCTGGCAATCAACTTTTTCTTTTTTGTGGCTGGACCAGTTCCTCCTTTTTTGTTTTAACCAAAGTATTGTTTTTGACAGCTTTGAGACAACATACTTATTTCAAGATTTTCTTGTTGCATTCACCACAGATCTTAACCAACTACTTTTCCCTCCAATTAGAGTCCCTTTGTTAAGTTTAGAATTAAGATTCATAGCTTTCTTTCACGTTTGAAGTAAAGTATTGCTTAAATTTTGTCAAGCCTTCAAATCAAGTATTGGTT
Source organism: Erythroxylum roraimae (assembly GCA_027568915.1). Taxonomy (NCBI): domain Eukaryota; kingdom Viridiplantae; phylum Streptophyta; class Magnoliopsida; order Malpighiales; family Erythroxylaceae; genus Erythroxylum; species Erythroxylum roraimae. Next base: position 23,133,924 of record JAOSBL010000002.1, read on the forward strand.
TCATCTTTATTAGTTTGCCAACTTCAATGTCATTCAAAATTTTGTTTTTATCAGCCCTTTAACCCACATTTTAGCATTATCATCATCATTATTCATGTACCAAAACGAAATAATCAAGTAGATTTGTCAACATTTTTCAGAATAGTTTTAGATTATTTAACAAGGAACAACTTTTTCTTCATGGATACCATCAACAATTTAACTCCATTTGAATCAAATGTGTTACAAGCATGTCTAGAAAAGTGTATAATATAACTTATGCAAAAGAACTTAAAGTACATAAAAGAAATAAAAGGAAAAAAAATGAGTTAACAAGTCTTAATTTGGTAAGGATGAGGATTAGAAATTGAGTTGATAAAAGCATATAAGAGCTGAAATTTAGATTGTGTTAAGATTCCTTATTAGACGGGGAGTAGTAATATTATGTTATTCTATTTTAAATATGTCATCCTAGTTGTATAGGACTTGTTAAATTTTTATTGTACTAGGATTTAAATTAGAAGCCCTTTCCTAATAGAATAAGGGTTTTCAAACTCTATATATGTATGTATTTAGCTCTTCATTAATAAGAAGCAATATGGAATCTTTCTACAAACTTGAGTTTTCAACTAGAAGGTATGATGCATTCTTCTAAGAGTGATTCTTAGACCCTATGAGTGATTCTTAGTTACTATCAATTCTTGGTGTTATTCACTAAATTCCAACCCAGTCAAACTTAAATTATAGCCATATTAAACCATGAAATCCTAAGCTTAATTTTCCAACAATCAAACCTAAATTTACAACTTTACAAAATCTGAAAATTCTGCATTTCTAGCCAAAATTTGACCTTGAGACCTGATATTTCAGCAACCTAATTTCAGTCATACTTCCTAATTTTATGCTTTTAGCTACTAAGTAATAATTCTTTTATTTGTCCTGCATGGTATCAGAGTTTTGGTTTACAATGGCGACTCGTAGTGAAAAGGCATAAAGAAGAATGTTCGACGACTTAAAGTAAGATGAAGTACTTTTGAATATTGCAAAAAGGTTGGACATCGACGATCCTCGTTCATAAGGTGCACCAAGAACCAATTTATATGTAACAACATCTATAAGAAAAAAATGTTCGACAAATTTTCGAGAGGTTGGACAACCTTGACATATATTCCCTAAAACTTAAAACTCCAATAAGAAAAAATTATACCAACCAATAACCTATATTTGATGTTGAACATGGAAAATGTAGTACTAAGCAAGAAGAAGAGATTGATGTTGATTAACAACACACAACATATTTGAAAATCATTGCTAAAAATTCATGTCTTGATTTTGATTCCTCAAATTTAGTAGAATTGGAATCTTCAAGCTACATGTAGAAGATGCTCAAATAATTGATGATATTGAGAGTTTGGCAATAGAAGATGATCATAACATGGAGAGTTTGACATTAACCGATGGTCAAAGTGTTAAAGATGAAGAAAAACAAAACGAAATGGATTCTTTGACAAACCATAAAGTTGAAACAATTGAACATCAAGTTCAAACACTTAAATAGCAAGCTAAAACAATAGCGCAACAGGTTGAAAGAATAGGACAACAAGCTAAAATAACATAACATGGAGCTGAAAACATTAACCAACAACTAGTTGGGGTTCCAGAACCTGTTGGTTCAAAACTTGATGATATCACTTATGTTATTGATAAAGATTGTGTTGTGGTGGCCGGAGAAGTAGACTTGAATAAAGATACATAATTAGTACAACATAGGAATAAAGGAGAAGTTGTGAGTGCACTTGTAAAGTCAAAATCCAACAATGATAACACGTTAGTGGCTCTGACTACAAAAGGAAGCATTATGTATGTTCTAAGGCATATGGTTTAGTTCTAAAACCATATGCAAATAGACTTATGATGTAGTCCACACTCCTAAACTATTCTTCAAAGAGGTTATATGTTACCTTTAACCATCATCTTTGATTATGATATGAAGTTTATAAGTTATTTTTGGAGAATTTTATGGAAAACATTGAACACTAAGCTTGAATTTTCAAGTTCTTTCCTTCCCCAAACTGATAGGTAAACTGAGGTGGTGAATAGTAGAGATGTCAATGGGTCGAGCTAGGTTCGGGCCAACCTGACCTACCATATATATATTTTTAAGAAAAACGTCAAAAAGGTCATCGTTTTTAAAGTAATTGTTTGGCCACGGGCGGGGTCGAGTCAGCCTGTGACCCGCCTGACCTTGGCTCGTGGCCCGGTCGGGCTGACCATGGTCGACCCGTGGCCCACTCAACTAGGGTCAAAATCGGTTTGAACCCTTTTTGACATCCTTGGTGAATACAAGCTTAGGACACTTGTTAAAGTGTTTGGTTAGAGACAATGTGAAAAATTGGGACCTAATTCTTGCTATGATAGAATTTACATACAACAATTCTATAAATAAGTTTACTAATAAGAGCCATTTTAAGATAGTTTCTGGAGTTCAACTAAGGAAGCCTATTGATCTGGTTCCTTTACCATATACAATACAAGTTCGTTTTGAAGCTAAAAGTTTTACACAACACATGAGGGACATCTTTGATGAGATACGACGAAAGATAACAATCAACAATTTGTCTTATGAAGAACATGCTGATCAACATCGTCGATTGGTGAAATTCAATGAAGGGGATATAATGATGGTTAGGATTCATCTAGATCATTTTCAGAAATGAAAATATAAGAAACTCCATTCATGGAATGTTGGATCTTATAAGATCATCAAGAAGATAAGTGCTAATGCTTATGTTTTGGAGCTACCAAGTGATATGGGAATAAGTCATATCTTTAATTTTGCAGGCTTAACTATTTATCATAGACAAGGTGATGAGCAATCCCCTACTGCAGCTATAATAATTCCGACCATTCCTCATCTTAAAGAGGAGATAAAAGATGTTCTAGATGAACAAATTGTAATCACAAGAGATGGAGGATATCGACAATATCTTGTCAAGTGGAAAGGAAGACCAATTTCTGGCAGCACTTGGATTCTATAATCAAATTTTCAGAAGTTGAATCCAGACTTATATGATCAGTATTTGTCACATTCTATGTCAAGGACGACTTCAGTCATGCTGGGGAGAAATAATGCAAAAGAACTTAAAGTATATAGAAGACATACACGAGAAAAAATTAGTCAACCACAAGTCTTAATTTGGTGGGATGAGGATTGAAAATTGAGTTGAAAACAAAAAATAAGAGCTAAAATTTACATTGTATTAGGATTCCTTATTAGATAGGAAGTAGTAGTATTATGTTATTCTCTTTTAGATATGATATCCTAGTTATATAGACTTATAGAATTTCTATTATAATAGGATTTAAATTGGAAACCCTTTTCCTACTAGAATAAGGGTTTTAAAACTTTATATATATGTGTGTATTCAGCTCTTCATCAATAAGAAGCAATTTGGATTTTTTCTACAAACTTGAGTTTTCAACTAGAAGATATGATGCTTTCTTCTAAGAGTGATTCTTAGATCCTAGGAGTGATTCCTAGTTTCCTACTATCTATTCTTTATGTTCTTCACTAAATTCCACCAACCCTATCCTAAATTCTAACCCACTCAAACCTAAATTCTAGCCATATTGAACCTTAAAATCCTAAGCTTAAATTTCAAGCAGTCAAACTTTAAATTCCTAGCTTTACAAAATCTAAAAATTATGCATTCGTATCCAAAATTCAACCTTGAAACATGATATTCCAGTAGCCTCATATCAATCATACTTCCTAATTTTGTGCTTTTAGATCAACGACCTTTATAAACTAATTGACTCATACTACAAAAATTTTGATCTAAACATGATACAAATAGTACATATCACTATTTAACTTTATATTTGAATATGTTTTGACAATAATTATTCCCTTTTCTTTTTACCTTTATGTAAGCTTTATTACCAACTCTTATCCTTGATTGAAAACTCTTAAAAGACCTAGAAAATGGACTCATCATGGGTAGGACACGTGTAACCTGAGTTTATAAGTCACTCATCCTTGTTGTTGCAGCTAGACATTGAGAATATGGTTCTCATCTTCACGTTCATCAACTTTAGCTACATTTTCTTCTTGTTTTGGTTCCTTCTTCTTAGACTTGCATACTTCTCAACATGCCAAAATTAGTTGCATGCCTTACATCTCGTCTGGTTTGAACTAATAATATTGGGTATAATTGCTCCTTTTTCAATGTTTTTAAGTTACAAATATACTTTCCTTACTTTCATTATGACGTTATCCTTCTTATTCCTCTGTACTTTTTCTTCTTTTCAGTTTTGTTCCTTCTTTTATTTGGCTTATGCTAGTTTGATTAAAACTTAACTTACCCTTAAATGCCACTTTTTAAAGTTCTTTTTGCCTCTAGTTCCTTCTTTGTTCCTGAACCAGAAGAGAATTCGCAAGCTTTATCAACATAAGTTGTAACATAACCTTAGACTCTTTTAAGGTTGAAAATTTGACTTGAAATCTAAGGACATCTATAAGGACTTTACTAATAATTCTTTTGTCTTTCATGTCCTCTCTATGTAGCCTTAACTGATTTATAATCTTTATGAGTCCGTCAACTTTTGGACATATTCACTATCTTGCATCTTTAACAACTCAAATTCCCTCCAAAGATTGAAGATTTGAAGTTTTCTTGTTTTGTTCGACCTTTGAAACTTTTTCTTTATCTAGTCCCAAGATTCTTCCAATCCTATAAGTTATAATTCTTGCAAATATTGTCCCTGAAACTAAAGCATGTATAGTAACTAAAGCTTTATACCTCTTTACTTTTCCCTCATTATGATTTTTCAATTGATTTACTATTAGATTATATGGAACTTAAGGTGGATCAGCTTATATCTCAGCTACATTAATTGCCTACAAAACATAGTTATCAGTATAGTGTAGGAAAATCCCGGGACGTACATCACATGTACGGGCAGCGGAAAACAAAAATTTTTGTTCCCGGGACTTTCCCGAAACCCAGGATCCAGGTGTCGGTATGAAAACTCAAACCTGAATAGCCAATAGAGACTATCTCTAAAGGTATCCACGCAGAGATCAGA
>JAOSBL010000002.1:23144829-23155089 GCA_027568915.1 Erythroxylum roraimae
ATTATTTGTGTTCAAGTGTTTTTATGGGTTAGTACAAGCATTTGAGCTTAATTATTATGTTTTTAAGGTATCTTGATATGTTTGTTAGTATTTCAGGGTCAATAGTAAACACCGAAGAAGTTTTGGAAAGATTTAGACTGAAACAACGACCCATCGTGACAGAAACAAGGGAGATAGCCCAAGATCGTGGCCAAATTGCCACAATCGTGACAGAAGTATCAGACTTGGCCCATGATCGTGGCCTGCATTGGACAGACACACAGAAAAGTCAAATTTTAAGGAATTTTTCAGATCTTTTCGACCCCGAAAAAACCATAGGACTACTACAAACACATCAAGTATAAAAAGAACAAGACAAAAGAGGAAGGGGGAGCATCTTGCATCAGCCACCATCAAGAAATCCTAGAGAGAGTTCATCGAGAGATTGAGAAAGAGACGAAGGAAGAGAGACGTGGAGAAAAAACCGATGCAAAGTACTTCCTAGAGCAGGAGGTTTCCTGAGGTTGCTGCTTCCGTCATCCGTTCAGATTTGGTTTCCGGTGTATTTCAATTTTATTTATGTATAGAATTGGGATAGCTGTTGAGATAGGAGTTTATGAATGTTGAGGAATCTCTAAACTCACCTTTGGGTTGTTTTTATCTTTGCTTCAAGAAAAATCTGATTGTTTATGTTAGTTGGATTCATTGTGATTGATTTCTGCAATTGTATAATTCGGTGATGGATTGAGAGGGTGAATCGAATGAAAAATAATTAAATTGCGCTAACGAGAGTTAGGTGATTTAATAAGAATGAGAAATCAATCAAATCGGTAATTGTGTGAAGAGATATCTCACATAAGTTCTCAGTAGTCTATTGGAAAACTTTAGATCTAATTAGGAGGTTGGATAAATTATGAATTGAGAAATTGCAATTTTTCATAATTTGATTAGGCTTTATAATTTAGGGCTATTGGTTATAACTTGAGAGAGAGTAATCAACCCTAGGATCATCCATGACCAATAATCCGACAATTCATAATTAATTAGATTAGTGTTAAAAATAAGTAAAAATTCTCTTTTCTCCCAATTGGTAGTTCCTTAGGTTGATTCTTGATACATGTGTTGCAATTTGCTGATTTGTTAATATTTCGTGATTAATTCTTGAATTGAGTTGATTGATTGAATTGCAACATTGTTTTAGTTTAGTTAAATTTGAATTTCTGCGATTAGTTTTGGTCTTAGAGTTTAGGATTAGATTAACCCTCCTCGTAGGATCAACATCTTAGATACTACGCGAACGACAATGAGTGGAGAAGTGAAAGGATCAAGCATATAGTAGGGAATTAGGATAGGCGATAGAACAATCAATGGAGAAGGGGGCAAAATACGAACAAAGGAAGAGAGGAATCACATAATAGAGGAGAAGAAGAAATGAAATTATTAAGTTAATGGCAGAGGCAAATTTTCAATAAGAAAAATACAAATAGAGGAGGAGAGGAATCACGCAGTAGAGAAGAAGAAGAAATGAGATTATTAGGTTAACGACGGAAGTAAATTTTCAACAGGCAAAATACTAAGAGAGGAGAAGAAGAGCATATTAAAATTTTAATTTAAATATTTTTAAAAAGACAAAAATATTGAAAAGAGATCAACGGTTCAGATTTGTTCTTGTTTTATTGCATGAAGAAAATAAAAAACATAGCTTATTAACCATAGCTGATTTGGCCGTGAAAGCTAATTCATAGCTAAAATAATAACATTGTAGTATGAAAAAAAACATAACAAACAAATTAATTGTAGTTATAGTTTTTGAGAAAGCTAGCAAAATATTTTTTGGGATAAAGACTTATTGTTTGCTTAACATGGTAAAGATTATTAACTTATTAGTCTAAATAATATTTATTGGTAAAGATTTATTAGCTAAATCAAAGAATAGAAATGAAGAAAATGAGAAGGCCAAATTTTGTATGGATAGTAGAATATTTGATTAATCATTAAAAGAAAATAAGAATATTCTCCCCCATAAGTAGGAACTAACAAATAACTAACATTTGGCCCTTTCATCACGCACGGGCGGTGCTTAGTAAATGCGTAACAATATCACTTCAGTCGTTCCTCTCTCTTTTCTTACACCGATGATGTCGCTTTTATTTTATCCACCCCTTTTTGACCGTTTATACAGTTGAATCTATGCCAGACATCGTACCAAATCCTTAGATACCTTGCATTTCTTTTTTAAAAAATGAAGTATGAAGGTTAGTTAACCATATGCCGACATCTTTGACTTGTTGGGTCATATCCGCCGCCCAAAATTGAAGCGTGAAAAGGGTTGCAATTACTTAACGAGAAAGGTCGATCAAATAGTTTCTTTACAATTCCCGGTTTTTCAGACAAAGGTCACCATAACCTTCCACTGGTAGTTATTTAGTTGAGCTATCAACATTAACTGCCAATCTTCTCGTCAAAGTGGGACCTACTTTTTCCTTATCTACTTGTTACACTTAACGACGATGTTTCCAGTGATCCCTTGAGAGTTGATACTTCTTTCTGTTATTGTGTATAACAAAGCGTACACGTAGCAGAGTTGGATCTTTGCCTATGTTTGTTATCTGATAATGATAATAACACAGTAGATATTGTTCGTAAGGATATTTATTGAGGGGTACCTTAGGGACAATTGCTTCGAAGTTACAGTTGTAGACTTTTCCAGTCCAGGCCCCATTTCTTACGAGCTAAGCATCCTATTATGTTCTTCCTGGTGGAACCAATTTAAAGAGCTAGCTAATTAACACGGCACACCATATTTTAATAGACTAAGTTCATCTTTTTGAAATTACAAGTCTCAATCATTTAACTTTAATTTATACAACAACTGTTCCTGTCAAGGATAATTCTTATCAGTTGTTTCAATAAACTGGTTCTCTCGTTGGCTTCAAAGCTGCGTTAATATTGACACCAATATATTAATGCAGGTTCCAGATAGGTCCTTTTAAGTTTAGCATGAATTTCAACTTAGCATAGAATCTACTAGAGTGGTTTCCGAAGAAAAGATCACTTTTACCTTGCATGTTTGTTCTCTCCAAAGCTTGGGAACTTTCATAGCCCAAGCAAAGTCCTTTTCTTGTTTGCATTATCTGGATAAAGGTAAAAACGCCTGCTGTCAAGCAATCATCAATTACTCTAAGCAACTACCAAATGACTTGCATTTCAGATGTAATTAACTAACACTTTTTAAGTGGGACCTAAACCATTATCCTTATCTTCTCTTTACTGTGTATATGGATATGATACTTTTGCCACCCATCCATGGCTTTTGGAATTGTTTTATTTCGCTATCTGGGTTGAATTGAATGGTCTTCATCATGTGGATTCATGGCCGTAAGTGCATAGAGATAAACAGTATGAAGTGATATCCAGTCTGGAAATCTTCCTGCCTGTACATCTAAGAGTAGAAAGCATAATATTCTTTATTAGATATAGGACCATCCTCTTTCCATACCTATTTTATTTATGAAAATATATATTCTACTGGATTTATTTGTGAAAAACGCTAAATTCAATTGATAATCCCATCGCTATCCGAATTCAACAAAACTTTGTTGTTAAATGCAGTCGAAACTTTGTTGCAGGTTTGCTGATGCCATACATATTCATGCACTTTCTTATTCTTTCACGTAACCCAATCCCTTCCAAACACAATGAACCGACCGATTATCTCCACTCCACCTTAATTATAACTCATCCAAAGTTATACACCAAGTTTATCCATTGAGGAGGTCTGTAATATGACCACGAATGCGAACTAGGCGATGTTGCATAATAAAAAGTTACAGTGTCCCTTCCGTGATTTTGCTGCTAAATGCTAATATATAATAATCAAACTTCTGGAACGGTAGACCTATTAAACAGTTTTGTCTATTTTATCAGCCTTTCTTCGCGAAAGGGATTCGCCAATTTAAGAAATTACAGTTGTTAGTTTATGACAGGTTTAGGTCTTGCTGGTACGTTGTGACTGGTTTAGATCGGTGACCTATTGTGTACGCGTTCACACTGATGTTTAACTAAAACGATTTTTCTGGGTCTAAACTTCAACGAGAATTCACGTGTATGCATGCGCGAGCTCCAAATCAATTTTATATTAAGTCAACATTCTTCTTCGTTGACTTAAGGAGACTTTACCAATAAGGACCCTCCACATTCCTTCTAGCATTAGTTAGAGAAGAGAGATATGACGCAAGCGTGATCCGGGTGCGGGCCGGGCCGCACTCCCCTGTGGCCCTGTCCCGGGGTCTACGACCGTTGGGATAATATACTCCATTTAAATAAACCTATTATAAAAATTAAATATGTTATATATAAAGATCATAGATTTGAGTATGCTAAATGATGTATAGAGTGATTTAAATGATTTCATAATAATTATAAACTAAGAAAAATTAAGCTCTAATGAAAATATAATCACTTGTTCAAAAAAACTATAATTAAAATTTCATAAAAAAGAATTACTCACTCAAATTAAACGAGAAAGATATAATTTATAATCTATTATATTAAGATTTTGAGTTAAAATACAATATGACTTTCCTAATCCTTGCTCAAAAATTTCCTAAGGAAATCTTTCGATACCAACAACAACACTCAGTCTAAATTTTATTAGGCCGCAAAATTTAGAGAAAACTAATAATATACAATCTTAATTTTAATTAATAGAGAGGCTCTTTCTAATCGAATCCTAACTTAAACCAACCCTTCATGTTCCGAAATCATTTGTCTTAAAATGGAGTTAATATTTTAATGAGTCAATTTGTTTACTATATCCATCTGTCAGCTTCAACATTTAAGGTGGATAAACGCTAGCGTCTTAAGATTTGAAGAATGATAGGCAGGAGCACCTTGGCCCATTGAAACCTCGACACACAATGTCATATCTCAACCGTCCACATAACTTCCACATCAAATCGGTGGCTGATACCTCACCGCAAACCGCGTCCCTACATTCCTTCCCTTTATAACCCCAAGTTCACCCCACAAATCCCACATTCTGTATCCTGTCGACACCCACACTCGCATACACAAGACACGAGACACTAACATCCTTCCAAAACACAGTGAAAAGTTTTAAAACAATGGTATCTTTTTCGGTGTCATTCCAGGCTCTGTTGATATCAGCTGGAATCTTGGTCATAGCTTTGCTTTTGAAAGTCTCCGTTCCACTTGTGTTAGATTTCTCTACTGCTCAAGTCCCTAATATATGGAGTTCACTGTCTTCATGGCTTAAGCCTCCTTACATATACGTCATCATCAACTGCATCATCATCACCATTGCTGCGTCCTCGCGACTTTACCAAACTCACGACGCCCGTACCGATGAAATGTCCACTTCGAAAATGAAATCCATGCGCTACCCAGTGAAGGTTCCAGCAGCCAATGAGGTGGTGGACTGCACATTATATGAACGGGGAGATGACAAAGGTGGCATCTCCTTTGAGGACATTAAAGGTGATGATGATGATGAGGAGGAGGAGTATGTGACATCCAAGTTCACATGGATCCCTTCGGAGGGTACGGAATCGTTTGAAAATGTGCCGACGATTGTCTCTCCGGCTGAGGTACCTCCTGTTTCTGCTGGCTTGTGTCATGAGAAACCGTTTAAACGCAGACCCCCAGGTACATCCTTAAAATTTGTCTTTTCCAAAGATAAGTTGCTCTTAACCTTTTGAATGAGTCATTTGATTACAAGTGGTGCTGAGGCTACAGCATAAAGGACAAAAAAGAGAGGATAAATTAGTCATTTGGCGAGTGATTAATTAATTGATTTATTTATTTATTTAGGAAGGAGAGGGAGAGGTAAGCGGCACGATACGTTAGATAACACGTGGAAAATGATAACGGGGGGACCGCAAATGCCGTTAACGAGGCACTTGAATAAATCTGACAGGTACGAGGCTGAGGGCCATGAAGAAAACGATGCGGTGATGCAATCAGAGACGTTGAAGGACCGGACAAAGAATCAGCTGAGGAAAGAGGAGTCGCTGAGTCAAGACGAGTTGAACCGGCGGGTTGAAGCGTTCATTACGAAGTTCAACGAGGAGATGAGGCTTCAGAGGCAGGAGTCCTTGAACCGTTTGAATTTATAAATTACTTTATTAAGGAGCTACGCCGCTGGTGGCGTTCAAAGGGAGAAGACGATATGTTTCCTTTTGTTTTCTGGATAGGGTATAAAACTGGAAAATATAGAAAAAGTTTGATATAGAAAAATAGAAAAGACTTCTTATATAGTATTGTATATATTTTGGAAAATATTAATATAGTACTGAAAGTATATTAGTAACGAGAAGCTCCGCTTAAGAGGTTAGTATATGGCTCTTATGTTCTTGCGTTAGTTTCCTGTTCTGGTTGCGTTAGTCTCTTAACAATTTTGAATGCATTGACTTAAGTATGATAATAGTTGTTGATCCTATAATTTTTTTTTGCTTATACGAAATATAATAGAGATCATGTATATTTTTAATTTATACATTTCAGTGTTTCACGCTAAGTATGAGTTCAACATTACTATAATATTTAAGATATAATAAAAAATAGATTCTTGAATAAAAGTAGTCGATTCAAATTTATATAAATAGTATGTTGGATCAAAAGGACTTATGCATAAGTGACAAGAATATAAAGTTAGATAATTAAAAATATCATTTTGTTCATATTGGTTAAAGTAATATAACGAGAATCATAAGGTTCCATATAAAAAATATATGTACCTTTTAATTATAAGTTATATGAAACTTATGAAACTAGACTAAATCAACTTTTAGTAAAGAGACATATATATATATTTATGAAACTAGACTAAATCAACTTTTAGTAAAGAGACATATATATATATATATATATATATATAATGAAATAAAGGATAAAAACTTGTATTTTATTATATTTACTTTATATGATATAATCACACATATTCATGAAATATGTATTTAAATTTTTAAAAGTTTAGAGTATTTAAATCTAAGTAAAAGTTAAGCATTGTGAATGCCGAAGCACTTCGATGAGATTGATGTAGTGGAATTTAAATTTTCTCAATTATATATAAGGAATGAGATTTTGTAGTAAGCATCTCTATAACTAAATTTCATAGTAGTATGGTTTGTGCAAGGAGGAGTGTGTCATATGAGATATTGTATGATGCAATATTTATTTCTTCTATAACTATGCTTAGTACAACAATTTGCCTTTGTTAGTTTCAAAATTAATCAATTAGTGAGATTTTTTTTGGTAAATCAATAACTTTATAAAGAAATAAAAGTTATTTACATCACAAGAGATACTGTGGGTAATCTCTTAACATTCAAAGTACAAAATGTAGTGTAAAACTACTTCCCTACCATCAAACTCCTCTCCTAAGTCCTGCATTACACATTAAACCAGTAGCAAGAACCAAACTCGCAGTCCTTCCAGTAACATATCAAGCATTCATCTTAAAAACTGCTAATTTGTCTTCTTAAACTTAGTCATTCCAGCAGGAGCTTCCATAGGCAATGATTAGCGAGATTTCATATTATAGACTAATAAGACTTTGAAAGAATTAAAGTTAATGATTTTAGGATGTGATGCTTAGTTAAAGCATATATAATCTAATAAGTTTATAACTAAATTAGATGATAGAAAGTTATGATTTATTAAAAGGATGGATATCATCCTATAAATTCCATTGAATAAAATATTCATTTCAATGTATACTTATAGGAGAATAGTTCTCAAGATAAGTAGTGGTAGAAAGATAATGTTTAAAAAGGTTCAAATCTCATGAAAATATATCCAAATGAAACTAGTGCTTTTGTTGATATATTTGATGTATAGTCAAAATAATTTTTTTAGAAATATAGTCAAAATGTTATGGCTGGTTAAAATATTCACTTTCATGATGTGTTTGTTTTTAAGATAGTTACGAATTTATCATGTAGATAACAAGGTTAGTGGGAGTATAATTATACCATTCAGTGGAGGTATAAAGATGACATACTATTTATAGAGAATAAAAGTTCATATTTTCAATTGTTGAAGATATGCTAGTCCACAAACAAATATTATTTGCTATAAAAGATAACCTCTTAAATATAAGAATTGAATATATAAATATAGATATAGATATAAAAAGTGTTTTCCTATTTTAGTCCAAGTACATATATAATGTACTAAAGGTGTTTAGTATTTAAGATATATGATATTTATAAAGTATTAAAGATATCCATTATTTTATATATGAGTTGATATTTGGGTTTAAGGTCGTATAAATATTAACTTTAGTTTAACAAAAGTAAATCCTATAAAGATAAATTTTACTTAAAAATACTATTTTAAGTTAGAAAGGTTCCAATATAGCATTAATTGCCAATTAATCCATAATATATTATTCATTTATCAGAGATGACTATTTGGATTAAGAAGTTCTTTAAAGAACTCAGTATAGTTCCTTGCATTGTTGAAATAGTAATATATTATAGAACATTAGATTCATTAGGCATGTGAAAGGAGTTAAGGTATCATTAAAGATCCAAGTACGTATTTAGGCAATTTCTCTTAATTATGATCATATTAAAATCAAAATAGTAAGAATTAAACAAGCATTTACTTTAGAGAAATCTTGTAAAATTATCTCAATAAATCATTGCCCCAGTAGTAGTATGATCATATAGTGAAGTGATTAAGATACTTAAATAACTGGCTTAGTGCAAGTGAGAGATTATTGATTTATGTCCTACAGCTAATCAGTTGGTTGTAATTTTTGTGACATAATTATTTAAAGACATTCTTTATCTTATGCATATTTATTTAATTAAATGATGTATAAAATAAAGTTCATGAGATAAATGTACATTGCAAATAACATTATGATTATACTGCATAAATGCAGTATAAATTTCATAAGTACTTATGTATTATCCTTAAATTATTCTTAGTCATTATACTATTAAGATTGGATATTAATAAAGCGTAAAGACAAGCATATGCTATGTGTCTTTCTTATGAAGGAAGTAGTTGATCTCATATATTAAAATATAGGGATACTTAAACAAATGTGTGGATGCTCTTTAGAGAATAATTTTACTAAACTAACTTGATATGAGAATCTCATTTGGAACGTTACTTGTATGTATATGAAAATTGTTATTATCATGATTATATAAGTGAACTTTTGACTTGAGATTTTCAAAGTATCTCAACTTATCCTTGTTAAAGATAACTCAATCGGTAGCCTTTAGATATAAGCATAAACTATATATAAGTTGTTGAACGATCAATTTAGGATTAATTACCTCAAAACATTAAGGAAAATATGCTATTATTTTTTGATAGTATTGATTTGAAAAATTCTTGGTCAAGTTAAAATGATACTTTGAAAATAATTTTCAGACGTTATTAATAAAATCAAATACTAATGGTAGAGAACTAATATGATTGAACTTAACTAGAGTAGACACTAATATTATTGCATTCATACTCTATATCTAATTAGAATATTATATAATAAAAGAATTAAATTATACAAAAAATTATATATGAAAAGGACAAATCAAAACTATTTTGACATTCTTAATATTTAAGTAGTTATGATGCATTGCTAAAAACCAGATAAAGATTTATGGATATAAATTGTTCAATTAGAGAATTAAAGATAAATTAAAGGAGTTTTATTTATCTAATCATGAATATTGTCCAGGTTATAATATATCCATTACCAACATATTTAAGAATCTAATGAGTTACACACAAAGAACGGTTGAAGAGAGAAAAAACAATTTAATCAAGTTAGACTTAGATTATAAATTTTGAAAAATTGGTGATGCTGTCGCCTGCAACCAAATATAAAAGAAATCACTTCCGTTAAAACAATTTAATGTAGTAGCGGTAAGCGGATATCGTTCCTACGAGGAATTTTACGATTATGGAATTACAAATTCAAACGGCACAAATAACAAAATTAAAAAAGGGGGGTTGTTCACTCACGACAATAATAATAAAAATCAAAGGGAAAAATCACAAATCGAAACAAAAATTAAATCTGAAAAATTTAATAGAAAAAATACCTTGGTTTTGGGTTACCGATGTTACCATGCTATTATGGATCATCGACACAAAATTGCAATTATTAATAAACATTCATTGGGAAAAATTTCTCTTAAGTGTAATGACTAGAAACATATATCCTAGCAATCTTATTAAACAATAACCTAGATACGATCATAGGTAAAATTGAATAATAGCATTAAGAATCAAGAA
>JAOSBL010000002.1:23166047-23178085 GCA_027568915.1 Erythroxylum roraimae
ATTGAATAATAGCATTAAGAATTAAGAACCAATGACAAGTGATAAACATGTACGACATGAAATCAATCAAGTGGATAATTTCTTAAAATTTTCCGACTCTAACGTAGAGGGGTTAATCCTAATTGCTACTTATGATTACCAAAATTGAACGTCAGATTTTGTTAACCTAGCGATTGAATCAATTAATCCCTAGTTGCGCACCTAGTAACTAACAAATTCAATTAAAAAGACAGATATGAAATTATCCAATGTTCATCAACAATATGAAAAATATCCAGAAAATCTCACCATAATAACATGTAACTTGGATCCATTAACCAAGATAAGAAAGCTTAGCTACTCATACTTGAATTAAAATCAAAAGAAATAATAATAGAAACAGTCTCCATAACTAGTCTTTAATGAAAATAATGAAAATCCAAAGTAACAATCTGCAAAAAGCGTAAATAATAGAACAAGAAAATAGAAAAGTGTAGCAGCCCCCAAAATCCACGCTAATCCTACGATATCACTACTTAAGGGGTTCAGAAAATTGTAAACTAAGAAAGGCCAGCAAATTGGGAAGATGCCGCAACCACCACTCCAAAAAGCTACGAAAATGCTACTTGAGTTTTGACAGAAAACAAAGAAAAACAGGAGATGCGACAGCCAAAGAGAGGAGAATATGATGCCCCTTTCCTAAGCCTAAAACCCATTCATATTGAATATGATGCCCCTTTCCTAACCCTAAAACCCATTCATACGGCGATCACCAAGAAGCTTCCTCTTTTAATTGAATCTCTCCATTATCTTGATTTGATTTCGTCTAGATTAGGTGGTGTTTCAATTTCAGTAGAAAACATCTTGAAAAGAGGTCTAGAAGATCTTGGGCGGTTGTGTTTTAATCAAAAACGAATTCTGGAAAAATCTGCAGTTTTAAGATTCCGTCCTTAGGCGTGCCCACGCCTAATCTTTGAATTTCGGCCAATCTGAAAATTTCGTCTTTCTTGCCATATTTTTTCTCTTTTTGATCTTTTTTCGTCTTTACGGTATTGAAAACCATCTGTGAACATTTAACAAACAATTCCATCAATTTTTGGATATCAATTCCACACATCAATCAATATTAAGTCTAAAATATATGTATTTTAAAGGACTTATCAATGTGAAGTAGTCAGTTTAGTGGGAGTTGACACTTTGACCATACTCTAAACCAAGTGGGGTATAGATGGTAAAAAGACGAATTGCATAGCAACATTGCATATGAAAGGATTCGTAGTCAAACCACTGACTTTTCGGTCAATTGGGGGTCATGACGTGTTGCTAGATACCGCTCTTAACTTACTTGAATTAAATGTTAATTCAAGTAACCAACATAACCGAGAACTTAATGAGTCACACACATAGGAGATCCGAAGGATGAGTAAAATGGTCTTGAATGGTGATTCAAGATATGAGAGAGTGTTTCAGGATTGTATCGCGATGTGATCATGGTAGAAAACGTTGCATGGAATATATTAGAAACAAGTATTGTTAGCTGCCAATTTGGTTATTAACTTCTCAAATCTTCCATTAATGCATGCTATTTATGGCCATTAACTTCCTATAACTTTTATTAATGTATGCTATTCATGACTATTAACTTCCCATAACTCTCCATTAGTAATGGGGGTTATGGAAGGCCAAATGGTGCAGAAAATAAAGATGATTTTTGTGCATCTTATGTAAGACACAAGTGAAAGAAATATTCTTTCTTACATACACACTCTTTTTCTCTCTAACTCTCTTAAGAGCTCTGGTCTTTGCTAACATAAAGAAAGAATTATAGTCATCTCCTAGTGAGGTTTTATCCTTTTATCTTCGTGTGAACTTTCATTAGAGACGGTCTACGTTGATCGTTGTAGTTTACGATAACTCAACACGGAGAAGATTAAAGAACGAAGGAGATTGTTAGAAAGATATGTAAACATCTTACATTTCATGTTTTTTTTCAATATCTATATGCATGAGTAGATATGATTTTTGAGATTCCGTTTTATCTTCCGCTGCGTATATTTGATATATATATTATGTATGAGATGTACGATTGGAACCTTAAATGAACTTTATCATATACATCTAAATATATGCAAGATAAAGAATGTTTTTAAATAATTATCACTAAACTACAACTAAATTGATCTGTTATAAGGCATAAATTAACAATAATTTGGTAATCATTTTCCTACGGTCAAAATCGAATCTGTCTCATTTTCTCAACATAACTTTAATGTGTTCCCAAAATTTATATAAACTTAAATATTTGACATGACTAAATATGGCCAACTCAACCACTATTATTACTTTTGTAGAAGATCTAAAATCATATCATAGGCATGTAATAGGATTTGAGATCTACAAAAGTAATAGTGGTTGAGTTGGCGGAAACACTATTGCAACTTTATTTGATACCGTAAGAATCTCTTGGACCAAATCATTCCTTACACTGTTGAGTGTGCATGTATACAATTATGCAAACTTAACTTCAAAGTTTGTCTTTATTTATCATACAATTTGAGGCTCAATGTGCATAACAAAACAAAAACTTTGTGCACGATTAAGATAGTTACGAACGTATGTAACACTCGTCAAGTCTAAGCAGGCTTCGTGCTATAAGAAATAAGTTTAAATAACTACTCCTATAATACACATTTGCACAGATCAAGAGAAGAAGCAGAAGAAGAGCAACTGCCCTTGGCGTTTTGAGATAGTTACTGCATGCTTTGTCATTGGTGGATCAAGTTAAGAATAAATTTTCTTTTGGGAAAAACAAGAATTAGTGAGAATGATGGTGTCGGTGGGAAATGGGGAGGAATGATTGAGCATGCGAGCCCATGAAACGCAATGTAGCGTCACTACTTATTACTAGAGAGAGAGAGAGAGTGAGTGAGTGAGTGAGTTATGTGTTGAGCTGAGCCCAACTACTACACCTAGATGCCGTAAGCAATGTAATACTAATACAGAGCAGGCGAGGCCACACGCAACCCGCTCTCTCTCTCCAACGTTTCAACGAATTATTCAAATCAGCTCTGGAACTGAAGAAAGCAAATAAGAGCCTTCACGGTTTACAAAGCCCTAGTCTTTTGTAACCTGTAATTCTGTATCTCTAATAAATTTGTTATATGGCTGTGGTTTACGTTGTTTCCAATACGGGCTTTTGTTTTTTTAGATTGGGGATTCTCGGTTTCTAACATGATCTGAGGTAAAGTTCCAATCTTTATTTTGCTGCTTGCTGCTTGCTGCTTTTGCTCGCTGTTTTTATGATCCCGTTGAATCCGGGAAAGGTAAAAGGTTTGTTCCTTTTTAGTTAATTCGTATCTGGGTCTATGAAAGCGAATGACTTGATTCTCGGGCTTGAGTTTTGTCGTTGAATTTACTTTTCTTCACTTGTTCCTCTGTTTTTCTCTGAACTGAAGGACATGCCATGCCCTTTTCTTCTTTATTTTTTTCTTGGTTTTTTTTCTTTATTTTTTTCTTGTGTTTTGAACAACAGTGGCCTTTGTGATTTATGACTCTTTTAGTTCGCTATTATTTGTTCTTGTATCTTCACGCTTTATATTGGTCGATTGGCACTGTATTTCTAAACGTTTTTCCTTTGCTTGTGCTCGTTGTACGTCCTGTGGTTCAGTGAAGAAGGTAAATGCTCTTTGCGCGTGACCCGTTCTCTTCTCCAATCCTCCGGACATACCTGCATTTATCTAAACACCCAAGGTGTATATTTTACTTCCAATGGAGGTCAAGCTATGGAACGACAAGCGCGAGAGAGAAATGTATGAAAACTTTGCTGAGCTCTATGCCAGTATCAAAGCCACTGAGAAGCTTGAAAAAGCCTATGTTCGTGGCATTTTATCCTCATCTGAGTATGATATTGAATGTCAGAAACTCATTGCCCATTTTAAAACTTTAGGTTCAACTTTGAAAGAAACCGGCCCTAGGATCGAGCATTTTGCAGACACCTACAAAATGGAGTGTCCAGCTGCCATATACCGACTTGTGACCTCCGGGGTGCCTGCAACTACAGAGCACTGGACTGTGGCAGCTGCCGCAGCCTCAGCTGCCACAGTGGCAGAATCTGTTCAGAACTTTATTATAGCAATGGATTCCCCGAAATTGAATATGAAGGCAGTGGATGAAGTGTACCCTTTGCTGTTGGATGTTTCAGCTTCACTTGTTAAGTTGAGCATTTTGCCCCCAGAGTTTGAGGGGAAGACAAGGATGAAAGAGTGGATCTCGAAGCTGTCTAAGATGGCAGCTGCGGATGAGTTGACAGCTCAGCAGGTTCGACAACTTGGCTTTGATCTGGAGTCATCATACAATTCTTTTATGGCTGCCTTGCCTAATGCTGCAGGTGTTTGATTGGTCCATGTATAAATTTGTAAAATAGGCAATGCTTGCTGGGCTGGTTTTCTCATGGATGGGTATGGATTCTGATTTTGTAGTGGCAGCTTTTCAAGCTGGAGAATGGCATGGCATATTGTGCTGATCGTTGAACGATTATCATCTACCCTGTATTGCGAGTAAAAGGCTTGTTAAACGATCTTCTTGTTCTAAATTTTAGTTCTTTCTGTAAGTTGATTGTATGTATGGATGTGTAAATCCAGAGCTGGAATTAACTTTTGGTAAGTGCTTATAAAGAGCTTCTGAGTACGCCTAAATATGATTTTAGGCTAGATATTGTGGACATTACATTTCAAGATTAGCAAGCATTAAAATTGTATTAGGCTGCAATAGACAAATGGTCTTCAGCATTTGCCTTGCTCTGTTGACAGCCTTATTTAACACTAATTTGCCTTACTCGGGTGACACTGACTGGATGTAGAATCTCAATTTTTCAGTTCAACCAATGTATGAGTCTTTTTCATTGTTTCTCGATGGTTGTATTCCAACTTGCTTTACAGGGGATTTAGTTTGTCAGGTTACACCAATTTGGGTGCTGAAAGAGAAAAACCTTTCTAAAATTCCAATTTTAGTGGGCCTTTCTCCAGCCATAGACATGATCTTAAAAGATGTTGATTTTATAAAGTTGATTTACAATCTATCAACTATATTTTTTACTTTTGATTCTTTGGAAGAAGAAACAGATACATGTTTCTAGGGTTAAAAAGAAATGTTCAAATTCTTCCTTCCTACAAGTGAGCCAAAATTGTTGGTAAGAGAGGTAGAATGAGCAGGACAACAAGGGCACAACCAGCAATAATGGCAATGCATGTCCATTTCCTAGAACTCTTCTGATATTCCCTGGCTTCTTGAAGATTCTCAGTTCCTCGCCGCACGAAAGAGCTAGCATGTGCGACGTGACTCTCAATGTCATTCAGCTGATGTCCCTGAGCTTCTACAAGAGCAGCCATATCCAAGAACACCTGGTGAAGCTCAAGCAGGCTCTTCTCTATCTCCTTCACAGCATCATGCCTTTCTTGAATTTCTGATATGGTGTCCAGGATCTGACCTCTCCCCTGTTGCTGAATTGCCTTTTGCAGGAAACTTTCACTTTCACCGCTTGATATCAATGTTTCAATAGTATCCTCACTTGCCTTCTCACCTGTGATTGTAAAATACCTGCGCTCCACAGTTTCCTTGTATTCTGCATTCATTTTAGCTCTCAAGTTCTGAAAGTCATCCATGAGATCCTTGAGCTTCTTTCCCAACCCACCAACCACAGAGGTCCTGGTTCGATCAGCAGACGAGCCTGGACCACAACCTGGTACATTCCGGCACATTGCATTCGATTTTTCTAATGCTTCAAGCTTTCCCTTGATGAGTTTGACACGTTTCAGGATTTGTTGAACATCTGAATCCATTCGAGCTCGGAGATCCTTCATGGTCTTGGCATTATGAACAGTTTTGCTCTCTTCATTGGCTTCTTGTAAACTCTTGTACAGCCTCTCAACAGTTTTCATATCTTCCTTAACGATTTCAACATCTTCAAAGAACTTATCCAGATTCATAGTCTCCCTTCCAGCCTCCACATCATCAAACTGTGCCTGTTGCCGGAGGTCACTGTGCCTCTTGAATGAGCTGGAGAGTAAATCATTCATCTTGCCTAGAACTTGTATAGAAGTTTTGATATATCAGTAATTAATAAATTGATGAACTTGGTGATGATCGAATATTAAGTGTACAGACGCAAAGTAAAATTTTTTTGTTTATTAACTAGTGTCTCCAAAGTTTTTGATGGGTTTGGTTGATCATCTTCCTCGTCATCACCTGTAAGCACATGAGGAGGAAGAGAGAAGAGGTCACTAAGGCAAAACACCTGACCAACAAATGTTCTTATTCTTGGACTTGACATTCGAGGCTTGAGATTGTAGGCATTCGCGCCAACCAAACTATACTAAAAACAATGGCCGTTTAGAGACATTGATTGAAGAAGATATAATTAATAAGCGGTTTACCCTTTTTGGTTGCATGCCAGTAACAGATTTGTTTGGTTGACTTTGTCTTCCTTGCATTTTCTCCCAGTAACCACCACATTGCCTCCTAACCTATCCTTGGAAAGATAGGAAACTAATCTTCATTTGTCTTGCGTATAGATGTCATACGAGCGATTGTATTACACTCGTATCTGTCGGAATCAATCCTTAGGAAGGAATCTTTGTATTCATGTTTTTCTTTTCAACTATTATAATCAGTTTATGTTGCCTTATAATCTCAAAAGTTACAATAAATCAAAATGATGTTTTATTTTAAAGTGTCCATTCCAAATGAAACCACATATGCTTGCCAATTTTCATGTCAAGAGTAAATCCGAAATTAATATTGATATTCATTGCTTTTTAATCTAAAATAATATAAACTTCTTTAGTCGTCGTCGTCATCAACACTGAGTTAAAATCCCGCTAAGTCGTAGAGTCTAGAAAATATGAACTACCTTAGTATTAACTCAAAACAGAGTTTTACTGCTTCTACAAGAAATGCAACAGCATCAATTTGAAATCTGAAACAAGAGATCATGGAAGCAGTGACATCTAGGAAATCCAAAAACTAGACTAAGCAATTTCCCTGAAGTACAGGCACAAAACTACATTTTTCAATTTACTTCATGTAGGCAGCAATGAGCTCCTTAATAGAAAGTACATAGCTTCAACCAACCATCCTATATGATTCAATGATCATTATACTATTTTCATCTAAACCGCATATGCCTCCATTATCTTTACCTAAAGAGAATCATATTAGAGGATACAATCCAACAACACTACTGGTCTATTGACCATGTTGTCCACCCCCTTCCACTCTACTTTCTATATACAGATACCAAAAAAGAACAAAGGAAGTGTACTCATATTGCTTGAATACTTAACTTTGCTGGATAGTTGTCCAATGCGCATTGGATAATAAAGCACACCCCTACCCAATGGCCGGAGCAGATGTAGATGCTTTCATGGAAGAAGCTGCGTGATGATCCTTGTCAGCAACTTGGTGATTATTGCGAGGTGTGCCATTGTCACAGATGTTTTCGTCTATGTTTCCATCCACCAGCATCTGATTCCCAGCTGAGTTACTATCATCAGTGCTGGACAGTCTCTGCTGCCTCGAGTACCTGTCAGTCGCATCTTGAAGCATCCGCATCATGATGTTTCCAGAATCTGAACTAGGTGATAACTCTTCCTCTCTCTCTGGCTGGATGTTTAGGTCAATTTGACCTTTGAAAGGTGTTGTCGAGGTTTTAATTCTGTTAGGATCATCATCAGAGCCTTCACTGACCAACTTTTTCTGGTTTGGGCTGCTATTTTGAGTGCCACAAGAGGGTGAGGGGTCATCATCAAGCAATTTCTCGGACAAAGGTGATTGCTGCTGCTGTTTCCTTGTAGTTTCCACGTCTTTCTCTGATTGCTTCTTCTCACGTTTCATCATTAGAGTTTTAAAACGACGCTTCACTGTTAAGCAGACATTACAAGTACATGTCTGCTTATGCTTGGGGCCTTTTCCACTAGGAGGCTGAATACACACAATGCAGGAGCAGCCAGGCCTATGCCTAGGGTGCTTTGTGGTGGCCTGAGACGAAGGTGGGACTGCCTCACCCTCTCCTAAAATTGCTAGGTTGGCAAGGGTATCAAGGCCCTCCAAAGCTTCAATGTTATCTGTCTCCTGCTTAGCAGCTTTCATTTTCTTGGAAGAAGCTAGTGATTTGCACCAACAAAACAAATAGTGAATTCAGCAGTTGTGTGATGCACGTAAGAATCATCATTTGAACAAGAGAAGTCATTTCAGAGTCATCAGTAATATGCAGGAAAAATATTAAAAGAGCAGAAGGCGAATAGTATACTAGTTAGTACGACGCTCAAGGACATGCTTATCCACTTCACATGAGAATGTTCTATTAAACTCTGGATATGGCAATATGATGATCAATATTTGTCTCAAGCAATTTATACCTTGATTACACGATGGTCGAAGATCTTCAAGTTGTTCTGTCGTCAATTCTTGAGCTGCTGAACAAGATGATCTGGTAGGAAGGTAACTTAAGATGTTATATCATGCCCAGAGATCACAACTCAAGTTAAGAATGGAAATGTGAAAAGTATCTATCTATTTGGCTGCAGCTTTACAGAGGAAAGGGACGAATATAGGCTCATTTTAGAACTTACATTTAAGACATAAACCATACTTTACAGGCTAACAAGAAACAGTCAGTCCAAGTGCACCATCCTTTAACTCCTTTGCTAACTGAAAGGATAAAAGGTCCAAATTTCCTAACAGATCTCTATCTAAAGATTATCACTACAGGGTAGAAGTATGGATGGCACCATTGGGGGTGAAAGCTCCACCACTAAAAGCCTAACCTTCAAACGTATAAGTTTGTCTTAATAAGCAGAGCAGAGTGCTGGGGCAGGTTCAAAGGCTACCAATCAGACATCAAACCTAAGGTATATGTAGACAGGGGAAATTAACCTTGACCAAGAATGGATGCTCTTTTACCTTTCTGAATCCCAAAGGTTACCGGCACATGTCCATTTGCAGGGAAGCGGAGCATTTACAGGCAATTTACGCCATTTTAAGCAATCTTCACATTGAACCCATTGAACCTTTCCACTGACAAGAGAACACACAACATTAAGATTTCTTGCCTATAACATATTATGTAACTGAAAAACTTGTTACAATAGGCAAAACATGTAAGAAAAGATCCAAGAATGGAAAATTTTAAACTCCTAACTCAGAAGTTAAAACGTGTAATTGACTTCACATGCACAAACATATCCAAGGTCCTCTGAATGGTTATTGCAAAGAACGTAACACCAGAAGGACCAGATATCCTAATCCAGAAAAGGAGAAAAATGACAGCATTAAGAACACTGTTCATAAATATGTCACTGCTCTACTTATCTGTAGTTTAATAAATGCAGACAGTTTTGTTGAACATTTTAAGGAACAGAATGCAATGATAAAACTACTACATCCCATAAGATCTGAGATGTGAACTCTATAGATGGTTTTACAATATAAATGCACGACTAATCATCGTGAACTATAACTGTAACTAGCAAAATTATTAAACTCAAACTGGAGGCCGTCAAAATTAGCAATTTACCCCGTATTATCAGTGGCAAAAACTGTTGGCCTCCCAAATATTGGTGCATCCTGTTATACCACATGTAAGTACAGTCAAAATTGTTCCTTGAGAGGGTAAGTAGCCATGAGGAAAAGGGAACTTTTAGAAAGGACAATTAAGCTAAGACAATAAGAAAATTCGGGAAAGAACTGAACAAGATGACAATAACCAAGATTCATGTGAACATAAATTTTCTTCAATCCTAATACACAAAAAGCAACTACATAATTTTCTTCAGTCCTAACAAATTCCTCATACACAGAAAGCAATTACATTAGTTTTCTCAAATGTCCAGCAAATTTTCTCAGCCAGAATTTTGTCAAAAACTAAATGATGACATAAAATTTTCATATGAAGACAAGAATTCCTCAATTAAAAATAGGGTAGTTTGGAGCCCTCAAAGTAGACATAATCATTAATCTCATTGTCATATGAGGAACCCTTTTGCAATCCTAAAGCAAGGTCCTAACCAATAATATTGCACAAGGTAAATCAAGTGGATTTTTATATCTTTCATTGCGGCACAAGTTTAGTGTCGGAAAACCTGTACACAACAGGCACCCAGTATGAGCAGTTCACTAGGTCCATCAAGACAAGTTACTAGCCAAGGGCCATCTTATCCAACTGTCCGGCATTAAGATACGTTTTATCTGCGGAATTCTAGCATGCTTCCTTGGAACAAATACTTCCATACATACTTCTTCTGGTTGATCTATATCATTACATCAATTGGGTGCAATAAATGCCTACTGTAACTGCCATAGCGAGATCTAACCAAATAATCAA
Source organism: Erythroxylum roraimae (assembly GCA_027568915.1). Lineage (NCBI taxonomy): Eukaryota > Viridiplantae > Streptophyta > Magnoliopsida > Malpighiales > Erythroxylaceae > Erythroxylum > Erythroxylum roraimae. The sequence goes on from JAOSBL010000002.1 coordinate 23,176,405, forward strand.
GGAGGCAGCAGGGATTCGACTTCCCCTGGGGGTAGGGTATTACAAAAGGAAGTTGATCATGAAGGATCAAATAGGAAATGAAGCAATATCTAAACTCTAAAGCTAGCCCATCAAACAAAATATAACAAATATTGCCAGCAATTAACACAACCAAAGATGAGTTTGTAATACTAACGAGAACAATCATACGTGTCTTAAGGAGTAAACATGGATTAGAAGTTACTTCAATAGGATATAACCAAACCTCGTATTCCTCAAACTCAAAACCTTCTATCATAACAACACTAGGAGCATGGTCAAGAGGAGGGCGGAGTAGTCCCTGTGCTTCTTCCCATGTTAGCTTCAGCTCTATCATGTCTTCATTCTCAATTCTAAAACGCTTACTCTTTGAACCCAATGTGCTGCTCTTCCTCTTTTTGATACATGATTTAGCTTCAAGAACTTCTTTTGCAATGTACCCAGATTTGTCAACTTTGGACCAATGATTATGTTCTACTAATTCAGCCTGGGAAATTGATGAAACTAAGTTCTTTTGAATGACACATAGATAAACTGATGAAGAGATTTCATGATTATTGATTTTTGCAATATACTGACTTCTCCATTAGCAGAAGCTCCATTAGCGGCCTTATTTGCTTCGTTGTCCTGGAAAAGAGGAAAATATTAACAGTCAATTTGTTGATTTAACCAGCACGACTAAGACAACCAGATACAGAGTTAAACAAGACATAGAATGTGGCAGAATTAAAACATGCATTAACATTGAATATCACATTAGTGTGGACATACTGGATTACTTTTCCAACACTATCCTGGTGCCAAATTACAAATGCTCCACATGGAGGTAGTTTTCTGTGAATATACACTGTTAAATGAAGATTATTTAAGTGCACATAATATCATGGCAAGTCTTTTGCGAATGAACATCCCACATTTTTACGCTAATGGCAGATTAATATATTGCAGAACTGGGGGGGCGAATTAGGATGCACCAAAATGATATTTAGAATGAAAAAAGAACAGATTTCAGTCTGTTGGCTACTGTACTCAACTGTTGCATATACAGTAAGAAATCCAAAGAAGCCAAAAGAATACTCAAGGTAAACCTGGTCAGATGATGGAGCAGTTGAAGCTTTTCTGAATCCCATAACCAATTTTCCTTCTGGATCCAATCTACTAAAAGTTACTGGGTGATCAAGACCAAATATCAGTAATGCAACCAAAGAAACATAAAATCCAAAGAGTGAGATCAAAGGAAGAAAATGACAAAGGCTAAACTGATCAACACAGTAAGATATTTTATCAACTACAAAAGCCATCCTATTGACAATAACGTAAATAGGTGATGAGCCAAAATAAACAATAAAATAACATAACTTTTAACTTGAGAAATTCAAACTCCTTAAGAATTCTTCCAGTCAATTTGTATCTTACCTATATCACAAGAATTCTTTCCAGTCAATTTGTATCTTACCTATATCACCTGCTTGCAATCTCATGTTCTGTATGCAAGGAGTAACTCCCTCCAGAACATACATTCTGCTGTTATTATTTGGCCAGAAGCGGAATTGAAAAATCCATTCCTTGCCTTTAGAATCCTGGACCTTAAGTGGTAAGCCTTCAGGCTGTGAAATTGGTGGGAAATAAGCCTGCCGCATTATAGTATAGAGAATAATATCTA
>JAOSBL010000002.1:23191592-23202229 GCA_027568915.1 Erythroxylum roraimae
CCTCTAAAATATTCAATACAAACATATATTACTATTGTGCACAATTATGAATTCAATTATGCACACTCATGAATACTAAATATGTATGATGCATGTTCATCACAAATTTCGAGTTTCTTATCCTAAATCTTGTCACATTATCGATCATGGAAACCATACTCAATTCCTCAATCCATGTTTAGTTCACAATCAACTTTCGGGTACACCTTGCTCAATTATTGTCATCAGGTAGTTGAGGTACTTAAGTAATACTTCCTTCTAGAAAGTTGTAGAGGAGTGTAGTGGCTGCAACTACTCCAATTGAGAAACCAAAACATTTTAACTCAAAAGTGGTTAATGGGATAGTCACTCCCTCATTGTAGTTGTCATAGAAAGGAACCAAAACTTGGTTTAATAATTCGATACGTTTTTTCCTCAACAAGAGGCTTTCTTTCCCACTGGTTCAGATCTAGGCATAAAGTATATGGGGAAATAGGGCTCTAGAAAAAATTTTGCTAACTGAGGAGAAGTCATTTCTCTTCAAATTTACAAATTTAAATAGCTTGAATATGGTTATTGAATCTGGTCCTTGACATATTAGAGGTTAGCCAATGTTTGTCCAAAAATAAACCCTTGGAATAAAGGTTGGCAGAGTTAGAATTGAGACTATACCTCTGTAGATCAATTTCTATAACATCCCACTAGATTATTGGACTCTAGATGGTCTGAGTTTTCTTACAAGTTCAATAGGTAGACCACTAGCCTTTAACTCACCAACAGCTAGACTTAAACGAATATTTTTTACCATAATTTGTGTGGAAGATGAAGTTAAGGATGCACTCTTTGATGCACTTCCCATTATGAAATTGAATGAGTTTCCATAATTTATGCTTTGAATTTCGAATTCCAAAGAGATAAACTATGGGAGGATAAATTTGTCCCTATGGTTTGAGTATGCATTATGTAGGATAAATTTGTCCCTATGGTTTAATGAGTAAACATGAGGTTGTGGTTTAGGTTTGAGTATAATAAAACTTAAGAGTAAAGTGTATAGTTGATATCAATAGCTAATATCTAAGGGGTAGAGGTATTTACTCTTAAGGTGGATAAGTCAACCTATAACTAATTCATCTAAAACTCAAGATTAGCAGCATAGTTAATAGTAATGGAAAAAAGCACTTTAAGATAAGTGATCCAAACCTAACAATGTATAAATACGTTTGAATAACTCACTTTTGTAGCTGGAATGAATGTGTAAGGATCAAAGGAGACAATTTCCCCCCCATTATAATGCATATCATGATTGCTCAATATGATAAGTCCCAATTCAAGAATTATAGGCCCTTATGGAAGAGATCATTCTTTATTTTGGTTTCAAGGACTTTTAAAGATGAGAAAAATCTTAAGAGACTATTGTTTATTTGGGTTATTTAAACTCCTAACATTCTACATGATAAAAATCATTTGGTTAGAGGTATGCATGTCAATGGGTCGGGTTGGGCCCGACCCATCTGGTTATATTTTAAAAAAAAATAAAAAACAACGTTGACCCGGCCTATCTGGTTATTTAAAAAAAAATTCAAAAACGATGTTGTTTTTGACGTTTTGGTCAGGTCAAGCCTACCGTGCTTGGTCTAGCTCAACCCGTGGCCTAAAAATCCCGAGCCAAAATTGACATCTCTAGTTAGAGGCATACCAAAGTTTTCTTAATGGCTTTCCTCGTTACAACCCTTCTACTTATACATAAAGTGTTCTCAGAGGTGTCATAATTAACACAAAGAGGTCTCACTTTCCCCTCCTTAAGTGGAGACATATCAGATTTACATAAATGAGTAATATAATCCAAATATTCTTCTTGCGAGAATAAAATAACATCCTTTGAGTCTTTTTTTATTTTATGGACTATTAGTATTAAGACTAATATTAGTATCCACAACCTCAAAAAACTTGCTCATATCTTTTAATTGATCATTCATGTCAATAATGATTTATTCCTCAGTCTCATGCAACCCTCCTGCCAAAGAGGTAGATGTTATGTCTAATTTCTGTTGAGTTTGCTAGCCTTTATATCTTGATTTTAGTTACAAATTCTTGTGTTTTAATCCAAATTTGAAATGAATTAAGTGAAAATGACGTGAATGTTACATAAATGTTGAATAGAGTGTTATGTGAATGTTACATGAAAAACAAAGAAATATTGGATGAAAATGGTATGAATAAGGTGTCACGCCTATGATGGCCCTTGGCATGGGCGTGACAATGGGTCATGCTCTTGCACTCACTTTTATGGTCACGTCTCAAGCATGCAGGTGACGGTGGATGAAACCTAAACCTAGATTTTAAAAAGGGGGCGGAAACAAATACGAAAAAAAGAGAGGTGGAGGCAGAGAAAAGAACGAAGAACATAGAACATAGAAGATAGTTGGGTTTGGAAAGAGAGAAAAACAGTAGAGAGGTGGAGCTTGGAGCAGAGGCAGAAAGCAAGAGTCGATGCCAGAGAGGTTGAGCTTGGCAGGAGATCCACTGCCAGCATCTATTCAACAGTCCATTTGTTTGCTCATTCCTATTTTATCTTCTACTGCATTATTAAACTTGTTTCACTTATTTCCTCTGTTCCTTTGATAACCCATTTCAGTTTATTTACTTGTTTATTGTTTCTATATTTCTCTATTATTGTTAACTATAGGATTGAAGTATGTGAAGAAGATGAACTGTGTTTATTTCATGATGGGCAGAGTACTTGTTCTTGAGAATTAATGTAGCTAAATTAGTCGATTATGCATGATGAAGGGACTACTTTATTGTCTTATTATTTGTTATAGTTTCTAAGCTTATTGCATGTAATAGTAGGGCTAAACTTTGCATCTTTTTGTATTAAATGAAGAATCGAGAGAAGAAGTTTAATATTAGAATGGGAAACATTAGACGCTTAAGTTATGAATTAGAAATATATTAACTTAAGTGGGTAATTATTGGTTAGGTTTTCGTAATTGATTTGGATGATAAACTTGTCGAATACGAAAGTTAGATTTAGTTTATTATTTAAATTGATTTTAGAACCCAATTGGTAATTTTAACAAGGAAATTATCCAATCAATTCACCTTAGTCATGCATAGGAGATTAAATTAGTGAAGTTAATTTCTCAAGAGTTCACCGAATCGATTGATCAAATTGTTCTTTGCTTCTAGTTAATTTAGTTTACGTTTCAATTTAATTGCTTAATTTTCTTTAAGACCTTTTACTTAACAAATCGTGATAAAGTGTTTAGGATTGTATTGGTCTTTATTTTTATTCAAAGTTAATTTGAGTGAACCAATTCACCTCCTTGAGAAGACGACCCTGGGTATTCAACTATAGTTACCTTGTATACTTGCGAGTAGGATAGTCTAAGTGTTTTAAAACTTAGTTTGGCACAAAAGCAGATAATGTGGAGTCATTAAATGATTTAAGGAAGTCTTCTCCAACTTCTCACAGGAGGAAGGAAGTTATGATGAGATGTGTTTTTCTTCTTCATTTCTATAGGATCATCAATATCTTTTGAGACCACTTTGCCTTAAGAATCCACCTTTTAACTATACCTTTTATAGAAGGTTTCCATGCATAGGTAATAGAGATGGAGTCCTCCACTAAGTTCCCTATCTTATCTAGTTTTAAGACTCTAATGGTATCAAAAAGCTCTCTGAAAATATATATTTTAACACATACATGCCCAAAATTTATCTACCTAAGATTTAAAATATTCTTATCCAAACTTAGTGGTTTTACTATATTGCTAGGTTGCTTAATCCCTTTAAGGAACAATATATAAAGGAAACTTATGGAAATTCACCCATAATGGTACATTACTCCTATTGCATTTATCTAGTGAGAGACCTAGTCTTCTCTTCTGAAGAAATAGAGGGTGACCTTTAATCTGCCAAAGCCCGCCTTTGAGAATTTTTTTCCTTGTCTTCAAAGGAGAATTTGAAAAAAAAAAAAATCCTCCTAATAAACACATTATCCATTCCATGTTTGCTAAATTTAAATTGGTCCAATTTTGAACGTGGGGAATGGATAATCGTTTTTCTATAAAGAATCCCACCATAGTCATTTTTTATTTCCTAGAAACCATGTTAAGTACAACCTTTAGGGGAAAGACTGCGTTGGCTTTATTGGATGTAGGAATGAATATTAGTTTACAAACATTTGAGAATCTCGATCTCCCACAACTTTATTCCAGGAAATGTGTTTCATCTAGGTGAACATGCTAGTAGCCTCAGGGGTTATCTTTCCCTTTTTAATATCTGTACTAGGAAGCATAAGGAATTCACTAGGAGAGGTGAGGTCAGGGCTTAGTGGAGGAGCTGAGCTTAAGATGGGTGAGGTGTCTTAAGTAGGAGAAGCTGACTTTGGAGTAGAGGAGGAAGGCATTTCCTCTAATGGAAAAAACTAGATAGAGGAGGAGAGGCAAGAAAATGAAATTATTAGTGACGGGCTTAAAATGGAAAAGATTTTGTGAGAATGAGCTTAATTAGAAAGATAATAAGGTACCATGGTTGGGTAAGGAAAGGGTAAGGAGTTCTTATCTAAATGATTTATAAATATTTTTTTTTTATTGATAACTTTTTGTCTTATTTAGTGAAATATTAATCATATTAGGATAATTTTAAAGTTAAATTAGATTACTCGCAATTATATATTTGATTAAAAAATAATAGGATAGTTAGACTTAGTAATTAATAAGTCCTTATGAGAATGATATTTTACTTATTGATATACTACTAAAAGGATAGATGCACTACATTAATAGTATTAGTGTTTAAGAACAAAAAAAAAAGACAAAAAAATGTCTTTAAAAATGGTGCAAAGAATTTATGAAAACTAAAATGAAATGTGAGAAGTTGATAACAATCTATGTGAGGCATTCAATAGAAATATTATTGGAGTTAAGGGAAAAGCAACTACTTCTATATTTAAAGAAATTAGAACTTATTTTATGAAGAGGTCACAATTAAATAAAGGCATAATTAGAAAATTGGGATTATACTTTGGATGGAGGATTAGAAAGAATTTAGCGATAAGCAAGCATGTTAGATTATACAGTCTAGAAATAAGATGTTGGTGATAAACAAGCATGTTATGAATTCCAATAAGATGAAGCCATTGTTATTGTTAATCTTAAGAACATAAGTGCATATACAAATCACTGTATATTTTAAGGATCAATTGTTGACATGCACATAGTGCAATTAACCATAGGAGAGGTGTGATTAAAGATTATACGAACAAGTGGCATTCAAAGTTTAGATTATAATCCATTTATGCAAATATGAGAAATCATATGTAGGATGAGTTTTTTTGTCCTAAAACTAGTTTAATGCCAATAAAGTCACCACCTATTAAATTTTTGCTTAGTAGAAGAGCGTGAGAGATCCAAATGAACTATACCTAACAACTGGTTTATTTTGCAAGGTATAATGGGGAAAAATCTCCATCCAAGTTAGTTAAAATGTAACAATTCATACTTGTGCGTGTGTGTGTGTAATAGATGGATGTTTCTCCATTTAATTTTCCCTATTACTAATATATTAACCATAATTAATGCAAGTGGGTCTAGAAAATCTTAAAACTACTAACTAAGCCTAAAAGAAATTAATAATAGAATGGATATGAATAATAAAATATAAAATAAGAACCAATTAAGAGAATAGCCAAGAAAATAAAAAATAAATAAAACAACTCATTAAATAGAGAATTCAATCATAAATCAATGCTTACATAAGTACTTCTCTATCATAAACCTTTATTTAATGATTTATTAATTTAGAATGGATATATTATTTGGACTGGTAGAATTTCTGAATATTAAAATTACACTCTCTCAAACTACAACTATCTACTCTCCATGGTTAAGCTATTTCTCTATAAAGCTAATACCCCTTTAAATTTTTTAAGATATGTGAAATCCTATAAAAGGTTTCACCCTATCACCAGAGAGATTATGTAGGCCTATCTCTAACACCCAATTCAACCCCTTCTATCAAATTCACAGTCCATTCACAAGCAAACTCTCTCATGATGTTTATAATTGAATTTAGGTTATATTTAGTCACTAACATAATTAATTCTACATTAAGATGATTCAAAATAGCTCACAGAAATATATCATAATTTATAAATCAAAATAAATTAATCCATACAATAGTAAAACTAAAGTTTTCCTAATATAAACATAGAAATATTCAAGCATTAACTAAAATCAAAATAATGAAAGCAATAAACAAAATAAAAAACATCATAATAGAAATAGTTTTTGATAAAAACACTAATGATGTTAGCAGCTTGATTTATTGAAATAACTTCATATTTTGATTCTCCATTGAAAAATAACTTTAGAATCAATCTCCCAAGGTTTTGTGAACCTATCAATGGCTAACCCTACCTTTTAAAGAGAAAAATATGTTTCAAATTGTAAATTCTCAAAAAGCCTTTAAAAATTTAGGGTTTTCATATTCTCCAAAGGGGAAAAGGTTATTGAGTCGACTAGCCAACAATAGCAACAGTAAGTGTGAGTAAGGTCTATACAAGGTTGACCAAAGTTGTCTAATTGTTTTCATTTTTCTCATGAATTTGGAACATTGTGTCTTTAGAAGTCAATGTAGACATTAGAGACAATAGTGGGGCTATGGACTTATAGGCTAAAATTAATATTATTAATATTATGTTGTTACTAAGTAAAATTTAAACTTATGTAATGAATGATGTTGGTATTACACTTAGACTATTATGATGAATGAAAGAATGAATTATGCCTATTTGGAATTAAAATATCTTATTAATTGAATGGTGATTAAATGGATAGAATGTATGAATAGGTTGAGTCATCTGCACACGTAAGGTTAGTTTGGCACCTCAATGTCAGCTTAACATATGTAGTCCACCCTGAGCCTTATTAAGCTGGGGTTGTACAAAGTTGGTATTAGAGCATAGGTTAGAACGATGTGTTTGTAGAATGCCTCCAAGGTGTCAGTTGATCTTATAGGATGAGGGAGACCAATCTAATTAAAATATTTGGATAGGAAAGAATCGGAGCGTTGAGGATGTAACAGTTATGTAGGAAGTCATTTCTATTCTTATTTTAAGCTATTTTGCATATACTCTTGAGTATACGGATTTGGCATGATAAATGTTAGGGCAACTGTTGAATTTTATATATGAATGTTTATTAACGTGCAATTAAAGAAGATGCCCTTGAGAAAGGATGATCAAAAAGTAAGTTACTGGGTAATATGGTGGTGGATTTACCAGGAATAAGTTGGAGTTTAATTAATTGATTTTGATGATTATTTTCCTTATGAATGATCAAGGACATAGTGATGTGTAATAAGGATGTATGGTGTCACATTACATTTTAGATAGGATATTTGCATCAAAATTATGAAGAGTAGTCAAGGTATGGATTAGTTTAAATATAAGTAGGTTATGTTAATCAAAATTCCCTAGTTATGTTATCAATGTTAATTGGTGATGTTGATGAAGGATATTAAGATATGTTGGGAAGATATTAAGGATAGGGACGAGTTAGGTAATTAAGGAAAATGTAAATGGTTAATAAAGGCTAACTAGAATAAAGAGAAGTTAGGGATGATCAATTGACGTGAAGTGATAGTATGATGGGTTGTGAAAGTGATCTATAGGGAAAATATTAATATAAAAAATGAGGTAATAAGTAAGAAAAGAAGATGATTTGTTATAAGGAAGGTAAAATTTTGAGAAAAATTATAAAATTTAGTGGTAAATTTTATGACATAGTTAAAGGAAGAATGCAATGTAGATTGCAGTTAGTAAATAAAATCTAAGTGTGGCTAAAGAAATGATGAGGTATAATCGAAGTATGATTGGATGATAATGTAGAAAGTTAAAGGTGTGAGGAATTATTTATTTATATGAGACATAATGATATCCTCAAATGAAAACAAACTTTAATTAATATGAGGGATGCAAAGTGATATGGAATTGATAGATAAGATCAATAAATAATAAATGGACTCGAAGGGTGATTGTGTTATACATAAATAATATATTAATAATGAGTAAGGATATATGATAGATTAATTGGTTAGGCAGTGTATACAGAAGCAAAGATACGAAATATTGGATAAGACTTTAAGCTGATGATTAGAATCAAAGTGAGATTTGACTACCATTTTGGGTGACTAATATTTGATATATGGGAAGTATTTAACTCCGTTAATTATGATGAAAAGAATGAAATTTATAGATGGTTATAGGAAAAAGGGCTAGACGTTTGGATATGTTAGAGATACTAGATAGAGATATTTATAGAATGATAATTGATGATGAGTTTAGGTTAGATTGAGTAGAAACAATTAAGATAAGAGATAGTGAACATATTTAAAACAACTAATTAATGTTCAGAAAGGAAAGTGAATTGAGATGGAGAGTAAGGTCAAATAAAAAAATATTATTTAGAGGTTTGGTATGTAATAGACGATAGGATTGTTTGAAGAGACGAGCAAATGATAGATTTCAAATTTTGATAATGGTTTTGCAATGAGTAAATGCATAAGGATGGTTAGAAAAATGTTTGAAGTAGAGGGATGATACATATAAATGGGAGGATATTTTTTAGGGTTAACACAAGAGTGGATGGTAATTGGTCTTGGGAGGAGAAATAAAAGTTGACTGAGGAAAGGTTTAAAACCTAGAAGTAAAAGGATTATATGTGGCTTAAATGCTTATAAATAAGGGTTTAGACGAATTTGTAATGATTTGGGAGTAAGACCATTGTGCTATAGATTGTTCAAACATGATTAAGTCCTAAAAGTGTTAATTCGGGGGTTGTAGGAACTGAATATGAAAAAGGTTCAAATAAAGAATGTGGATTTAAGTATGAACGAATTTACAGGATAAATGGTGGTATATGGAATTTTTATGTGAGTTATAGTTTAAGGAGTGTATGTTTTAAATGGAATTACAATTAGTCAAAATTGTCCCATGGATTTAGATTTGAATTTATGCTTTCTTATAGCTATAACTTGTCAAAAGGGAAGTAGAAATGATCTAAGATTTGAGAAATGTATTAGATGGCAAAGGGGAAAAATGATTTGAAATCTTTTTTTATTGCTAATTAATGATACATTTTAAATGCGATGAGGTAAATTTATGGTATTTTTATTTGATTTTACGAACAACAAATTCGTGAGATGAATTTGATAAATTGACTTGCATTTTTTAACTGATTTTATCATAAATAATTGTTTTTAAGATTGAGGATATTTTGGGAATGTTTTAACAAGAAAGAGAATTGCAATACTTTGAATTAGATAGGTGTTGATTAGATTTTATTTTCAATTATGTTAAGAATGAAATAAATGTTTGGGTATTTAAGTAAGGAAAAATGTTGTGTTTAATAGTCATAGTAAAATTTCTATTATTTGATATGATACCCTTAAAAGGATTTTCCAAGATATTCTAAATTATAGCTTTATTTGTGCATGCATATTTTTGGGATGATAATTTTTTAATTACCTTACAAAGTATTACACTCATCCTTTTCAAGAGTAACACTTCAAAATTTTGTTCTCAAAATTTTATTAAGAGGGGAAGAGTTGTCATGCCCCAAATTTTAGTTTTCTCAATTACTATTTAGTCCCATTAATTAATATTTTCCCATATATTGTGTTTTTTTCTTATTTTTTATTCTTGAACTTGAATTTTTTAAGTATTTTACATTTTGATGCTTAGAAAAAGGATTTTTTTTTTCTAGAATTAGTTATTGAAGAGATAAGAGGGGGATCCATGAGATAAGGGGACAACACTCCTACAGGAGAAGAGGAAGAGAGGGTGAAGGAAGAAAAAAGGAAGAGGTTTAGAGGAAGAAGAAGACTTGCTTTCCAATAATAGATGAGCAAGATTACATCCCTTCCTAAACCCCTATTTAAATGAATTTTTTGTGATAATTTTGAGTAAAATTTTAATGAAAATACTAATCTTTCATGGTTGTTTATATGTGTTCTATATGGTTGTAAAAAGGTTTAAGGAAATATGGTTTAGTTTGTTAAATATAGGTTAATAAATGTAGTTGTTATGTTTTGGATGTAAATGATTGAGCTATTTTACTCTAATTATTTTGGGGTCAAAGTTGAGAATTGGACTAAGTATAAAACATAAAAGTTGTAGATATGGATGTCTAGTTTATTCTCATAAAAGGGAAAGTCTATAGTTTAGGAGATACGGGCAAATTTCTTAAACTAGTTTATCTAGTAGGACTGAAGTTGAATATGAGATTGTACTCATAATTTGAGGGCCTAGAGATCTAATTTAGAAGTTGGTTAAAACATAAAAGTTGTAGATTTATATGTTTTGTAATTTTTTGTACAATGGTTTGGATGCACTCATAATGGTTTGGGAGATATAGCTAATTTATCATAGGCTATTCAAGTTGTTATGACATCATATATATTATATTGTTGGAAGCTAATTTCAAGGACTATATGAATTAGATTTGGGAAGGTGTTCAACATGAAAATTATATGTATCTCTCTCTCTCTCTCTCTCTCTTTCTCTCTCTCTCTCTTTCTCTCTCTCTCTGTGTGTGTGTGTGTGTGTGTGTGTGTGTGTGTGTGTGTGTGTGTGTGTGTGTGTGTGTGTGTGT
>JAOSBL010000002.1:23205315-23221776 GCA_027568915.1 Erythroxylum roraimae
GTAGATCTCGAAGTCCTCTTTCCAATGGTCCAAAAACAAAGTCAATCCGACATCTGTAGCAAAAGTTATGGCATTCGCACTGAGACATGTACATTATAAGTAAGAGTATAAACGTGTGGGAGTATTTTGGCCATAACTTCTTCACTAGATCCTTTCTTTGGCTTCTCGCTCAGGACCTATTGTTAACCAATCAAGAACGACTTCGGCGACATCTGACTCCAACAACTGCGTGCCATCATTTTCAGGCAGACGAGACTTCCTTACATGTCATGAGAGACTACCCCAGAGCGCGAGGACTATGATATAATTTTCCTTTACTTCACATTTCTACTAACTCTTTTGATCTTCCTCTCTCTGATTGGCTCTAGGTCAACCTCCAATCGCAATGGCGGCTCAGAGCCCTTGCTTGGCCCCTCATATTTGGTACAACTTGTTAGTTTCTGTGGTCCTGGAGAAACCGGTTTATCTTCGACGAACACTTCCCTTGGCCCAGATCTCCTACGTCCACAGTTTTGGTCTATACTCAACAGATCCAACTTGCTTCGGACCGACAAAGCAGGAGTGGACATGGCCCCCGACCGCGACAGCAACAATTCATTGGATGGAGTCGACCCGCTACTGGCTGGGTGAAGCTGAACACAGACGGGGCATTCAAAAGCTCTTCCGGCTTAGCTACCGCTGAAGGACTTATACGCAACACCGCTGGTGATTGGCTCGGCGTTTTTGTCCAGAACCTCGGTCGGTGTTCTACCATCGATGCGGAACTTTGGGGCGTCTACTTGGGGTTGACTCTGACATAGGAGCTCAGTTTTCGAAAGATTGAATTAGAGCTAGATTCTCAAGCGGTTATTAATATGCTCTCGGATTTCACTACCCGCATCCAGTCCCTTAATCCGCTCGTGCTGGGCATCAATAAGCTACTCAATCGCAACTGGGTAGTTCTATCCAGCCACATTTACAGAGAGGGTAATAGGAGTACCAATTGGCTCGCCAATTTTGCTGTAAATTTCAGGTTAGGGATAACTACTTTTATATCTGCCTCCTTGGGGGGTCACTCGATCCTCCTGGAGGATATTTCTGGGATTAGCCTTCCCATACTAGTTTAGTTTTGTTTGGAGTTCCCTTGTAACCCAAAAAAAAAAAAACTATGCCCAAATCATGTAATATTCTTTTTCTCAATGACTCGCAACGTTCTTTTTCACTTTCCTTTCAGGCAACCTTTTTTCCTGATAACATACTTCTACTCCAAATAATTATTACAATGTGTGCTTTCCCATCATTTCAATATCTCAGGTTCAAGTTTCTTTGATGCATGTAATAATAATAATAACACTAATTAAGATGATGCATCTTTTTCATATTATTCCCTTGTGTTATTGTACAGTTGATTTAGAATCATTGTCGAGAACACAATTGCGTGAAACTATACTTTAATAAAAACAATGACTCGAACTATATCTATTTGAAAATTCCGAAATATTGTTATTTGGAACTTTGCTTCATAGGGCAAAACAACGTAGCTAAGCCCTGATGCACTGTTATTTGAAGCTTATCATAGGTCATTAGAGCTTTCCTATGACACATGTATGTCCCTATTCCTCTGGCTAAGACTTCACCATCTACATCTATGATACCGCCTTTAGTTGGTTCCCCAACGAGTTGACCAGGCTCCAAGATGAATGCTTTCACCTGTTGTTAGTCATAAAACAAAAACGATATATGATTTAAGTGCCGTTGATTAGAAAGGGTGCTTTCTTTGATGAACTGACCTTTAGATACATCACATCTGGTGATTTGATATGTTCTCCACTGGTCAGTTTTGTCATCAATGACAGCAACGATAACTTCGTGCACGGCTTGATGAGGACCAAGTCCAAACAACCATCTGAGAACTGAATCAACCGTAAAAGTTGGTTAATATAAGTGTAAACTTCAACATGTTCTTCTCTTTTTTTTTTTGGGAAAAATAAAGATAGAAAAGAAAAACAAGTTAAGGAAATGAAAAAGCAAATGCAAGGTAAATTGAAGTTACAAAGGAGAAGCTTACATTAATAATTGTTTGAACAGGAATAGGAAAGTATGTATGAATAACATAGGCTTGCATATAAACCGTCTTTACAAATATGGAAATAAGGGTGGAAGAGATGAAAGCAAGTGAAACCAACCTTTGCATCAGGTGCCGCCAAGGTAGTCTCACTACCCCAAGGCACATTGTGAAGCCAAATTGAAACAAATGGTCCATTAATAATCCTCCAGTCCAGATTCAAAAGGTCAATATCAGCTCCTTGGTAACCCTGTTGAATTTGAACAGGCTGCTCTAAGCTACTAGGATCGCATGTAACCACAGCAGATTGACCAGTATAGCTGGTTGGCTCACCATAAGACTCAAAGCCAGCCGCAGGCACAAAGCAAATATGCCCATCATATTTCCTCATATGGATTATTCGCTGAAGGGCCTATATGAGGGAGCAAGGAACATAAGGTTTAACAGTAAGCCAAAGTTAGAAAACAGAGGACCCTAGCAAGCTATCTCATGGTTTTGTATAGCATATAAGAAACCAAAAATAGATAACAAACAATAAGAAGTGTCAATTTAATGCATTAAACCACTCACTGCATGCATCTTCCAATTTTGAATAGGCAGAGAAGTCAACATTTTGTTATAGACATATAATGATCTAAACTTACAAGAGAAAGGGTAAATTTTGAGCATGATTCTCGCGATATCAAAGGGAGAAAATAAAGATTTAAAAAGATTGAAGAATGTATTGTCTGCAAACAATTGAAGTTTCATCTAGTGATTTAGTTAATTGAGCCTAGCATCTGCTGAAAATTCATTTCATAATAGAATAACACTGTTTCCAAATTAATAAAACTTAACACAGACTATTTTTAACTAATATCATACGATGAAGCCAAGCACAAAAGGCTAATATGTTTTTAGCTAAGCAGTATGTTAAATGAAATTTGCACCAGCTACCTTGATCAATGGAATGTCAATCCATTTTCAAAATTAGGACAAGGTGATGACAGATCCAAGAATTAACTAATTTGACCAAGCTTATAGTAATTACAAATTTCAAAGAAAGAAGAGGGGAAAGAAGTGGGGATAAACAGAGAAGATGTTAAAAATAAAAGCAAAAGAGTATAATAACAGATAAGAAGTTGAATGTTCGAATAGATATTTAACATACATAAAACTCAATGCGTGCACTCCCCATCCACCTGTATCTTTCGGATTCAATATCAATATCTGCCACCAGACCTTAAACAAAATAACATAATATCACTCAATTCAAGTAAGCTAGGAAATCCAAAGGCAACATCATAAAAGCCAATAGTATAAATTGGTTGAATGCATACTACAACTAAAGCATATGTAAATATATACCCCATGCAAGCATCAAGACACTAAAGAATTTGGTCCCTCCTTGGGTGATAGTGGCTACATCCAGGGAACATTTATGGCCTGACAGCATGTGTAAATCCTTTGGTTAGAAAGCTGCAATTGAATTGTTAAGGCAAATCTTACTTAACCTTGAAATATTCTGTGGCGTGTTTAACCTCGTATGATTGCAAGAACGGCATTAGCTGCTGTACATGGCTCTCCAACTGAAGCCAAAGTAGATTTCACCATGCCATTTCCTGTACCTGCATCAACACCACTATGTGTCAAACTTCTGGAAATGCTCTTGCTAATCCTCAAGCTTTCCAAGCATTTTACTACAATTTGCAATCCGCAAGCTCTCAAATCATGCTACAAACATGAGGCAAGCCACAAATAATAATTCATTAAAATGATCAGTCCACAGGTTGGCTGGATTGAATAACCAATATATCATGCAGAAAACTAGTTATTAAATTGTCAACAAAACTATATCAAAACAATGCCCCTGAAAACTTCCTACACTATTATGCTTAGGAAGCAGTTCATGCCAGGGAGAAAAAAGAGAAAAATAAAAAAACCTCCAGGAATCATTCCAATAGGAATCTTTATTGCAGTACTCCAGTCCTCTCTTCCTAAAAGCCCATTTACCACCTACTAAGAAGCACGATAATAGTAAGAAACAAAGAACAATAATCAGAAAGCTGAGCATGTAGAAATGTTGTATATCATCACAACTTGATACTAGTTATGCTAGCAGTGCAATGTCTTAACTTGATTGTTAGACACAGTAACAGTATAGCAGTAGGTTGTACATTGCGCCTTTTCTAAGACTTAACAAGTCAAAAGCAGAAATACTGATACACATGTAAATTGGTGACTTAACAAAAGTCAACAACTAAAATGTTTAAGAACTCAGAGTCCCAAATTTCGAATAGAAATAGCTTAACTGGATTTGTTTAAATTTTTTAAAACTTTCCCCAAAATAATTTTAGCAGACCATAAGAACCAGGCTATAAACTCATTGTATCACTAAAAACTATCAACAAGTTTTCTTGATTTACACAGCTAAACGAGATAGTGACCACACCTGCAAGAATTAACCATAAACTACTGACCTCAACAAGGATGCCGTCTCCACTGACACAAACAATTCCATCATATTTTGTCAAATCCAAAGTGCTAACAACATCCTTGGCATGAAGTTGGCGCCTAGTTTCTGGCAATGAATGATTTATCAAATCCAATGACTCGAGAACATCAATAAACATGTATCTAATTTGAATACAGGAATCCAAACCTTGCAATGTAATTTGGACCTCGGCATCCTCAAATAGAGGTTTGACAACATCAAGAAAAATCTTCGAAGCAGTCTTATTCCCTCCGTACGGATTGACAAATACAAACAACCTCTTTGGCCGGCCTGTTGGAAAGTGCAAGTTCAACAACATAAATATCTAAACTCCTGGACCACTGCGGTGCCGTCAGAAGACCGTGTTTCTGTTTGTATATTTTATTTCATTCTTCTTTCAATTTTCGGACTAACCAAACAGCACCATGAAAACAATAAATACCAAACAATTACCGAGAGAATCGAGATAATTCCGGAGATGTTGACACCAAAGCTTCTTAGAGTCGTTGTGAAGAGGTTGGAACACGAAATCCTTCCTCACCAGAGCTCCGCCGCCAGAAAAACAGCAGATACTGTGCTCTTTATCAACCAAAGCCTTGACCCTTATCTCATCTCCCTCAATTACATAGCCAAGGACCTGTTTTTCTAAGCTGAAAAGCCTCTGGCCATTCTCTGTCCACCGGAGCTTTCCGTCCGATGTCAAAGTCAAAGGTGTAACAGTGCCGTTTACAAGGACCCGGTCCGAGAACACGGGTTCCGTTAAGCTCTCGGGTTCATTCATATTTGTCAGAGCAGGCAGTCACGACTTTCTCTGTTTGCGTCTGTCGCTTGGCTTGGCCTCTCTGCTCTTTGTTGGTGAATAACGTAAAGGAGTTGCTTAGTGACGAGGGCCGGTTTGATTCATTTATATATGGAGAGCCTGAACCCGGTTCCTTGACGTAGACAGGTGATTTTAATGTTTCTTGGGGTTGTAAGCCAGACGACGTTCGATGGTCTGGCTCTCACGGGGTAGTTGGATAAGTGCACGCGCCTTGGTCGGTCGCGGATTGGATGGAATGCTTGTGTTTGAAGTTTATTTTATGGATTATGTTTGTTTCGTGTTCTTTTTAAACCGTACGCACGGCATTACAGTCTTCTTTCAAGCTTATAAAATTGAAAACAGATATTCTGTCCAGTTTTATTCTGTCTTATTTTGTCTTATAAAATTTTAGTCATTTATTTTACGAGATCCACGTAAGCCTCATACGGGTCCTAAATAAATAAATAGCTAAAATTTATTAGACATAATAAGACACCATAATATTGGACAGAAGATTTAGACTCTATAAAATTGTAATATCGATTCAATTTAAAAATATTACTTTTTTAAGTGAATATAAGTAATGTTTTAAAATTATATCATTGATGGATTTAACAATAAAAATTTTAAACTAATTAATTTTTGGTTTAATTTTTATTTTTTAGTTTGATTTAATTTAATAATCTTGATTGTTAAAATTAATCGGTTTATTAATTAATCAAATCAGTCTTTATAAATTAATTAATTTTTATAAATTAAAATAAATAGATTAATTTATATTTAACAGTTTTCTTTTTAATTAAATTTTAAAATTTTGGGCATAATATATTTAATTATTTTTTAATTTTTTAATTTTATTTAATTTTGTATCATTTAAATTCTCATTTTTGACTATATTTATTTTCATCAGTATTATCATTCTCTATCTGCTAGTTTTTGTTACGGAAAGAGTCATGGTTGATTGGATCTTAGCTAACGCTTCGCTCATTTTTTGTTATGGAAAGAGTCATGGTTTGTTGGATCTTAGCTAACGCTGCGCTCATTTCATGCGTTTTACACCTTTTATAATGTATCAGAAGTGCGTCATATCTTCCTCTCTGATGCACCAAAAAGAGGGAAAACACCCATTGTAAGGTTTTCAGGGTTTTTTTTTTTTTTTTGGATAAATTAGAGGAATATAATAGAAAAGAAAAAATATGTACGATGCGTCCGTTTACAAGTGTCACTAGGGACTCGGCGAGCTAAAAAAGTAACTAGGCTCACGCAAGGCAAGACAGAAAAAAACACTCAAAACAAGGAGAACTGAAGCAGGGAATGAACAAAATACTGCCAGTCAAAGCTAATACACTAGGAGCTCCACCGAAACCAAAGCTTCTATAAGCCATGTGAAAAGCAAACTAAATTCCCAAGCCCTGTAGAAGCAAACCAAATGAGAAGGCTGCTCATGGACACCCCAGGCACCGAAATGGCCAAGGAAGACTGCCACCACGTAGGGAGTGCGTCGAACTACCGGGATGGCTAAAGCAGGCATGACCTGGCCAAAGAGACCCCGCACGCTGCAACCTGAAAATATCGGAACATATAACCTGCAAAAGAATAGATGAAGCTAAATATAAAATTACCTCCCCTCGGTGTGTAGGCTGAGAAGTTCCCTAACGGAGGAGATAACTTTAAGAGACGTTCTCTCCTCCGCCATTGCTTCATTCGTGAAGGTTCTAACATTTCGTTTAGCCCATATATGGTAAACTGTAGTGGAAAGCAATAGAGGGAAGTAAATGATGGCCGGAACACTAGTACTAGAAACAGTGCTATACCAGGAGAGGATAGCTGAAAGAGTTGAACGGTTGTGAGTGGGAAAATTAAAACGGGTGAGACAATGTTCCCAAATTGTATGAGAGAAAGGGCAGGCAAAAAATAAGTGATCGATCGATTCATTTGCTGAGAGGCACAAGGAACAGTGATTAGGAGTGTAGAGGTATGGAAGTCTATCCCGGGTTTGAAGCTTACGCTGGAATGCTAGCCACAAGATAAAGGAGCAACGAGGTGGACTGTATTTAGACCATACCAGTTTGTGCCAAGGAACAACCGGTAGCGAGGGTCGCAAGAGTTGATAAGTAGACGCATTGGTATAGCGCTTAGTAGGACTCTCTAGCCATTCTAGGCTGTCAGGTAAGGTGCAATTAGGTAAATAAACAGGAGGCTCAAGGTGTCGAAGGAGGTCCACAGAAGCCTCCCCCCAGCTCTGAGCATCATTAAGTATTACGTCAGAGACACGGGCTGTGAGTAGAAGCGCCGAACCATTGATCTCCCTAGGGGTGGCCAAGGTGCTCAAAATTTCACGCGGGTGCCACGAATCCTGCCAAAAAAGAGTAGACATACCGTTTCCAATCCTAAATCTAAATTGATGACACAGCTTGTCCCAAACTATTAAGAGCTTTCGCCAACTCCAAGAATTGTTATAAGTAGGAAGAGCACTCCAAAAATTTGTCCTACGCAAAATAATTGTATGAACCCACTTAACCCACAGAGCCTCCCAATCCTCAAACAAGTACCATATCCGTTTTCCTAAAAGAACTTGATTCTAAGTAGTGCAACCTACTGATAGAATGTTATGATCCATTATGTATCATTTTTAATTTTATTTTTTTGTTTTCTATTATGGTTTCATAATTAATATCTATTTGAAAACTAATATTCGTTTTTTAATTTAGTATGTTCAAGAGTCTTTAAAAATCAATTTTAGTATTTAAAATACTATCAGTACTCGTATTTGACATCAACTCCTATTTGATTTCTTTTATTTTAATTTAAGTTATTTAGTCCTTTAATATTATAAAAATATCAATTAAATCCTTTTATTATTTATCGTGTACAAAACCTTGTTGATAATGATTTATTTAACATTTATATTGTTAATTTAACGGTTGATAATCTTAAATAAATTATCTCTAGTATATATGAAAAATCGAAATTTGTGCATAATAAATAATAAAACAATTTTATTTATTTTTATAATAACTTAAAAGGACTGAAATAACTAAAATCAAGGTAAATATGAATTAATGTGATGTATGATGACTAAAAATATAGATTTTCCCTTTCAATGTATTAAGTAATAATAAGCTATAATATGCAATCATTACTTTTCTAAGAGGGGTTAAAAGATACCAAATCAAATCCTCTGTTCTAGTTACTCTGTTCCAATTTTGTTTCATTAAATCTCATCCATATATTTATGTAGAGTCTACATAAATGTGTGAATAAGATTTAATAGAACATGATAGGAACACCATAACCGAAACAGAAAATCTAATCCCAAAAAATACTCAACTTCTAGTTTGAAACTATTGGCTTGTTTGGTTGATAGTTGATCAGCTAATTTTTAGCTGATTAACTAAAATCGGCGATTTGACTTCATCAAAAAGTTATTGATGTTGTTTGGTTGTTGGCTGGTTGAGTTGACTGATTCAACCCAACCAGCTAATTTGTCAAAAGCTGTAAATGAGGAGTGTTTTGACCAAACAGCTAAATTATGATTTGACCCTTAATTCTTACCGTTCACGTTAGTCATGCTCACAGGGCAAACCCCGTAAAACATACAAACCTAAAACATAGAAACCAGGGGTGACTTACATGTTATGTTTTATGGGGTGTTTTATGGGGATGAGGTTTGTATGTAAGATTTTTTTTTTTATTTTTTGTTGTTATTATTACTATTATTATTATTATTGTTAGATTTTGTTGTTATTGTTGTTGTTGTTGTTGTTATTGTTATTGTTGTTGTTATTGTTATTATTATTTTTTTTGGTAATTTAATTATATTTTGTTGTTATTGTTGTTATTGTTATTATTATTATTATTATTCTTAGATTTTGTTGTTGTTGTTGTTGTTATTATTATTATTATTATTAAATTTTATTGTTGTTATTATTATTATTCTTGGATTTTGTTGTTGTTGTTGTTATTATTATTATTAGATTTTGTTGTTGTTGTTGTTGTTGTTGTTGTTATTATTATAATTATTATTATTGGATTTTGTTGTTATTATTATTATATTATTATTAGATTTTGCTATTATTATTATTATTATTATTAGTTTTATGTTTTTATTAGAGTTATAAACTTAATTTTTGTATAATTAAATATTTAAAATCTAAATTATTATAAAAATATTCAACGAAATACTAAGATATATAATATTCATACCCTTATAATTTTTTTAAAGTTATGTCCTCATATGTCATTTTACAATAAACACTTAATACTAAACAGCTAATTTTACTAAACATCAAATAACAAATAGCTAATATAATCCGTTGGTCAAATCAGCTGATAGAATCAACTATCAACTAACAGGTGATAGAATCAACTAACAGCTAATACAATCAGTTGACTTCCAAATAAGGCCTATATGTCCATATATCGTTCTCCTATTTTATTCTTCTAAAGATTATGGGGTAAAATATCTATAAATTAATAACATACAATACTTGTTTCAGATTTACAAAGGAGTCAGTTTGGAAAACTACAATTTTTTAAATTGTAAATTTAGAGTTTTGTTTTTTAATTTTTTATAAAAATTTATTTGTTTGAAATTAGTAAAAAAAATTTGTTTAATTTTATTTTTCTATTCTTTTTACTATTAATATACAATTATATATTAATGTTAAATTTAATAAACTAAGTTTTATTTTTAATAGTTACTATAATTATTAAAAATATGATTGTTTACATAATTAAAGAAATTTGTTTGACAATTCAATATAATAAGATTCTAAAATAAAAATAAAAGTTTAATTAAAAAATTTTAATTAATATATTTTAAAAATAGTTGTATCATTTAACAAAAAGTCAATCAATTTAAAATTTTATTGTTATAATCGTTTCCCATTTGTCCAATAATTTCATCTGATTTCTAGATGTTCCTCAAAATTGTGTTAGAGTAATCTTATCCTTCACTTAATTTTCTATTTTTGGAAAATTGTTTCAATTAAAATTTAGCATCTTTATTTATACTTTTCATAATAAATTCTTGATTTTCAATCAATTCATCATTTTATCTATGCATTATAATAAAATTATGTATTATAGAAGAAGTAATAATAATATTTTCTTTCTTTATAAAACTTACCTAAATATATAATGAGCATAATATTAAAAAATAACTTAATCAATTTCAATTATTATATTTATAATAAATAATTGCATACCTCGCGGAGGTATAAGAAATTAGTCCACTAAATTTGTTAAAACCTCAAGAATCATTTGTATACCTTTTTCTCCAACCATGGTGTATGTGACACATGTCACATTACCAATAACATATAATATTTTAGGCTATATCAATTCTTTTACCCTTATATGATACTTATTTATTGGTTGAAACATATGCCTCAATATATGTAATATTTATTGTTCCTATAAAATCGTATAAAATAAAGTTTATAATATTGAAAGAGTTTACTCAATATAAAAGTATAATAAAAATAGCAAACATGTATAGTATGTTGAATTTTATGAGGTATACCGGTGAAGGATGGTAAAGTATTGACTTTTTTTAAAAAAACTAATTGCATAAAAGAATTTGTAAAGATACTTTAAAATTTCCGAAGTCGAATGTTAAAAGTGCTCTATATTGATTATTATCTCAATATGCTCTATCGTTATTAAAAAATTTGTTTATTCCATAATTAAATGACTAATCATTTTAAGTCTGTTAAACTTTTCAAACCATCATATAATCTTAAAAAAATCTTCTTACTCATTCTTAAGTTCTCAAAAATTCTTACACTATTTTCATTCAAAAGTTTCAATATCCAATTATGATTTGATAGAACAGTTGTACTTAGCTACCTATGAAAATAATAAATATTTGTACTCTTCTATAGCTAGAGAAATCAAAATTGTCATAATTGTTTCATCATCTGAATTTGATTCAAAATTTAATGAAGATGTCATGTATCTATACCACCATTTAATAATTAAGAAGATACTAAAGTATAAATGCTAAAATTATTCTGAGGCACTTATTCATATAACTTGATTTTAAAAAGTTATTACCAAACATTGATTCAAGAGGTTTATACAAAACATACAATTAAGATATTTAAACTATAAAGTAGTTCTTAATACAAAATGTCCTAAACCAATAATAGATCAATCCTCAACAATGTGAAACTATAAAATTGGTCCCTGGAAGACACATGAGAGGGGATAAATTGTGTATGTTGATTTTTTGTTCTATTTCTAAACTAATTAATTATTATAATAAATTCAAATATTACACAAAATAATCACAACAATAAATTAAAAAGAAGGTAAAAAAAGAGATATAAGTTTGATTTATAGTGATTCAACTAAACAATCCTCAACTTACATCAAATTATCAAGTTTTACTTAAAAATTCACTACCTTCTTCCTTTAATAAGTGAATAGTAACCTTCTATACAACATTTCTTCTGTTATATAAAGAGGAATCCTTACAATTGTCTTGCTTTGCTATAAGTGAAGAGTAATCTTTTACAAATATTGTTCAAGGTCAAAAGGAACCCTAACAAAGTAAATCCTAAGAAAATTTTCCGTTTTAATAATTATATGTGTTATGTAACATATATATGGACTGTCTAATCTCTTAAGGCTCTTAATAACTCTCTAGTGTACCTAACTATCTCTCACAACTCATATGTAGTCTATATATACTTAAAAAAATCTAAAATAGTAGTTAAAAATAAAATTAGATGTTATTAGACGACTAATATGCCATATTGGTAAATTAATATATCGACCAACATTAACACAAACTCACAATACATAATTTTGTTGCCTTTCAAACCATATTGATGGGTCATATCGACACATTGATCGACTAATATGCAATATAGGCGACCAATGTATCAATCAATAGATTAACTAATGTAACTTTACAAACTTATGGTACATGACATGTTATTTTTCAAACTATATTAGTTGACTATATAAGCATATTGGTCAACTGATACAACATACTAGTCAACGAATATATCAATCATTATGGTTATGAACTTACTATATATATTTTCACTTTCTTCTAAGAGACTTTGTTTGATTAATATATAACATAGGTTAACCATTAACAAAAAAACCCATTTTTGACAAAAACTTGATATAAAATAATTTTAAAAGTTTCTCAAAAGTTTGTTTGAAGATCAAATGACTTTCTTTAAAGATTGAAATAAATTTTCTCTTAATTATTAAATTATTTAACATTATTTCCCTATGTAAAAATAATCATGCAATGTTTGAGTTTCTAATTCATTGAAATATTTAAAATAAGATTACAAGAAGGATTACAATGATTTACTTAAACTTAATATACTTGATTCCTTCTTTCTTTTTTTATTCTTGGCTCTTTATTTGAATTTTATATGTGTTTCACTTTGCTCATTTTTTACCCTTTGATCACTTTTGCTCAATTTACATTTTTATTAACTTACTAATATCATTAAGAATAGATATATTAGTAGTATATGTTGCAATCTTCAAAGCTACATGTTATAACATCACTTGGCCTAATATATAACCAAAGAGAAAGATCATCCTTGCATGTGATATATCCTTATTTTCAACTACTCATCAATTATAACCAAGACATTTTTAAGAATGTTAGAATATGTAGTCTTTAACTTCTTTTTTTATGGCATTTTCTTTCTTTAAAAGGAGAAATTGAAACTTAATCTTTTCTATTATTGAAGAAGACAATTCATCAACATCGATTCTATGTCCATCATCTTTGTTATTTGATTTTATTTAATTAATGGATGTGCATGCAAGCCAACTACAGTTGCATTTCAAAAAATGTAGCATAAGTCTAAAAATTTGTTGCATCATTTTTTAAGTTTATATGTATGTGTATATAGATATATATGTAATGATGAAAAGTGTATAGTAGAAGAAATTATAATAGTATATATATCAATAAGAAATATAGTGCTCTACCTTAAATAGATTATCCAAAAATTCATCTATAACATTAACTTTTTACTAGTCTACAAGTTAGAATAGTTTCTAGTCTCTTTGAGTAAATTCTTAAAATTCTTCAATCTCACCCTTAATTCATATATTGTTTCAATATTCTTTAATTGGCAATCACTATACTCGTTATTAAATTTTTTTGAAGATTTATCTTAGTATTCTTCTGACTATACTTAGAAAAGGTAGTTGTTTATTCAATTTCACTTTTTAATTTCTTTAACCATTAATGAAATCAAACATAATATTTCATCATCTATTCGACGTCTTTTTTATTCATTTCCATAATGGGAGCAAGTAAACCTAGTGGAACTAAGGATGAATTTCTTTTATCAATATGAATTGGTCAACCAAGCCACCTTCTACACTTTTGTTTGAGAAATAAATAACCTTATTTAATGGTTCACTACCCTCAAAGGTGGTTACAAACTGATGCACTTATTTGTAATAGGTCAATATAAAGATAAATCAATCCAGACTTTAATTAGCTCTATCATTTCCAATACCATACTCTAATATGTTCATCAATGATGTCTTTAAGATGTTGCTTTTAATGTCTAACCTTTCTTTATTATTATAGTTATAAGGTTGAGGTGTGCCCAAGTCTAAATGTATAAACAAAGAAAAACAAACAATGAATAATAAATATGTCAAGAAAAATGGCTTTAGTTTATGCCTTCCCAATCCATATGAAGTCTAACAATATCAAATCTTTCTTCATTCCTCATATAAAGTGTAAAGCTAATTTTAAAGTTCACTGTGTTAATCCCCTACTTTTATCTCATTTGAGTTTTCTAAAGTTTAATAATTATTTTGGGCAATCCAAAAATGAATAAAATAAATAACTTCCTTAAGAATAAAAGAAATAATGAAAAAGAGTAGATAATATAAGTACCTACTTTGAAAGTTGTAAAATTCAAACAAAAATCTTGATAGAAAGAAAATAATTAGTTGAGGGTAAGACCAATCTAAATATGAATATTCTATATATGCATATAAGATTCACTAAAAGGGAAAACAAATTCAGATATTGACCAAAGGTTTAAGTAACGTAAAATAAAAAAAATGTAGGACTGAAAAAGTTAAGGAAAACTTATAACATATATAGAATACAAAAGAAGAAGCATTATCAACAACGAAAACGAAAAAGAGATTTGAGAGAAAGGAATAGGAATTAAAATAATCCATATAAGACAAGAAATAAGTAGTAATGGTAATGGGGTTATCGAAGCCTTCAAAATTAGTTATGATTCACTATAATCGTAGAATCAGGTCGAATCCTAAGAGAATTGAAAGTTAGTTTCTTAATTTCAATTGATAAAATAAATTTGGGGTTAGGTAGGGTTTTATAATTAATTCACTAATAAACTAAATTTAACAACGAATCAACATAAATCAACTGAGTATTAAAGTGAGAAATTCAATAGTACTTAATTCTGATTCATGGGAAAGATCTCATCCAATTATAACTTTGATTATTGATCTAAAAAGAACAATTTTCATAATTCAAGTAAATATTCATAATAAGTCTCAATTTTTTTATAAATTAATCAGTTTAAACTCAACATTCAATTCAAAACTTACCATCAATTGATTGATTATGATATCATTTCATAACAATAAAATGATGGCAATAAACTTAGTAAAAACAACTAAACCTTAAATTAAATAATTGAGATAGCTACAACCATTCAATTTAGTTTTCTTATTTTTCATAAGTTAACTATGCAATTTCATAAATAATCTACTTACTACTTGTACCAATCTTTCATAACAATTACATATCACTAAATTCATAGATAGCTATAGAATAATTAGCTTCAAATTAATTTCTTAGATTAATCAATGTTGATTATTCATGAAATAAAAGAACACAAAACAAGAAATACTTGAATTAAAATAAAATCTAAGTTTAGAAGAAAACCTCACAAGTTTACAACTAGAATTATGAAGCTCCTTAAATCAAAATATTTAGATTTAGCCACTTATGATTATTGTTTCAATACGAAAAAATAGAAAAAAAAAAGAGATGAAAGATGAAGAGAAAACACACAGAAAAATGAAAAGAGAATTATGGAGAAGATGTGTGACTTTGTTCCCTCACTACAAGAATTGTATTTGTAGTGAAGGTAAAAGTTGTCACTAAAAGCAGTAATATTTGTCACTATTATTAGTAGTGACCAATATTTGAAGTCGTCATCTCCCGTCACAAATACTTTCGTCACTACTAAAATTGTGACTAATTTAAACAATGGTCACAATTATGCAAAACTTTTGTGACACTAATACTGACACTGAAACTTGTTAAATGTGTGATAAAGCTATATGGTCACAATAACTTCATATATTTATAACAAGTTTATCGTTACAAATAATATAAAGTAATGACGAGTTAAGTCGTAACACAACTTCTTTTTATTGTGACAAAATGGCCGACACTAAAAACTATGAAATGTGTGACAACACTATATGGTCACAGCAACTTCATATATTTATGACAAGTTTATTGACACAAATAATATAAAACAATGACGAATAAAGCAGTAACAGTACTTTATTTTATTGTTACAACATTAGCGCCACTAAAATAATTATAAATATTGACAAATTATTTTTCACTAATAATTTTTTTATCAGCGTCCATTACTTCTTGGTCACTAATATTTTATTAAAATAGTGTCAACATCATTTCGTCACAAAAATGAAATTTGATTCTTACAAAAAGTATTGCCACTAACTATGTTTATTATTATCACAAATGAAACCATCAATTCATCAACGGACTTACATTAGCTATAAAAGAAATTTGCATCAGTGTCCATATTGTGTAAAAGTTTTTGTCACAATTATGAAAGTTATATATTACAATAATGTTGTTACTAAAGACATAATATATGTTACAATAAATTTATCAATAATGTGTTCGTGTTTGTCGCAAATAATATAATTAAATTTAACAATTTAATTACTTAATCGATACAAATTTTTGCATTGGTAGCCATAAAATAGAAGTTGTCACAAATGATACGGATTTTTAGTGCCAAGATATTATCATACAAGCAAATAAAAATTATTAGTATATATAAAATATATAAAAATCACCAAAATATATAAAATTCTAATTTCCAATATATTAAA
>JAOSBL010000002.1:23251603-23268988 GCA_027568915.1 Erythroxylum roraimae
CTTCTAGCAAGTGTAGAAAGACATGAACTAACAGATGATGCAACCTTCTAGCAAGTGTAGAAAGATATTTTCAAGTACTATTTGGGAAGAATAAAGGGATAGAGCAATTAAAATGAAACATATAGGCAATATAAGTTAGTTCCAAACCAATCTAGAGATTGTTCATTCTTCTTCATCTTTAACGATTATGTTGATGTGTAAATATTTTCAAGTACTATTTCAGTGCACATGGAATGCTTGTCCTGGGAAGATTCTAAAGAAAAGAGGAGGGAATGGATACCATACGAAAATATAGCGTTTCTATTATAGCAACTAGATTCTAAATGATACATTTACCCTGTATCATTTTGAACTTAGCTAAAAATAGCTACCAACAATTGAAGATAACGGCATAATTTTCATGAAGGCATGCAATCAGATTAATTGCAATGATACAGTATACTCACAAAATAAGGACAGAACTGCGCAGTATTTGAGCTAAGGAGTTGGAATGAAGCAGAGTGGAGAGCTGCATAGATGACTGTAACCAAGATATAAGAAGCACCGAAGCAGAGTGGACAACTACGAAGAATTTATTCACAACAACTGTTCACGATTCATATTCTTCCACCATCTTTATTGTTTGGTAATAACTAAGAATTCCTTACGTAAATTTAGCTGTCGCTATTAAATGTTTATAGTTTGTGTTAGGAGGCACAAACATGCAGGAACACACCATGCAGCAGATGGCAACGCAAGTTGGAAGCATGAAGGCAACGCAAAAACGACGTAGCTGAGGAGAGGAGAAATGACGTAGCAGCACGTGGATTACTGACGCACATTGGACACGAAAACACAGGCGTTTAGTTGCATGGGTTAGATATGTAGAGGTGGAGCAAAAATTAAACAAGGAACAGAAAGGGGGTGATCTGGGGAGCGAGCAGCGGAGTCAGGTGTTAATTTCTCTTCTCATTCACGAAAACGTAGACGTTTGCTGAGGGTGCTGTGACAAAGATTGGGTTATTTATGGATGATAGTCACGACAACGACATAAGGTATTTCTCCTTCTCTGTTTGATTTGTTTCCGCGAGTTGGGTCTTCTCTGTTTGATTTGTTTCTGTGAGTTGGGTCTTCTCTATTTTGATTTGTTTCTGTGAGTTGGGTCTTCTCTGTTTTGATTTGTTAGTAATTTCTTAGAGTTGTATCTGTCCAGATAATTGTGTTTTGTATTCCATACTTACATAGCTCATGCTTTGGTAGAAATACTTGCTCTTAAGTTGTTGAAGTTTAGAAATTTGAAGTCTACATAACACCCATTAACCCATTAAAATGGAAAATTTCTTGATCCAGTGCAGTCTTCAAACTTCTGTCTGTTTTTTAGCTCATAATACTACAAATGTAAATGTTATAAATAATATAGGTATTTTGTCTAAGTTAAGTTATGCAAAAGTTATAATTCTCTTTTCCTCCTCACAACTATATATATTTTTGTTCTTTAGATAAACTTAACTTGCTAAAGTTGGTAGAAAAAAGTCAAACTTAAAGTTGCATTAAACTGGAGAAAGCTCACATGCATATAGTGCAGCAAAATGCCAAAGAGACAAATCTCATTTTAAAAGCTAAAATCAAATTAAATGACAAAAGAGTAATCTTGGGAGAATAGTTGAAAAATCAAATCCGCGAGATCAAAATAAGCATGCAAACACTTCCACATCTTATGTCCTTACTTGGGACTAAAACTAGTGTATAAAGAAATATTATTCACATGAATGTAATGATGTTATCCCATTTAGTACCTTCCCATTCAGAAAGAAATATTATTTACCTAAAAGAAATATTATGCACATGAATGTAATGATGTTATCCCATTAAGAGTGAATCTTTGCATTAACGTGAGGGAAAATAAGAGCTTATAAAGATAGAGAAGTCACAAAGTTTCTGAATAAACATAATGTGTGAAGCCACCAAAAAATGCTCTACTTTGGTAGGTATAACCATCATAATACTTATCTTTTTATGTATCTTGAGAAATAGTTAATGTACTCATCTGTGACATCTGCTGTATTAGCAACAAAATCTTTGAATTGAAAGTGGTTGCATGGTGTAGGGGTTGTGAATCTAACTCTAGTGGTCAGCTTTATGTGCAATCGAATTGTGTAAATTAGTTGTCATAATAACCGTAGAAGTGAAGTTCCATGTACTTGATATATTAGATTTCATTTGTTTTGAAGTTGACCTAAAATGATATCACTTCCATATCATTTTGTACTGGTAAATATCAATTCATTTCTAGGGAACTTAATGAGATCATATTAAGAGACTGTCTATATTTAGAGATACTTGCCATGTCCTTAAGGCTATTCCCAAGTATTTATATCTTTGAGTCTGGTTTTAGTGCCGTAAAAGAAGGTTGAGAGTGGCTGTTCTTCACGTGCCAAAGACTGTAGACAATGATATTTTATTGATGGACAAAACTTTTGGTTTTGACACTGTTGTTGAAGAAGCACAGCGAGCAATAAATTCTGCATACATTGATTCAAATGGCTGATGTTTTTTGTTTTTCAGATTGTGCTTTTCATATGCAATTTTTTGTTTCAATGATTCAAATGGCTGATGTTGGAATTGGTATAAGTGGACAAGAGGATGGCCAAGTTGTTATGGCATCAAATTTTGCAATGGGACAATTTAGATTTTTGGTTCCCCTTCTTTTGGTGTATGGACATTGCAATTACGATGGGTTACATGATATTATATTAGATTTCATTTGTCTTGAACTTGACCTGAAATGATATCACTTCCATATCATTTTGTACTGGTAAATATCAATTCATTTATAGGGCACTTAATGAGATCGTATTAAGAAATTGTCTACATTTAGAGATACTTGCCATGTCCTTAAGGCTGTTCCCAAGTATTTATATCTTTGAGTCTGGTTTTAGTGCCGTAAAAGAAGGTTGAGAGTGGCTGTTGTTGGCGTGCCAAAGACTATAGACAATGATATTTTGTTGATGGACAAAAGTTTTGGTTTTGACACTTCTGTTGAAGAAGCACAGTTATTATTAAATTCTGCATACATTGATTCAAATGGCTGATTTTTTTGTTTTTCAGGTTGCACTTTTCATATGCAAATTTTTCAAATGGCTTATTCAAATTGTGCTTTTCAGATGCAATTTTTTGTTTCAATGATTCAAATGGTTGCTGTTGGAGTTGGTATAAGTGGACAAGCTATTATGGCATCAGATTTTGCAATGGGACAATTCAGATTTTTGGTTCCCCTTCTTTTGGTGCATGGACATTGCAATTATGATGGGTTACATGATATTATATAACTTTTAAGTATTTGATCTAGTTTTGTTCTGGTGAGTGATCCTTGTTTGAGTATTGCAATTATAGTTGAATTTGCATTCTCTTCAATTCCTTCTTTAGTTGAATCTGCATGTGAGGAACCATTATTTAAGTGTATTATATGAAAGTTGTAGAGATCCATATATAACCTTCTTAAATTTGCAGCATTATACCCAGTACTTTGTCAAAACTCAAACTTTCGGATTTGCATCCCACATTGATGTTTATTCCACATTGTTTTTGGTTTGATGTTCATTCCGAGATTCCACATATCTAGATTTGCATCCCACATTGTATCAAGTAAAAAAAATGGAACAATTAAACTGATGTTTTATTAGTAATGTAGTTGTACCACCAGCAGTTTCCTTTTAGAAACTGTTAGGATATAAACTTCATAAGATAAAGCAAATATACTAATAAAAGAAACTAAGAGAAAAGGGACACTCAAATTTTAATTGGACAATAAGGTGCTCACCATTTTTGCAAAGATTAGGGATGACGATTCAGAATGTTTCTAGTCTCTTCTAAATTCAAATTAATAACAAATTTAAGCAGTGTTTTAAAAATTGCACCAGACTAACCGATTTAATCAAAATAAATATAAATCAGCGTTAATTAATCGATTGATTTTACTAAAAAATTGGCCTATTTCTTTAAAACAGGTTAAAATAAAATGAAGCCATCTTTTTAGCAGGTGGGACCCCGATCTTTTAAAACATGTGGGATGTTTTCATTTATTAACTTCTCCATAAGCAAACCATGGGATGATAAGTTGTTTCTTGGACAAAAAATGTGAAATTGGAAAGCAGATGCCCAATCAACGAAATATTAAAATTTACTAATATTTTTATAATTTAATATTTTGAAAATAAATACTCTAAACAAATTTAATAAATTAAATATAATTTGATTAACTTAAATTTGGACTTAACAAATTTTAAAGTCATATTAATTGTAATAAATTAGTCGGGTATTGTTTGGAATTAATAAATTAAATTAATTTTAAAATTTAAAATTTAAGATAAAATTTTGATTTAAACAAACCCAAACAAATCGATTGTCAATAGGAACGGTAACAAGAAAAAAAAGACAGTTTGACTCGAAGCTTTGCCAAGCCGGAAAAAATATTAGTAACAATGTGTGAAGATAAATTGTTTTGTCACAACAAGAAAAAAATATTGGTGACAAAGTAATGTTTTGTTACAATAAAAATAAAATATTAGTCATCAACATATGTTTTGTTACAATTACAATTAATTCCCCCCAAAATAATTTTTCTGCCAAATTTCATAGACTTTTAGTTACAAAACTTAGTGATAAAATAAAGTTTAATACTATTCATATATTGATGGTGACAATTTAGCTGTGAAATATACTAAATTGCCACAATTACCTTTGCATTAGTGACAAAACATATAAATCATCACACATAATCTAAACAATTATGTCAATCAATTGCCTTGGCAATAAAAAATATCGTATTTCTGATGACAAAAATATTTTGTCACAAACAATTGTCACTAAATTACGAATAGTTGTCACCGTAATTATAGTTTGGTTATTGTGACAACATCAAGTAGACACTAATTAATTTAATATTTATTGATAACATTTTTTGTCACAACAAGTAAAATATTGTATGGCAATTAACAGTTTTGTAACAAAAAAACAAAATACTAGCGACGATACTATATTCTATCACAACAAATAGAAAATATTAGCTACTAACATATGTTTTGTCACAATTACAATTTATTCCCGCCAAAATTATTTTTGCACCAAATTTCATAGTCTTTTAATAACAAATCTTAGTGATAAAATAAAGTTTAACACTATTAATATGTTAATAGTGACAATTTAGTTGTGAATAATAGTGACAATTTAGCTGTCAAAAATACTAAATTGCCACAATTACCAATGTATTAGTAACAAAATATAAATCATCACAGATAATCCAAACAATAGTGTTAATCAATTGTCTTGGCACTAAAAAATATCATATTTGTAATGACAAAAATAGTTAGTCACAAAAAAGTTGTCACTAAATTACGAATAGTTGTGACCGTTGTTATAATTCGGTTATTGTGACAATATAAAGTAGACACTAATTAATTGAATATTTATTGACAAAATATTTTGTCACAACAAGTAAAATATTATGTGACGATTAACCATTTCGTAACAAAAAGAAAAATATTAGTAATCAAACTATATTTTGTCACAACAAATAAAAAATATTAGTTACTAACATATGTTTTGTCACAATTACAATTTATTCCCGCCAAAATCATTTTGGCCCCAAATTGCACAGGCTTTTAATGACAAAACTTAGTGATAAAAGAAAAATTGTCACTATTAATATATTAACAGTGACAACTTAATTGTGGAAGATACTAAATTGTCACAATTACTATTGTATTAGTGACAAAAAAAAATAAATCATCACAGTTAGTCCAAACAATAGTATCAATCAATTGTCTTGTCACAAAAAACCTCATATTTGTGACGAAATAATAGTTAGCCACAAAACAATCGTCACTAAATATCTTAACTCTTGTAGTGTCTCTTTTTTCTACTCAAAAAATTAATTTCTTTCAATATTGCAGATA
The DNA here is from genome assembly GCA_027568915.1 of Erythroxylum roraimae. Taxonomy (NCBI): domain Eukaryota; kingdom Viridiplantae; phylum Streptophyta; class Magnoliopsida; order Malpighiales; family Erythroxylaceae; genus Erythroxylum; species Erythroxylum roraimae. The sequence continues at coordinate 23,257,537 of JAOSBL010000002.1, forward strand.
TTCCTTTATAAACAAATCCATCCAAATCCCTACATAATAGAGATGGAAGTAAGTCTCTTATCTAAATTGAAACTTTTAGGGTGAATTTGACATTAGGCGTGATCTCGCCTTCTCCATTATAATAATTTGTCAATTTTTTTTGTGGTTTTGACAAATAATGTTCTAATTTAATCAAATCTCTACTTGTCATCTCTTAATACAATATTTTAAGAGATACAAATATTTTAAAATAAAATTTACATTTTATATATTTTAATCAATACATTTAAAATTGAATTATTTTGAAATCATTAAATGTGAATTATTTATTAATGATAAATTAATAATAAAATTTTATTAACATTTATTAATAAGTATCATATAAAATATAAATTAATTAAATGACTATTTCTTATTTCATGTGAAGTTTAAAAGATTTAGTTTTTTTCACTAAAATAAATATTACACGATAAAAATAATTATTTTTAATTATTAGTTAATGTTCTTTTAAATGAAAAACAAAAGAACTGACTTCATAGAACCAAAAAAGAGAAAGAAAACAAGAAGTTAAAACAAATAAGTCCTTGTAATTAATTAAAAATTAAGAAAATCGATGCAAAGGAGTTTTGTCATCAGGCGCGTGAAATTCAAGCAATCGTAGGGAGGGACTCTTCGTGGGTGTCATGGTATTATTCTCACATAGTTGCACGTTCTAAAATTCCTGGAGCCTCCACACATGTGTTTGACGGTTAAGTCCTCCACGTGTACTTAAAGTTACAAACCAGGGCATTGACGATGAAAACGATACTATTCTTATATGTTTTAATATTTATTTTTTATATTAATTTTATTTCTTATAAAAAATTAAGGCATTTTTTTAAATAATTTTTTATAAAATGATTATCTAAAATTTCCTTTAATATGGTACTTTGCATATTGTTTAATATACTTTAAAAATTATTTAGCATAAATAATTTTATTATAAAATAAAATATAGTTAAAATTAATAAAAATACTTTTTATTTTTATGATGCCAAATAGTTTACTGTATGAAGCTCTTTTTAAAAAGTTGTTTTTATAATTGACAGCCAAACAGCCAACTGGCTTTTAAAAAAAGCTTTTCTTAGAAAAATTTTACTGACAAAAACTCTACTGATAAAATCTCTACTGATAAAAGTTCAACCAAACAGGCCCTTAATATATATACGATTCAACTATCGGAAGTGTGAGTCTGTGTCGATGCCCCCCAAATCCAATGGCCTTTATTGACAACACGCCAAATCTTCGAAGTTTCAATTTCTTTTTGGTCAGAATTCGTCTCAAATTATATCTTAAAATTAGTGATCGTTTTAGGGTATCCTTCGCAAACGGAACGCCGAACAAATACATACACATATTAGCCGACATGACAATAGAACAAACACTTCCTTTTCTCAATATTTTGCCTTCCACGCGAAGATGAATATTCCATGACAACCAATATAGTCCAGCTATGACTTCTACATCAAACCAGTCGAGTGATCCCACTTTACTGCTTGCTCCCTCTTTCCTCTCCTTTAGCAAACAAATGTGGCTGCCGACGATTTGTTTAAATAGAACAAAAGATGAAAGGCACGCATACACAAAAATCTAATAAGGATAAAGCCTCCATTAAATGCCTCCACATGCTACATTTAATGACATGAAGACAAAAATAGAACTTTACTCGATGCTAAGAAAGAGGCGTGAAGCTGAGAAGAAAATAAGGCTTCTGGCTTCGCAATAAATGTGTAAAAACAAGCCTCCATTAAATGCCTCCACCCCACATTAAATGACTAAAACCATTCGCAAGCTTTACTACGAGGATTCAATGACAGCAACTATAAGGTTCATCATCCTAGTCCCTGACATCTCTTGCTTACGCCAGTCTACTAACTTCTCATGCGTAAGTACTGATAAACGTTTTACATTGAAATGGCTCCCAAAACTAACTTCCACCTTTTCTCGTTCGTGGCTATCTTGGTATTCTCGGTTGTCATAGAAGAAGTTTCTGGTTGTCATGGTAGGCTGAGGTGCTTCCATGAAGAAAGCTAAATCCACACACCGAAAGAGAAAAGAAAAAGAACAAATACATACAAGCAGATAGGAAATCACGCACAAACCAAATATGTGAAAAAATTGTAGAAACAGAATAATAGAGCACAAACTTGGAGTTACCATAAAAATCATGACAAATCCTGAAGACGAAGATGCGGCGCAACAAAGAGAAAAAAATTGTTTTAAAATAAAAGAAAACTTATTGTGAAATATTAGGAAAACCTTTTTTTTTTTGTAAATTGAATGTAGTTTTTTTAATTTTTAAAACACCGTGACACAATACTATCTAACCAAACATGTTTTAATAGAAGGTTTCATTTTTAATAAAAATCACAACCAAAAACGGCAAGAAAAATGAAAACAAACTGGGCCTTAAATTTGAAGCTTCTAAAAAAAATCTCTCAAATGACTTTTTTAGATAGAATTTTAGATCAATTAATGGATCTATTTTTTAGTCCCTTTTGTCTTTATGTTTACACATAATTCCGTCAATACTCACAAACTCATATTTCCGTTTATTATGTACTTAACTACTTACTCAACTTGAATATTTATTTTGAGATTTATATAATATTATTTGACTTTTTATATGTTTTAATATTTATTTTCGATATTAATTTACGTATGTTATAATTCATATAAAAGATTTGTTATAATCCATATAAAAGATTTGGTTAAATATATTTTCATTTATGTTTCATATGGTTTAAAAATATATAATAATTAATATATTGTACTTTGCATATTGTTTAATATATTTTAAATAATATTTATATTCATATATAATTTTTATTACAAATAAAATATAGTTAAAATTAAAAGTATTTTTATTTTTATGTTATCAAACAGTCTACTGTACGAAGCTTTTTAAAAAAAGTTCTTTTTTAAATAATTTCTTAGAAAAGTTCTTCTAAAAAAATATCTACAAAAAAAACTTTTATGACAAAAACTCTGCTAATATAAGCTTAACTAAAGAGAGGCTAAATAGATTTCGGAAACTATAAAATTTTAAATTCAATTGTAACTTAATTTTGAGGATTTGATTACTTATTCCATATTAGTTTATAGTTTATAATTTAATTAATTAATTTTAATTTATAAAAATTTATTAATTTATAAAACTAATTATTTTTTAACAACAAAATTATTAAAATGAAAAACAAGTTAAAAAATTAGAGGATTAAAATTTTACACGTAATATTTGAGGTTTTTATTTTTTAATCGTTGAAAAAAAAAAACAGATTTTCAACAAATCCAATGACACATGTCCCCCCGTCACAAAATGCCATCTTCATCATCATCAAGTAGGGAATAAAGAGCTACTGTGACTGTCCCTGACTTTAGTGCAGTCACCATACAAACAGTCTCAACCACCGAAAATTCCGAGACATTTCGCGGAAACTTCTTAGATTCTCAGATGGAACCAAATTTTCTCTCGGCTTTCCTTCTTTGTCCCCTCCTTTTCCTGGGACGTGTATTATTCTCTGCTTTTGCTTCTTCTCCTTCCTGTTCTTCCCTTATGAATAGAGTCTATCTCTCTCCCTTTGGTAAATGACCAAGTAATGATTTGTTCCTTACTTTTTGTGTCTTTGATTGTTTTGTAATACATTTTCTGGGTAATTATAACCTAAGAAAGAGTGAACATGCAAACCAAGTACATTGAGAGATCTAATAACATGTCGCCGTCGGAGAAGAGAGGTTTCGACTCCACCTCCGGTGAAGAAGGACAGCCTACTAGGAAACGCCCTGCTTTGTCTAGGTACACTTGCAACTTTAACTTTCTCCGGCTCTCTGTTAAGATGAAGTAAATTGGTAACTTTTCTTAGCTGAGGCTTTAACCTATTTTTGTGTTCAAGAGAAGTAGCAGCTTTGTTCATCTTTGTTTAACCACACTTTCAGATACAAGCTTTTCCAAACAAACACTAACAGGTTGTGTACTGGGTCGTGTTACGTCATTTGGTTTTGTAATAGAGCGACAACGAGCAACTCAACTTAGAATTGCTACCTGAGGTGTTATTTATTTTTTCATACATGAAAAATTCCCATCAAAATTGACTCTAATATTATTCTGATAAGTCGAAAGCGGATGTTTCTAACTTTTAATTTTTAATTTTAATAAAAATGTGTTTTTAAATTTTTGGTTTTAGATTTTTCTAATTTTTTAAAATTATAAAATTTATGAAAAGAAATTTTTATCTTTTTTTGTTTTTCATAATTTACTTTATTGTCAACTAAATATATAATATTTAATTATTTAATATATTAATTATTAAAAAAATATGCATTACTTAATAACTTTATTTAATTTTTTTAATTAAATTAAATATAATTAAAAATGTGAAAGCAAATTATTTAAGGGGGCGCTTGGTTCAAATTGAGTAATAGTAATAGGAACCGAAATGAATGAGAGTGGATATAATCATTATAATTATAATGATTGGTTAGAACGAATGAATGATTACTATCGCCGTCGATAGTGGTTGGTTTGTTAAAAATATTAAGAAATAAAAATTTCTTAAAATTTTGTTTTACATCAAATTTTAATATATTTTAATTAGTTATATTTAATTATTAAAAAAGAGAAAATATATAATTAATTAATTATATTATAATATTATTTTAATTAATTATATTTAATTATAAAAAGATAAGAAAAAAAGATGAAAGGAGTGTCACTCATGAATGATTGACATTGCTCTTATACTTGAAGGGTATGGAGATACCTAAAAGTTAGATATCATAATACTGTCCCTATAATGATAATATATAACCAACCACTCCTTTTTCATTCTGTAACCATTGAATCCTTCCAAAATCCATCAAGCGAACACCTCCTAAGTTTTATTATCATCACCAAAAAAAATTATTTTTATTTGAAAAAATATAAACTAAAACAAAAAAAAATCAACATTGCACCTATATCAGCACTATGTTGAATTTAAGGGTTGCTGGTCCTTACCTGTGTCAGTACTATGTTGAATTTAAGGGTTGCTTGTCCTTACTTGTTATTCACTTCAAATGAAACATTTGATGCTATCTAATTTCTTTTATCTTTTAAATTTTGTTGCAGCGTGATGTTTGAAGCTCTCAGAGTTGACGCTCTTCAGAAACTTTGCTCTTCATTTGAGCCTATTATGAGGAGAGTTGTAAGTTAGAATGCGTATTTCTAACATACGTAATCCCTTTTTTAAAATATTCATGGATAATGTGCGTTCAATTGTTGACTTGGGTTTTTGCAGGTTAGCGAGGAAGTGGAGCGTGCCTTTGCAAAATTAGCCCCTGCCTTGCTAAGTGGAGGGTATGCTTCTAGCGACTTAGTTTGAAAGGAACTTTTATATTTAATATGTTGGTATTTCACTTTTTTTAATAAGTCTTTTGAATATTTTTCTTCCATCTTTGTATTTTTTAATTAGTTTAAATTTTTTTATTTGTAGTACCTTTTTGTTTTCTTTCAATTATTTAAAAATATGTTTTTTTCTATAAGTTTAACGGAAATAGTCTCTTTAAGAGTGAGACTACGTACTTTTGGATACCTCTCAGCAAGATTCCTATTGGATACTGTTGTTTTTGTACTCTACTTAATTTTCAACTCTTTCTTTGTTTTCTAAGGTTAGATATTATGATTTCTGAAGTTGTTGGATTCTATTACAGCATTACAGGGCACATCCTTGTACATGGCATTGACACTTGTTGTGCTCAACAATGTTACAATGGAACTTATGATTTTGTATTTAGCTTTGTCCACTAGTGTTGGTTGGATGTGGAATTATATTTTCATATCAGGGTTTTTCCTTTTGTTTTTCCTTTTGGGATATGTTAGAGGCGTGGTATATTGTTGGTACCATTGCACTTTTTGTTCTACTTGAAGCTGAGTTCACTTTTCAGCATACCTCGAGTTACCAAGCAATTGACCATACTCCCTGCTAAGATGATCGTGTCCATGCATGATCATGGGTTTTCTTTGCTTCTCAATTTTTTATGCAATTTATGTTGTGATGATAGATCTGATTTCTTGATGTAAGACAAATAGAAAAAATTCCAACTAGTAGCTAAAGCATAAAAACTAACTGTTGAATGCTGTTAGGCTGTTGAAATATCAGATTTCAGGTTTGGCCGCTGAAATATTAGATTTCTGGTCTGAATTTCAGCTTGGAATGCTGGAATTTCATATCTGGTATAGCTGGGTTTTCAAGGTTTGATTGTTGCAAATTTAGGCTAGTATTTTAGGGTTTGATATGGTTAGAATTTAGGGTTTTAGTTGCTGAACTTTCAGGGGAAAATTGCTGAAATCTAGTCAACTAAACAACCTCTCTAATTGTTAGGAATAAGGCATCGTACTTTTGGATCTTTTTAGACTTTGCAGTCAGTGAGATTTCTACTGAAATATTGCTGTTATTATGGTGTGTTAAACAAGTAATTGAGGGTAGGAAACTAGGAATCACTTTTAGGGTCTAATGGAAAATTCAAATTTATAGAAAAAATTCAGGATATCTTCTTCTTAAAGGGTTGAGTACATGTATATTTATAAAAGTTCTTAGAATCCTTTCTCCTTATTCTAATAGGAAAGGATTCTAACTAAAATTTTCAGAACAAACTTAAATCTTATTCTATAAAGAATTCTTTATTCTTAAATAAGCTTGAGTTTTAAATAAATTAGAAAAATATCTAACTTATTATTATGTCTTATATAACGAGGAAAAACTTTAGCATAAAGTAATTTTATGCTCTTGTTGCCCTTGCTGTCACTTCAAGTCCTATTCTTCATTTTACCAAATTAAAGCTTGCACTTAGACTAATTTGTCCTCTTTTATTTCGTTTACAAGCTCTAAGCTCTTTCGCATCACTTTTGTTCAATAATATACACAGTTATCTTAGTTGGCCTAAGGTCAAATTTATTTCTGTTTCTCAATTAGTCTGTTTCACTCATGTTCTGCAGCCTTTACGTGGGAGATGGGAAAATTTCATTGTTCCCTGTTTATTAACAAAGGCTTTGCATGTCAATTGTGCATCCCTTTGCAACATTTTGTTGATCAAGCTCATTGCTTGCGTTTTGCGTGATAAGTTGTTATGCTGACGGTTTAAAAGATGCAGATTGTCTCCCAAACGGATAGAAGGAACAGATGGAAGAAATTTGCAGTTGCAGTTCAGGTCCAGGTTGTCCCTGCCTCTCTTTACTGGTGGTAAAGTAGAAGGGGAACAGGGTGCTGTTATCCATATTGTGTTGGTTGATGCAAACACAGGCCATATTATCACATCTGGTCCAGAATCCGCAGTGAAACTAGATGTTGTTGTACTTGAAGGTGATTTCAACAATGAAGATAATGATAATTGGACTCGAGAAGAATTTGATTCTCATATAGTGAAAGAACGTGAAGGAAAGAGGCCCCTTCTTACGGGGGATCTTCAAGTGACACTGAAAGGAGGCATAGGAACTCTAGGCGAGCTGACGTTTACTGACAATTCCAGCTGGATAAGAAGCAGAAAGTTCAGACTAGGATTGAAGGTTGCATCAGGCTATTCCGAAGCCGTTCGTATTAGAGAGGCAAAAACAGATGCTTTCACTGTTAAGGATCATAGAGGAGAATGTAAGCATTAGCTAGAACTGATTTTAAGAAATATCATGTTTCTTTTTCGGCTTTGTCATGTTTTTTGGAAGATGCTAAAGATGATGTGTTTTGACCTTGCAGTGTACAAGAAACATTATCCACCTGCTCTAAATGATGAAGTTTGGAGATTAGAGAAGATTGGCAAAGATGGTTCATTTCATAAGAGGCTAAATAAGGCTGGAATATACACTGTTGAAGACTTTCTGAGATTTGAAGTTCAAGATGCACAAAGATTGCGGCATGTAAGAATGTAGCTTGCTTGTCAATCAGACTCTTCAATACTTTTGTTATTGTTTCGAAATTCATTGTCCATCGTTTTGTACAGATTCTGGGAAGTGGCATGTCAAATAAGATGTGGGATGTTCTTATAGACCATGCAAAGACTTGTGCTGTGAGTGGAAAACTTTGTGTCTATTACCCCGGCGATGAAAGAAATGTGGCTGTTGTTTTCAACAATATCTGTGAGTTTAGTGGCTTAATTGTTAACGGGCAGTACCACTCAGCCGACTCCCTTTCTGACAGTCAAAAGGTAGCTAATCCTCCGTTCCAGTATTTGTTAAAGTTATTGTGTTCACCAGCTCCTTTCTCTGAAATTCTTGTTGCATTCCGTATTTCTTTGAAAGAAATTTTGGTTTACACCCAGTCTTAAAATCAAGGTCGACAATATTAAATGCATCAAAAAGGAATTTTAAGGAAACCCAACAAATTCCAGTTGAAGATATCTATACTGAGAAAAATAATACATTCCAAAATCTTATCTTATCGCTCGTTACCATGAGGATGGAGGTTCAGAAATTGCAAATGCTTCATCTCTTTCAGGTCTATGTGGACAGCTTGGTAAAACAGGCATATGAAAACTGGGCTCATGTTGTAGAGTATGATGGCAACTCATTCACAGACTTCAAGCAGAACGGGAGCAATATCGTTTCCAATGTTGATGTTCCAAGTGGTCAACAAAATTTTTCAAATTCATGTGGTCATCAAATTGCTGTACCAACTGATTCTGTTGAAGTCCATTTAGAGCACCCTACTATGGACCCCAGTTCAGCAGTTGGAGGTATGTTTTCCATGTACACGATCTTGATACTATGATGGCAACTATAGGAAGTAGAAGATGCTTAATGTTCTTCAATCTTCTACCTTTAGGAAGATTGTCTCTCTAGTGCTTCAATGTCTGCTCTAAAGCTTTTCACATTCTTGTTGGTAGAGCCTCTCCATAAGTTTTGGTTGCTGATTGCCCCAATGCTCTTTCCTTCGTATCAGGGTATAATCATAGTTTGGGATTCCCAAGGCACTCACAGAAGGAAAACCTCAACATGCCATTTCAGTATGATGCTTCTTCAATACCTCCACAAAACCCATTAGTCAGTACCTTGCGGCAGGCACAGTATACAACGAGTGACAATTTGCTAGCTCTTGGTCAACCACAATTATGTACTTCAGGCTTCCACCATATTGGAACATCAAATCTTACTTCATATGAGGCACCTGAGGACTTACTCCCGGAGGCGGACATTGGTATGAGAAGTAATGAGATGCTTGAAAATGAAGATATGCGACATCTTCTGCACATCTTTAACGGTGGGGGTCAAGGTCTTCCCCCGAATGTCGCTGAAGATGGGTACCCTTACTGCTCAAATTACATGGCCGCCCAGTCTCCAAATTATAGCTTTGGCGATGATCCCTCTCGTTCATCAGGCAAAGCTGTCATTGGATGGCTGAAGCTCAAAGCAGCCCTGAGGTGGGGCATTTTTGTTAGGAAGAAGGCTGCTGAGAGGCGCGCACAGCTTGTTGAATTAGATGACTCGTAGTCTTAGTCTTGATCGGTAAGCCAGTGGCGGCACACTCAGCTGGCTTTGATGGTAACACGCTTCCACCCCTAATTAATTGTCATTTAACCAAATGAGACGGTTAAAGTCCAGGTGTTGACCTAATTGTGAGCTTAGCATGGGGATAATAATCTATGTATTACTAGAATTTGAGATTAAGGGATTAGTTCCTACAGTTGTGAATAATGAAATGATGCCGTCAGCTTACAAGCTACAGGCCGTTTAGTTCAACTTCTAACGATCTTTAAGTAGCCAGCTGATAATTCACCTGAAAATAATATGTATGTTGTTTCCTTTTAGTCCTGGAAGCTAATATTTGTGTTTGGTTATGTAAATGTAAATAGTTTTTTCGCCGCCTGAGTTGTTGGTGAATATATCATTTGGGGATGTGATTATCTGTGTCATTTGTGCTGTTCTAACTCTATTTTAGTCTATATCATCCATATATTTATGTAAAATTCACATAAATAGGTAGATGAGATGAACTGAAACAGAGTTAAAACAACACAAGTGCACGGGTGATTTCATTTGTAATATTCGTCATTAATGGGAATCTATTTGAAGGAGAATTTGCAAAGGGGAGGGGGGTCTTGTGAGAAATAAGTGACAAATAAATAGGAAATAAAACACTTTTCCTTTAAAAAAAGCAAGACATGATTATGACTTAGATTGTGGTTTCTCTTACTCCACCCTTTCCCTCCTTTGGTATTGATAATTACAAATCAAATATTTAACAACGTGAAACAAAAAATTTTAATTCATAATTTTAAATAAATTATCAAAACTAGCACAAACTCTCCTTTTTAACATCATAATACTTGAAATCTTAGTTCATATCAAATATATCATGATATGAATTCATGTTACAGACTACCAAAAATTAAATTATATTTATAATTCATAGGACACATGAAATAAAAGAAAAAAGGAACAAAAAGTTTTGTAACTCATAAACATTATATTTTGAATTAGGAAGAAATTTACAGTCTAAATTCAAATTCGAATTACCCTATCCTTTTTTGGGTTCAATTTGTATACGCATTTATTATTTGATTGAACGAACGTACTAAGTGACAAGTTAAAATTGTTGAATATTTAAAATCAGCTAGATTATAAAATAAAATCTTTAGTTTGAATATTTAGTTGTTAATTTGTTTTTAGTTGTAACAATCCGGATTCTGGGCATCAAATTAGGATAGAAGTTGCTTTATAAGTGTCTGTTTGGATGGACTTTTAGGAGGTCAATAAGTACTTTTCTCCATCACAAAAGCCTTTTAAAAAAATGAGTGTTTGACTGTAAAATAAAAAAGCACTTCTTTAATAGATATGACTTTTTTGACAGCCAAAAACAGCTTTTTAAGAATCTCAAATTTGAAGCTTCTCAAAAAAATGCTTTTTCAGGTAGATTTTTCAGATCAATTAATGATCCTATTTTTTAGTCCCTTTTGCCTTTATATTTTATACATATACCCACAAACTCATCTTCCCATTTATTATGTATTTAAATATTTACTCAACTTGGATATTTATTTTGAGATTTATATAATATTATTTGGCTTTTATATGTTTTAATATTTATTTTCGATATTAGTTTACTTATGTTATAATCTATATAAAAGATTTGATTAGATATATTTTTATATGGTTTAAAATTATATAATAATTAATATATTGTGCTTTGCATAGTGTTTAATACACTTGAAATAATATTTATATGCATTTATTACAAAATAAAATATAGTTAAAATTAAAAGTGTTTTTTTATTTTTATGTTGCCAAACAGTACTATAGGAAGTTCTTCTTTTTTAAATGACAGCCAAACAGTTAACTGGCTTCTTAGACAAACTCTTCTCAGAAAAGATGCTGGAACCCGATCCGGGAACCAGATCCCAACCGAAAAACGGAACGGAAAGCAAAGAACGAAACAAGTAAAGCGAAGGGTCGGAATACAAATCGAATAGC
>JAOSBL010000002.1:23288628-23307031 GCA_027568915.1 Erythroxylum roraimae
TCTTCCAAAAGAACATCAATAATTCAAATTCAACAACAATTCAAGACAAACATCTATAAGCATTTTCTCAAACACTTAGTGTGCATCTCATTTTTCATCCCTAATTCAACACAAAATTTCAAAATTTTTCCATTATTTTCCAACAAACACATACCCTATCATTAACAATCACTAATTAACATTTAAAATCAAACAACAACTCCTTATTACCCAAAACATAATCCACCGAATGACGTACGTAGAGGAAGGAGAGGATGGTTTTAAACAGGACATTACCTTCGGTTAGGGTGGCCGGAGCAGGAGATGCCGGCAACGCAAGCCTCCACGACGAAGGAAGACCAGACGACGGCGATGACTACAGGCGGTGGACACAGGCGGTGACGGTGAAGGAGAGGAGAAGAAAAGGAAAGCAAGCGCGTGATGGGAGAGGAGGGCTACACAGCTGCTTTAAAACGTGAGCCAAAATGACGTCGTTTTTTTACATTTTTTAAAAGACGACCGGGTTCAAAATTTATCGACGTCATTTTATCGACGGAATTTTCGCCGCCAATAAATGGTTACTTACCGTCTTATTTTTTCGACGCGATTTAATTCCGTCGGTAATTACCGACGGAATGTTACCGATCCCTAAATTTCCGTTGCTATTCACCTCTTTTTTTTGTAGTGTCTAAGCACAAACTTCCTGCTCAAATGTTTGTGTTGAGTCGTAGGTTTAGTGGGAAAACAAGGCTAAAACACAATCAAAAGAGTTTAATGAGGTTGTTAAACTAGAACAAGGGGACAGGTATGCATAGGAGTAGTGGTAGAGCATGGAAGTTAAAGCAAAAGCGAAAGGATGAAGGGGGTCAGATAGGTTGAAAGTGGACAGGACATGGGGGGAAACTCATAAGCAAAGATGGGGACAAGAGTTTGTACAATTTTGGACCTTGCATCTGTCATATTTAAGTAAGGAAAACGTGCAAAAATTTTAGGAGAAACTTACAAAAGTTGTTAGTACTAATCTTGGTTTTGAAACTCGGATCAGACCGGCTGGTTAGACCGGTGATCGGTCGGCTATCCGATCCTGGTGACCCCTAAAAATCAGTCTCCAATTGAACCAGTGGGAACTGGTAAGAATCGGTCAATTGGAACTGGTTGAATCGGTTCGACCACTGGTTCAATAAACTTTTTATTTTTTTTATTTTTTAAATATTTTTATATTATTTGGTATATTTTTCTATTTTTTAATATTACTAATATTATATATAATTAAATATAGTTATTGCGTAATTATGACGTCACACCGATTTGACTGGTGGTTGAACTGGTCGAACCGATGACCAGTAAAGCCTCTAGTTCGACGTCCGGTCTGGATTTCAAAACCTTGGTACTAATGAAAAGTGTAAGGAGCAAGAATAAAAGGGAATTTCAAAATTCATTATTGCCCTTGGATAAGTAGATAATTTAGGGTGCACAGGTCGGAAGTGTCGAGGAAAAAATGGAAAATGGCTAGGAATCAAAAGTTGGCGTGGGGGGATGTTGTAGTCAAGAGGAGCAGTGAATGAGCTAGCGCAAGAGAAAGGATGAGCCATTAGAGGGCTGAGCAAGGAGAAACAACAAGAGAGCTAAGCTAGAATGTGAGCGGAGTCTGAGAAAGGAGCATGCCATAGAGAGACAAAGAATTTTAGTATCGTTTATAATTTCTCACCTTATTAAATACCATTATTATTAAAGTTTAATACCATCATTTTAGAGTCAAATATTCTTTCATTTAATAACTTTCCGTACCTCAACTGCTGGTTTTTTGGCCAGTCAAAGGCAGAAGATTTGGTTGTCCTTTTTGCTTGAATTGTCAATCCAGCCTGTAGGACAGGAGGAGAGGAGAGGCTCCAAAAATCTATAGAAACTGGCATTCTTCTAGAAGACGATCTTTAATTAAAACGTCGTGACTCCTGCTTGGTTCGGAATTCAAAGGTTTTTTGAGTCCTCCCATAAGATGGTAACCTCCGCCTCTTCCACGGACCACGGTCAACTAAACCTTCTCCTATTCTAATGTGCTATACAAGTTATAAAACTCTTTGATTTTCTTAGTAACAAATAATATTAGATATGAAAAATAAAAATACCCTCACTCTATTAAATAAATGTAATTGAAATAAATGTTTTAGCCTTTTGCAGTTTTTTCATAATATTTTAATTATTCTTAATTTTTTTTAGTTGATTTCGAAATAAACAAAAGCGGTGGAACCACAACCACTACATGCCATAATCGGCGGCAACCAGAATATTGACACGTGTTGCGTGACATAAAAAGTAACTACCAGGCACGTGCCGTGACTTGACTTGTCCGCCAAGTCAACCAAAAACAGCGAAGACGGAAGCATCTGGACAGCTACGCCTACGCGCACACCACGTTTCAAAGCCTCCAACAGTTTCGGACCTCTTTCTCTTCCAACTTTTATTCTTCTAAGCTTAACACATCCCTCATTTCTCTTTCTATTTTCTACTGTATTATTAATAAGATTATTAGCAGACGGAAAGTAAGTAACCGTTTTTCCTTTTTCTTGCAAGTGTTTTTTGTTTCAGAGGCCCTAGATCTGTAGAGTGAGGAAGATCGAAAATGAGAGGCATGGTCTTGTACGAGAGAGCTTCTCGAACCTTCCATGATCATCCTTCTCTTTCTAAGCTCGTTCTGATCTTCACCATCGGGTATTCTGTTTTTCCTCTCTCAAATAATATTGTTGTCTTCTACTTTTTAATAAGACTTGCGTTCTGTTTGGTTCCCGAGAACATTGGATGTTAATGATTGACAGAAGAAGATCAATTTATACCCTGTCTTCAAATTTTACCGAACAAGACTTGATGTTTTGGTTCATGATTTCAGATTTTGAGAGTTCCACTGGTAATTGTGATGCATGGTGAATCTGTTTGTAAATGTAACAGTTTCATCTTAAGGAGAAAAGTGTATGGTGCTGTTATTTGAAGCGATTTCGAAAATTAAGAAGAACAAAATTGTTCTTGAACCTGCATTGATTTATTTATTTCATGTAGCTTCAGTCTAAGTATAAATACTAGTTCCATTTCTTATTTCAAGGATGATTATGTAGAGCAGTGCATTGGCATAATTGTTAACATTTTATCGTTGTTGCTTTTACTAGCTATGACATATGATTCAAACACGGCCTGTTAACCCAAATTAATCTCTCTGTTTGTTGTGTGAAATAGTCGTATTGTGCAATCGTGTGCCCTCTTCTGAATTTTTTTTCGTTGTTCCAGTGGTGGGAGTCTTGTGGCTTATGCGGACGGGAACGTAAATGATATTGCATCACCAGGGGCAGTGCCTAAGAAGAAGAAAGTGGTGGTTCTAGGCACTGGTTGGGCGGGGACTAGTTTCTTGAAGAAACTAGATAACCCATCTTATGATGTTCAGGTTATATCTCCTCGAAACTATTTTGCCTTCACTCCCTTGCTCCCAAGCGTTACGTGCGGTACTGTTGAAGCTCGCAGCATTGTTGAACCTGTGCGCAACATTGTCCGTAAGGTAAAGAGGCAGAGAGCTGAACAATTGTGTAAAATTGAATGTTCTTAAGAGAAGCGGTGCAGTAACTTCCCTCAGTGCTTCCTTTTCTGCAGAAAAATGTTGACGTTAGTTTTTGGGAAGCTGAATGTTACAAGATTGACTCGGAGAAAAAGAAAGTTTATTGTCGATCCACCAATAGCACAAACGGGAAAGAAGAATTCGTTGTTGAATATGATTTCCTTGTTATAGCCATGGGAGCACGTCCTAACACATTTAATACACCTGGTGTTGTCGAGCATTGCAATTTCTTGAAGGTTACTGCTTCGCAATCTTTTTGCATATGCTCCACCTTTTTTTCCCCGCACATATGTATTTACTATCTTGAAGAAAATGAATTCCTTCATGTAGGAAGTGGAAGATGCCCAAGCAATCCGCAGGAGTGTGATTGATAATTTTGAGAAAGCAAGCCTCCCTAATTTGAGTGATGAAGAGAGGAAAAGAATTCTTCACTTTGTGGTTGTTGGTGGTGGCCCAACAGGTGTCGAGTTTGCTGCAGAGTTGCATGATTTCGTGAACGAGGATTTAGTTAAACTATATCCAACGGCCAAAGATTTCGTTAAAATAACACTTCTCGAGGCAGCAGATCATATATTGAATATGTAAGGATAAAACTGTGATCCTTCCGCATTGAACTTCTGTTTTACGGTTTTTAAACTGTGAGCATCATAAGTCTAATTTTTACCGTTAAGTAGGGTCGTTTAACATTAACATAATGCTGTCTAGGAGTGTGACAAAATTGTTTTGTGAAAATGTCAATGCAATTTTGCACAGAATGAAGACCATTGACGACCAAATTTGTGTCGTTCATTGGTTGGTGGCAGTCTATTGTTTTAAAAGATTGAGTTCTGATTGCATATTTGCATTTCCGTTTACCGTCAGTTAATAGGCAAATACAAGCTTCTGTTGGTGTGAGTTTCTCATGCTCGTGAGCATCAATCTACAGGTTTGACAAAAGAATCACAGAATTCGCAGAAGATAAGTTCAGCAGAGATGGAATTGATGTAAAATTAGGGAACATGGTGGTAAAAGTATCTGATAAGGAAATATCTACTAAAGTAAGAGGTAATGGGCAAACCACAAATATACCATATGGCATGGTTGTTTGGTCAACTGGAATTGGAACTCATCCTGTGATAAGGGATTTTATGAAGCAAATTGGTCAGGTTTGTTGCTTCTTTACAATTATGTCATCCGTCTTAATTCGGTCCTTTTTCTTGATGATAACTCCCGGAATAGATATTATTTCTTTACTTATTTGTATCGATTTAAGAAAATGGCTGTTTCTCCCAACACAGAATAACAGGCGAGCTCTGGCAACTGATGAATGGCTGCGTGTGGAGGGTTGCAATGACGTTTATGCCCTTGGTGATTGCGCTACAATCAACCAGCGCCGGGTCATGGTACTTATATTCAACTGCTATGCGTTCTTATTAATTGTTCTTTGTAGATCTGTTGCTGTTATGAATTGTGACCCATTTGACGCCGCACATCGAGTCTGTTTCTGTGTCACTTAAATTCGTAAATTGTTCTGGACTATCCCAAATTAGAAGTACGCTGTGGGTAATTGATATTTCACTATCACAGACCTCGTTCACTTCAGTCCCGCTGAAATAGTGTCTACTATGACCTGATGCTCTACTAAGCGTTTTTCATATACCATGAAGAAATGTAAACGATGAAATGATTTAAGTCAGATATTATGCCAGTGCAACATATAAAATTAAATGCTATTAAGTCTTAGAACTCACAGGTAGCTGATGTATTTCAATTTTGTGGAAGAATTGAGGACTGGTTGTGTAAGGATCGAAGTAAGAGCTTTCTAACAAGCAGAATAAGACATCATTCAGAAGGTGAAATAAGGAGATCTTCGTCAGTCCTTCGCATGTGGGGCTCGGATTCCACATTTAAGTGTTCCTCTTCTATCCCATCCGACATCAACTCAATCAGAGTGCAATCTCAAGGCTCCAAAATAAAATTCTAGTTTACTTCTTGATCAATGGTTTCGTTAAATAGTTGCTCAAGTCAATGATGTATGATACTTCTATGCTCTGTATAAGGATACGTGATGCTTGGCCAACAAGCATTACAGTTTCGGCTCAAACAAAGCAAACATCCTCCCTTTTTATGTTTGATCTCCTGATTTCTTTCTCTCTCTGTGTTCACTGTGCTTGTAGGAAGATATTGCTGCGATATTTAGGAAGGCGGACAAAGATAACTCTGGAACACTAACTGTCAAAGAATTTCAGGAAGTTGTTGATGACATCTGCGAAAGATATCCTCAGGTGGAACTTCATTTAAAGAATAAGAAAATGAGTAATATTGTTGATCTCTTGAAGGAGGCCCAAGGGGATACCCAAAAAGAGTCCTCTGAACTTAACATTGAAGAGTTTAAGAAGGCTCTTTCTGAAGTGGATTCTATGATGAAGAATCTTCCTGCAACAGCGCAGGTATGCTGTTGATTCTCATGGTAAAATTCCACGTTTTCTTTTGAAGGCATCTTTGAGTAAGTTAAGCATTCTATGATTCCCTGCTTCAGGTTGCAGCGCAGCAAGGCACTTACCTAGCTAAATGCTTCAACCGCATGGAAGAGGCTGAAAAAAATCCAGAAGGTCCGCTAAGGTTCAGGGGAGAGGGTCGCCATAGGTTTCGTCCCTTTAGGTATGTGATTATGAGATTTGATAACAAATTATGGACACCCAATCAATTTTTCATGTTCTTTGTTGTTATCTGAGTTTAATCCCAATATATCCGATATGGACGATTAACTTTGGTCCATTGAACGTATTGAACGTTTCAAACCTTGTTACGCCAACTGGACTTGGATTGACCCACTCTTTATTGTTTCATCACTTAACCTAGACATGCTTTGAACATGATGAATTTACCTGTCCCTGATTAGTCTTCAAAATTCTCGATGTGAGACACTGTTCTGTTCGGTAGCTCATATTGAATACCTGATAACGGGAAGAGACTTGGATCTCGAAAAAGCTTGACCAATCATCGAAGCATATTTGGGATGAAATCTTTCATTATTATGTTCCAGATACAGGCATCTGGGGCAATTCGCCCCTCTGGGAGGAGAACAAACTGCAGCTCAACTTCCTGGTGATTGGATATCCATTGGTCACAGCAGTCAATGGCTTTGGTATTCAGTCTATGCAAGGTAATGTCTTCTTCTACTGTGTTTCAGACTCAATGCAAATTTAGTTGGGAGTTGACTCATATGTTTCCTTTTTTTTTTTTTTAATGTAATCAGCAAGCAAGTGAGCTGGCGCACTAGAGCATTGGTGGTTTCAGACTGGCTGAGGCGTTTCATTTTTGGAAGGGATTCTAGTCGCATTTAACTATTGAAAGGCCTCTAACAACACGGGCACAACTGTTGTAAGCCTATACGAGATTCTTCCTCAGCATCCTCTAGTTTTGTAACAAAAAAGATTTTGCTTCCATCTAATTAAATTCATTTAATAATCTAGTGGAGCGGAGGATTGTTAGCTAAGAATTTTTGTGCGAGCTGCGAATAAGTTCTCTGTATTTGTTCATGATATCTTTACTGTTTGTTGCATCACGTATTGAGTAGTTGCAGAATGAGACGATACTCCCTCGTTTTTCCTCTTATTTGGTGAAGAGATTCTTTTGGGTTACAAGGGTTCTATTCTCCTTAATAACACAAATTGTCACCCGAAATTCGATGAGATTAATTTGTTCTTGTGTTTTCTCAAAGCCGCTTTATGCTTGCCCTTTTGTAGTGTAATTGAATACATGTCTTTCCCCTAGAATCTCACGAACTCAAAAACTCTGACAACTCAAGAGTTGTGTTTGTGCGTGCTTGTTGGGTTCAGCTCGATATTAATGGCCCGAGTCTCTGGAGCTCGGTATAGAGAGTTGTAAAACAAACTATTCCTGAAAGGCCTAAATACTGGGCTCATCTCATAATTTGTAACAGGGAATCGAAATGGAGCCGATTCATGGGATGGGGTAAGGATGCTCGAGGCGGGATAAAATCATGCTTCGTGTGACAAGAATTAAATAAATAATAATTTTAAGAATATTTAATAATCTAAAATATGATTAATAGTTTAGGCTCTATTTAGAGTCATTTTAAAAAAATTCATTTTTTTTTGTGCAACCAGGTATCTCCTGCCGAACGCCGAGACTAACCCCTTTGTGATAGGAGCTCGCACTAAGGGATAAATGGCTGGCCACGAGATGTGCTCCATTTCCATGAATGACGGATCGAACCTCCCACAACATGGTTAAGGAACGAGGTGAGCTATCACCATGCCACACCTAGTGGTTTTTTTTAAAAATACAATTAGTAAGTCTTAATTAATAAGATTTCTAAGTAATTAGTCTTAATTAAATAAAAATTAGAAATTAACAAAGACAAAGAAGTCAAATATTTAGAGTTTGATTTTTGTCTAACTTTTGAATAGTTTTTTTTTTCCCATCATCAACATAATTAGTAGAGTGACCAGAAGATAAAAGGGGAGTTTTACTTCAAATTTTTTAATAAAAATATAATTTAGCTTTTAATATTAATTACTAACTTTTAAAAAGAATTTTATTATCATAGGCGTTGGGCTTGTGTTTAGTATGCGTATCAACAGTTGCAATCATCCTTATTACTCCATTACATTGGCCAAACTATTACCTTCATCATGGTCATCCTAATTAAATTATCCTGTTCTTTGATTAGGATTGAATGAGTAACCAAACTTCAATTCAGTTATTCTTGGTGCTAAAGAGATAATGCCAAAATGATGCAATGATTTGGCATTTATTTCCCAAAGAAATAATACCAAAATCTACCCTATCGTGATGTATGTATTTTGTAGACAATAGAACAGACAATGAATGATGTGGACATTGGATGAATTCGGAGGTGGTCGGCAGACCATGGTGTTCTTAATCCTTGGGGGACAACAAAAAGGGTGCGGTAGGGTAGGGTCTTTTTCTTTCTTTTGAAGAAGAACAGATGAAGATAAGCCTTCGGATTATCGTAAAAAGATTTCATGCTCCTTTGCTTTTCTATTATTTTAAAATTTCCAAACTTGAGTGAGTGAAAGAATAGCACGAATTAAGTTAAAGTTAAGATTCTTAAATTTGCAATGGCCTACAAGCTCACGCGAAGATGAAGTTTACATCACTTACAAGGTGGGTTTTCTCATTACCCATCCGAGTCCCTTTTTCCTTGGACAATTTGGAGAGATAAGTAAACAAATCTTATTAGGAGTGGACTTTTGATTGGGTCAAATAAGCTCCCTTTGAGGGCAAATAATACTGGTAAGTCACTTATTCTATGTAAATGATGGTCCTCTTTTGGGATAAACAATAAGCCAAGATTTTTATTGGTTCCGATACTATGTTAAATTTACAATGAGCCTATCGGCTCAAATGAAGAAGAAGATTAAATCATACATAAGTTCCAGTGAAATTTTATCCTAAAATCAATCAACAATAGATAGATAGAGTAGTCCACTAAAATTATGTATTAGTCTTTTCTTTTTTTTTACGTGAAACACTCACTTGTGAGTATTATTCTTACTATTTTCATCATTTTTTAAAATAATTTATTTGTGTGTGGGTGGAGGGTAGCCATTATGAACAAGAAATTTGATGAGTGGCTTTGCGAAGCAAACAAAGCTATAGGACGTGCTGTTAGGTTAAGACACTTTATATTAGTGATTGTTAGAAAGAGTGCAAAATTATAATGGTTTTTTGCTTTTGAAGGAGTGAGTAATGGTGGCTTGCACATGCTTTCCCTAGGAATCATGAAGCGCTAAAGACGAAAGTACAACCAATGAAATTGAATTCCATTATACAAAAGAAAAAGGAGAAGGACGGAAGATAGAGGTTGTAGTTGTATTGTTTGCCTGTCATTTCTTAAGCACACCACCGAGCAAATTGGCAAATTGCGAATGGGACCCCAGCCCCTCCTCCTCGTATAACCACACTATTTTGCGTTTACACATAATGTACTCTAACTTTCTTCGCACAGTTTATACCATATCTAAGTACTATCAACTAAGTTACTCCAAATAGGATATATCATAAGTAACATTAAAATATAATGATTCTCACACGAGATACGTTGATAATCTCAATTCTAATGATTAATCATACAATTACCATGATGAGAAGATCTACAGACATATAAATAATATTTTATTCAAGATCCTCATAAACAAACCAATTTAGTGAACTTATTCTTTAGTAAGCTCTCATACGTTTGTTTAAGTATCTCAATACTTTAGCCTAAATTTTCTTTGTAAAGAAGAAACACAACATGTGATAGCCTTTCTATTTTATTAATGTCTAGTGTTAATAGAGTGAAGACTAAGAATAATTTAAGAATAAGACATAAATGTAATATGAATCTCGTTATTATAATTATATCATAATTTTATTTACAAAATATATTTATCCCATGGACTCTACATTATACATTATTTAATTAAACAAATATGCATAAGATAAAGAATAGTTTTAATTAGCTATATCATAAAATTTAAAACCACTCAATTGACTATAGAGTATAAACAAACAATAGTAACCAAATGAAAGAGACATAAAAAGAAAGGTACCATCTAATAAAGATCAATTTTTTGTTAGGATCATATACAATGTGTTATAATATCTTATTTAATGTGTCTATAAAAAAATTATGAAATTTAAAACTTTTATTAATATATATGCTAAACTAGTGATTAAAAGTGCCTTATTAAATATAATTTTATTAAAAGTAATTGTGGTTTTTTAGTAAAAATATCACCTAACAAATAATTCTTTTAAGAAAATAATTAAATTAGATACAATAATATAAAAATAGAGAAAGAAAGACATATAAATTTTATTTGTGTGACTATGCCTATGTGCAAAAAAAGGAGTGCAACCTTTTTATTATAACAATTTCGGTGGAACATATAAAACATGAAAGTTGATTATTATCAAACCAAATTAATCAATATATTCTAAATCTTATGCAAACTGGAGTGTGAAATTATGCATTTCCTTTTAACCTAAACTTTGAAATTGTAAGTTCATGCATTTTACCATAGGTTGATTGTGATTATTTGAACATACAACAGACAAATGTTCAATATTTTTCAGTAAAATAGCAATTTTATTATTTCCAAATGAAACTGTGTTGTATGTTCTTAAATCAGGTAATGTAGTTTTATAAGGCTACACATGAGTAAATATTTTAAGAAGTTACACATGAGTAAATATTTTAAGAAGTAAAATTGTATTTGCTTGATTAATAAATGAGTCACTTTTTTGTTGTTAATAATTTTGAGTGAGAGAAGAAATCACTTTTTCATCCTATTGTAAAGGAGATTTTAGAAATTTTCACTTTTATTTAAATTGGATGATATATTAATATGATTCCACTTTCTCTAAGTATGTTCTATCAAAATATTTCAATTATTAAAAATTTCAACTCAATCTTAAATAGTGTTTGAACTTCAAACTTTCTCATTATATCCAATTTATTCATATCATTAATTTTTTCTAATAATGTCATCGGTAAAAAATTATATTTCAAATAAAATAGTATTTGACATTAATGTGTTTAAGCCTCTTGGGTAAAGTTTGTTCCTTAATTTATATATCCATTAAATCATGGCAATGAATAATTATATTCTTAAAATCTAAATTAAGTAAGAAAACAAACCTTTTAAATAACTTATTTTAAAACTTTCACAAGTTATACATGTTGGAAAACCAAGGCAAGATATGACCCCATACGTAGAGGGATAAAAACGAAAAATTTTCATATGTGATTTCTCCAAAGCCAAGATCATTAAAATTTTATAAAATAATTACGATATAAATCATGAATCTTAATTTGTACTTTATTTTGAAATTTGATCATTTTCTTATTATTTCCCTATAACGATTTTTAAAAATTGGCTTATCTCAAACACTATAGCCACACAAATGTCTAGCCTTTAATGGTAAAGAAAGAGTTGAGAGAACTCTGCAACTATTGTAGAGAGGGTTAGACAAGGAATACTATCTCCTTTAGAGTTTAAACCTATTCATATTAGGTTTTTAAACATTATAGTGATTTAATTAAACCTTAATTAAAATTACGAATAATTTTAATTAAATACCAATTATTCTCAAATAAGTTCCAATATTTCCTATCGATCCTTATTTATTAAATATAAGTGTTTTAACATATTTAATCATAAAATTTCTCAAACTTTACAATCAAGTCCAACTTGATTAAAACACTTTTTCTTCTTTGACCCGTTCTTTTTATGTGACTCATTAGGTTCTTAAATATGTTAGCAATGAATATAAATTATAACCCTAAATCATATTTAGGATTAGGCAAATTAGACTCTTTTAATTTATCTTTTGATCTCTAATTAAACAATGTATATCTATAGATCAATATTTAGGATCATTAAAGTGATTTTGATTAACCTTTTCGTCTATGATTTTTTTGTATAATTTAATCCTTTCATCATATCATATTCTGAGTAGATATAAAGCATGTAATTAATTTCTACTCTATTTTAGTCCAATCATGTTTGCTCTCCACCATTAGTAATTGATTCAATTAATAACATTTGAAAACTATTTAAAAAGTGTCATTCCACCTTGACCAAAGATTTTTTGACTCAATACTAATGGAGATCAACAAAACATTCTCCTTAATCACTTTAAGGTAATGAATCCTATATTGATCACTCACTACCTCCATATAATTTGTATCATATCCAATGAATACTAACTGAGCTATCATTGACTAGAACATGTCATAATTAGAATCAAAACATAACAATCCTTATACAAGATAACTTTGGAGATCCCAAATCAAATGATCACTTATACGTTCATCACAATGAGAATATCCATATACATACAAGTAATGTTTTAAATGAAGTTCCTATATGAGGTCAGTTTAGTGAACTTATTCTTTAATAAGCACCCACATATTTATTTAAGTATCTCCATACTTTAGTCTAGGACTACTTCTTTTATAAGAAAAAACGTAATGTGTGCTAATATCTTTATGCTCTGTTAATGTACAGGAACAATTCAAAGCTAATACATGAATGCTATATGAATCTCATAATTATAATCTCATCATAATTTTATTTACAATGTATATTTATCCCATGGACTTTATTATATACATCAAAATATATGCAAGATAAAGAATGCCTTTAAATAATAATGTCATTAAATTACAACCAACCGATTGGCTGTAGGATATAAACCTACAATCTCCCACCTACACTAAGTCAATCGTTTAAGTATCTTATATAATATCACCATATGACAATTATGCTACTGTTGGGACAGTGATTTAGTGAGAGAATTATACAAGATTCTCTATAGTTTTCATCTCAATTATCATCATAATTAAGAGAAATTGCCTAAATATATACTTGGATCTATGATGAGACCTTATCTCCTTTTGCATGTCCAATGTCTCTAATGTTCTATAGTATATTACTGTCTGGACAACATAAGAAATTATACCAAGTTCATTAAAGAAATTCTAATCGAAATAATCATTTCGACTAAATGATAATTGTATTTTGGGCTTATTAGCAATCTTTGCTACATTGGAACCTTTCCAATCTCAAAATAATATTTAAGTAATATGTACCTTAAGAAAGATTTACTTCTAAAGTTAATATCCTTATAACCTTAAACTCAAATATCAACTCATACATATAATAATGAATATTTTTAATACTTCACAAATATCAAATATATCAAATATTAAACACCTTAATACATTATCTACATACTAAAAGGTAGAATAAACAATTTCCAATTTATCTCTGTAGATGTAATTACCAGAATTAAGTTGTTATCTTTTCAAATCCAATATAAAATGTTCTTGGATAACCACATTTTCAACAATTGAAAATATGAATTATTGTTCTCTTTGTAAGCAATATGTCTCTTCTCCCACTAAAGAGGACGATTATACTCCTGCTAACTTTCTTGTAGTCATGATAAATTCATAATCATCTCTAAAACAAACTCTTTGAGTTCAACATGAAAGTGAATCTTTCAACGTCTTGTAGTCTTTCAACTATACATCAAATGTATTAACAAAGGCACTAGTTCTACTTAGATGTGTTGTCATGAGATTTGAACTCTTCAAACTTCATCTTACTCCCACTACTTATTATGAGAAATGTTCTCCTATAAGTGTTCATTAAAACAAACAATTTGTTCAATGGGTCTGTAAGATTATATTCAAACTTTTAGATATCTCTTAACTTTCTATTGTCGAAATTAGTTCTGAACTTAGTGGATAATATATGATTCAAATAAACATCACATCTCAAAATCATTAACTTTGTCTCTTTCAATGTCTTAGCATTTTATATCTAAATTTGAAATCTTACTAATTGATTTAATTGGAACTATTAAAGGCAAGTTATTGCACTAGGCATAGCTACAAAAGAAATAAATATTTCATCATACAAGATCTTATATTATATATTCCTCCTTATATAAATCCATACTCCTATAGAGGTTAGTTGTGGTGATATTCACTAGAGAATCTCATTCCCCATAGATAACCAAAAAATTTATACCACACCATGTTGTTCTCATTGAAGTTCTTCAACATTCTAAATGTTTAATTTCTATTAGATTTAAAAACCCTGAACTGTTCAAAATTTTAAATCAATATTTCATTTAATACATATGACCATAACATATAAAGTCATTAATATTTCTAACAAAATGCAAATGTCATCCTTTTATGCATTGTCATCACATCTAATACATTTTACGTATAAGATTTAACAATTCAATACTGTCATCACTCTTTCATAAGTTATTATCTAATTTTGTATTCTTGCCACTTATATTAAGCATAAGTCTCCTTTAATCTAGTACATACAAACTATTTGTATAAATTTGGATCAATTGCTTTTACTCAATATTTTATTTCTTGTCATGTCTTAAGCATTATAATAATGTTGAATCTAAATTTAATATCAAACACTCATAAGCCTGAACTAGAAATACACATGATTTCTATCATATCACATATAGGCAAGAAAGTCATGCAATCATTTCTTCTAATGATAACTATTATCATTATTTAGCAAATGCCTTCAATTGTATTCCGTATTTATGCTTTTAGTAGAGTATATTGAATCAAACAATTTTATTAAGGTACTATACCTTTTAGCTTTGCTCTATGCAACCTCTTGCATCTTGTCATCATGGTGTTGACTTACATATTACATGTTGTTATCAAAGTTTATGAGACATTAGTTAATTCAAAATATCAATACATTTTGTCCTCCATATGATATTGTCATATCTCTAAAACTTTGTCTCCAAATCCTTACCATGGAATAATAACAATATTGCCTAATGGCATAAAACTTTTATATCAAACTTTGAGACTGTTCTCAAACTAAACCTATGTCTAAGAAATTAAGTTCACTAACTTAGTATCAATTATACTGAACAAGATAAATATCACTCAGAATAAAATATAAATTTAAGAAAAGTAAGTAACATGTTATATGTCATGACTACCAAATAATATTATATAATTAATCATGTATTTGGTTACTCTCACTATTTTATTTAAAAAATAGTCCTCACAACTGTTCAAAAAGATTACTCTAATATCTCTAGTGGTATAGAATCCGATTTAAATTTAATTAACCTTAAGTCACTCAACAAACTAACTAAACTTAAATTAAGTAGATAATAACTTTATCATTCACATCTTTTGTGACTCATAGATTTGTTAGGTGATAACTATTGCCAAAATATATCTTATACGTTATTCCTAACCTTACCTCTAAATTCATACGATCATGAGTCACTTATCTAATTCATACAAATTTAGTTAAGTAGAAACTATTAATTTAAGATAAAACATATTCATGTTAAAGGGGTCTTGAGTTACTCAATAAGCCTTACAATAAATAGAACTCTGGTTATATTCTTAAATAATGGAAGGCAACAGTAACGTTTTCAACATGTCCTTAATATGTTAACAAGGGATATAATTTTATTCGTCTCATTAAATACAAAATTACATATAATAATATCATATGTATAAAATATGCAATTTAACATATATTCAATGCATATATCAAACATATAAATAAAGTATGTAACTTATGCACTCATAATCAAATTATATGCACAAAATATCAAGCTTCGTTTGATTAGTTATTGATCTTCATAATCTAAGATAATATTTGTAACTCCTTGGATAACTTAAATTAGATTAAACCCATTGATTCCTAATAAACTAAATTCCTATTCCAAATAATTTTTTTTTGATTTGAAAACAAATTTTAAATCTGATTGGAAATTATTTCCAATTATCTTGACCCCTTTAATAAAATTAACTGAAAATGTTTTTTTAGAATTATAATTCTTACTTATTATAATTTAGAAAAAACTCTTTTTTTTCAAAATTGTATAAGTAACACATTCTAATCTAATTAGAAAACTATTTGTAATCTCATTAAAAATAACTTTTCCTTAATTAGAAAATCATTTTCTAATATTAAAGCAAACTACTTTCAAGATTAAAGAAAAGACCTTTAAATTTACTTAAGAAAGTTCTTTACATTATTTATTTAGAGATTAAATTTATCAGAAAATCTTTCCTCAATCAATTAGAAAACTATTTTAAAAAAATTAAAAAGCTTGTCTTCTTAATTGATAACTCAAAATAATTTTCAAATTTTAAACAAGAAAAATTACCTTTTTGGATAAATAAAAAACGTATTATTAATAAATAAAGAAACAATTTCTAAATAAATAAGATAATGATTCTCTAAACAAATAAAATCATAAATTTAATTTATCTCAATCAAATTGAAATAAATAAATTTAATTAAGAAATGTCTTTCTTAATTACTTAAGAAAAATACTTTTCTTAATTTTAGGGAGTCTAATTAATTAATTTTAATGTAATTGAAGTATACTTAATTTTAAATTTAGAAAAAACTTTGCTAAAACTTAAATAAGAATCAATTTAATTATTAATCTTAATCATATTAAGAAAAATAATTACTTTAATTTTGGAATTAAATTTTGAATTTAAAATTCTTTTAAATTATGTTTGAAAATTAAATTAAATAGGAACATATAATTCTATATTTAAGTTGTCCCTTTTCAAGTTTAAGTCATACTTAAACTTATACCCAAGCACACTTGTTCTAGCTTAAAGTTACAATAACCTTGTTGCCAGACAAATCATATTCCATGTTAAAAATACCTTATTCCTAACATACATAAACTATTTCTTATGTCCAAACACTATTATATGTTAGCCTTATTGCCAAACACCTCCTTCATATTTTAGAAACCCTAATTTCACTAAAGTTATGTTTAGTTGGATGTAAGATTTTTAATGTAATGGAATGATTTATAATGGAATGAAATATAAATGAATGTAATATTAGAAAATTGTTGCTTGGGAGGAATGAAAGGGTTCATAATGTAATATAGTGAAATGTTGTTTGGAAGAAGAGTTTATAATGTAATATAGTAAAAGGCTGTTTATTATTTTACATTCCAAGTTTCTCATGTTTACTGTTTAGGATGGAATATGATCTAATATGAAACCCTCCCTTTTTTTCTCATTCCATTATATTTCATTATAAACCCTCGTATCAAATGATAGAATAATATTACATTTAATTATATTCCATTAATAAACCGTCAACCAAATATAGCTAAGGATAAAATTCTAGCATTTGCTGCAGCCGTCCACAACCACTATTGCAGTAGCCACCAGTCAACTTGTCGGCTTTTGCAACTTGTCGCCTGAATGCCACACCACTGACGTGTTCTGACATTGCATTTGCATCTGTTTGCTACCAACAATAGTCCAGCTAGCATGAATCACACGACATTCGCTGCAGATGCCAACCAATATTGCCTCTAGTCATCAGCGTCAGCAACTTCTTCGTTGAAGCTATAATTCTAGATGTCCTACATTCTCCTAGCGGCATCATGTCCTGGTAACATCGCATTTGTTTGTCGCTAGTTGTAGCCCGCAATCACCATGCATATGTTGGTTCTACTGTTGGTTGTTCTAGACACTTCCACCCTCGTTGAATAGCTTCAAATACACAACGCCACCACCAAAACTTCTTAGAAATTCCTTGTTGTGGACAGATTTGCACAATCCATGTTTCGGCCTTATTTGGTGAAGAGCTGATTAGCTCTTTTTTGGCTTGTCAACTCACTTTAGCTTATTGATTTTGAGAAAAAGCTCATAAGCTTATTTGGTAAAGAGCTGGTTGGGTTGGCTGATTCAACCCAACCAGCTAATTTTCAACCAACTCCTCTGTAAGAACCTTTTACCTCCATCAGCTGATTTTTTTCAGCCAAATCTTCATTTTTTCCTCGTTACTCTCGCACGTCTCACTTCTCATTTCTCGAAGTCTCCAGACTTCCAGAGTCTTCTCCCTTCTTTCGTTGCTTTCGTTTTCTTTCACCGGTCACCCATACGCGATCTCGTTTTCCTTGCTTCTTTTGTTCACTCCCACGCATCAACGAAGGAGAGTAAACCAAATGGAAAGAAGGTTTGAAGTCGATTTCGGTGCCATTGAGGAGTTCAGTCCCCAAGTGAAAAGGAAGAATATGGCAACTATAGATGAAAGCTCGTCTGCTAAGAGGTGGCTTCCTCTTGAAGCTAACCCCAACATCATGAATCAGGTCGGTAACTCATCCATGGTTTTCTTCTTATTCTATTTGCTCGTTGAGATTTAGGGTTTTTGACAGATTGGACTTTTAGGGTTTTCCAAATAACGCACCTTCTGTTGATTATTATTGTCCTACTTTACTGAAGTTTCTTCTCTAGATTGT
>JAOSBL010000002.1:23307131-23320037 GCA_027568915.1 Erythroxylum roraimae
TGTAAGACATTATGAACTTAGTTAACTTATTTTATTATATTTTGTTATATTGTTGGTAATCTATAATTTTATTACGTATTATATTATTTATTTCTTTATATTTAGACATATAATTATTTAGAATATAATTTTACTTGTTGATTTGTAGGTATGGACACTAATGTTAAGCAAATTATGCAAAGTCTGCAAATCAAGCAATTTTTGGACAATGAGAGTGAGTTTTGGGATTCGGTTGCTTGTATAGCAGGTTATATGGGTGTGTATTTTTGTAACCACATATACAAGGAACCATGCATAACTTCCTATCAAACAAGAGAACTATGGATGAATGAATTATTGACTGGTCATGAAAAGCAGCGTTTTAATACATTTAGGATGAATCAAAATACATTTCGTCAATTATGTATGGTTTTGGAAAACAATTACGATTTGAGACCTTTGGATAGGATGTCTATTTTGGAGAAAGTCGGTTTATTCGTATATGTCCTAAGTAAAGGTTCCCCTAATAGAGATACCCAAGAGCGCTTTCAACATTCAGGTGAAATTGTGAGCAGAGTTTTTAAAAAAGTTTTAAGTGCCATGAATGGATTTTCAAGGGATTTATTTGTACCAAACGATCCCGAATTCAAGGAGATTCTACAAAAAATTGCCAATGATGCTAGATATATGCCACTTTTTAAGGTAATTTAATATGTTCTTACTCCTCCCTTCATTATATTTTTTATTAAAATTTGCTGTTTTATCATCTTATGATCATTGTTTCATATTAGGATTGCATTGGAGCTATTGATGGTACACATATAGCTGTAGTTGTTGCAAAAGAGGATAAAATGAGATATAGAGGGCGGAAAGAAATAACGACTACAAATGTATTGGCAGCATGTGACTTTAACTTACTATTTACGTATGTTTTAGCGGGTTGGGAGGGATCAGCACATGATTCTCGTATTTTTCATGATGCAATTGGTAATCCGAGACTTAAATTTCAAAATCAACGATAGGTAATTTTAAGATTTGTAGGAGTTGCTATTCATGATTTAGACTTTTTATGATGTCATCTATAATAATTATATTTCCTCTATGAACACTCAGGTAAATATTGCTTGGTTGATAAAGGCTATCTGGAAAGAGAAGGATATTTGACACCTTACCCAAAGACAAGGTATCATCAATCAGAGTTTCGTGGTGCAAATTCAAGAGGATCTCGAGAAGTTTTTAATTGAGCTCATTCGTCATTGAGAAGTTGTATTGAGAGGGCTTTCGGTGTTCTTAAGGCTCGATGGAAAATAATGGAAAAAATGCCTAAGTATTCATTGATGGATAAAAATAGAATAATTTGTGCAGCTTTTGTGTTGCATAACTATATTAGAAGAAGTACAATTGGTGACCCGACTTTTAACATCATCGATCAAGATCCTGAATTTATACCTCCAGATGTATTTCAAGATATTGAAGTTAACTCTACGCAAGTAGGCGTTGAAGAATAGAGAACTCAAGAGATGACAACTATTCGTGATAATATTGCTTCTAGTTTAATGGCAGTTAGACGTCGTTCTTAAATTATTGTAAACTTTTGTTTTAAATGATGATGTTCATTTCTTTTGCTCTATTTGATATGTGTTGTTAAACTTAAACTTTATTTGAATTCTTATATTTTATGTTTGGATGTATCGCTATCATCATCACCATCACTATCGTCATCATCATTATCATCATCATCATTATTATTGTTGTTGTTGTTATTGTTGTTCTTATTATTATTATTGTTGTTGTTGTTATTATTATTATTATTATTCTTTTTATTATTGTTGTTATTACTGTTGTTGTTGTTGTTGTTGTTGTTGTTATTATTATATATTCTATGTTTTTATTAGAGTTATAAACTTAATTTTTGTAGAATTAAATATTCATTGAAATACTAAAATATATAATATTCATATTCTTATATTTTTTTAAAGTCATGTCCTTATAAGTCATTTTACATATAAATAGCTAATTTTACCAAACATCTTTAACAAACAGCTAATACAATTCGCTGGTCAAACCAGCTGATATAATCAGCTATTAGCTAACAGCTAATAGAATTAACTATTAGCTAAATGCAATCAGCTGATTGCCAAACAGGGTCTTCTTGTGTAATATGTTTTGTCTTTAGGTCTTCGAAGAGAAACCAATAATAGTAATGGCTAAAGCACCAAAGAGACTAGAATTTGTTGTTGGGTGATATGCAGTGAACTGCCGCAGTTGATTTTTCAACTTAAAGCACATCCAATTTCATGTATAAATATGAACTTTTTCAAATTTTGTAAGGTTCAAGGTTGTAACTTCAATTATAAATTGAATGTAGGGTTTCAAAACTTTCAATCTAAACTTTTTAGAATAAAATTAATCAGATCTAATCTAATTTTTAGGATTTATATTTCAATTATAAATTCAACATCAATATCAATCAAATAACTTTTAATAAAGTTATATAATTAAGTTTGGCTTACTATTATTGGAAAATTGGGGTGGGATTAGATCTCGATGTGGCTGAATAAATAAAAAACTTTTTGTATATGATTTTTTAAAAGTTAAGATCACTAAAATTCTATAAAATGATTAACATGTAAATCATAATAAAATATAAATTTTAATTAGAATCTTATTCTAAAGCTTGATCATTTTCTTATTGTTTCTTACGAACCATTTTTGAAATTAGCTCATTGCAACCATCGTAGCTGTACAAGTGTTTAGCCTCTACTAGTATCCACATAATGAGTTGAGAGAATTCTACAAACATTGCATAGAGGGTTAGGTAAGAAGTCCTAGCTTCTATAAAGCTTAAGCCTATTTATAATAGGTTTTTAGACATTATAGTAATTTAATTGAAATTAAATTCTAATTTCAATTAAACTCTAATTAAAATTACAAATAATTCTAATTAAATACCAATTAAACCCAAATAAGATCTAATATCTTATACTGATCCTTATTTATTAAATATCTTATATTTAATGATATAGTTTTACAAACTTTACAATCGAGTTGAACTTAATTAAAATTTTTTCCAACCTGTTCTTTGTATATGATCAATTAAGTTCTAAAATATATTGGAAATTGATATAAATTATAATCCTAAACCATATTTATGAGTAGATACACTAAACTCCTTTAATTTATGTTTAACTCTATAATTAAATAATTTATATCCATATATTGAGATTGACATTTAGCAATGCATCATGACCACTTAAATATTTAGGACATCAAAGTGGTTTTACTAACCTTTTCAATTCAATCATTTCATTATAAAATGTTCTGAATAGACATAAAACGTGGAATTAATGTCTACTCTATTTTAGTCCAATCATGATAGTTTTCACTATTAGTAATTGATTCAGTTAATGGCATTTAAAAACTATTTTTAAAGTGTCATTTCACTTTGGCCAAGGATTTAATTGAGAATAAAAGAACATTATCCTTAATCACTTTAGAGTGATAAATCCTATATTGATCACTCGACTGCCTCCATATAATTTATGTTATATCCAGTGACTATTGAATGAGCTATCATTGACTAGAACATGTCATTAGTAGTATTAAAACATACCTATAACTTTCGAGATCTCAAGTTAAATGATCACTTACACAATCATCATAATGAGAATTTTCATAGACGTACAAGTAATGTTCCAAATAAATTTCTCATATAGGGTCAATTAAGTGAACTTGTTCTCTAACAAGCATCCATATGTTTGCTTAAGTTTCTTTATACTCAGTTTATGAAATCGACTACTTCTTCCATAAGAAAAAACATAACACGTATTAGTCCTTTTATGCTCTGTTAATGCTCAGTCTCAATAAAATAATGATTAGGAACAATTTCGGGATAATATATGAATACAATATGAAATTGGTAATTATAATCACATCATAATTTTATTTGCAATGTATAGTTATCTTATGGACTTTATCATATACATCAAAATATGTATAAGATAAAAAATACCTTTAAATAATACTGTCACTAAGTTACAACAAATCGATTGGATGTAAGATATAAACCAATAATGTACTCAACCTTTATAATGATAATTGTAATTATAACCTATAAATTTGATTTTCAAAAGAATAGATGACCACAAATATAAAATATATAACTAATAAATAACAACTTCATATCAAAATCACATGTATAACATGAATCATCTGAACTAATCTCTTTCAAATTGTAAGTATACATTAGTACTAGTAGGTGGGTATTTTATACTCCATTTTACAACTTGATAATGATCTTTTTCATGATTAGACTTATACTTGCTATCATGATTGATACTATACGAAGATGTCAATACAAATGCACATCAAAATATACATACTGATATTAATTACATTAAAATAAGAAACATGAAACATATAAATATTTGAATTTATTTAGAGTGATTGGTTATATAAAAGTTTAAATTAAGTTGCTAGTGGAATATTTACCGTAAGTTTTAGTACTTATTATGTCACATCGAGTGAAATGTAATTTGGTGCCAGCTGGAATCAATTTAAATTGCGACTAATGTAAATGATTGTATTATTATATGTAATCATAGAGATTGGAGTTGCAGGCACATTACGTTAGTGTTAAAAGGGTTGGCCGAGAATGGGATGCTTCCTTTGGCGTGACACGTGAGGCTTAGGAGGGATCACGTGATGTATTTAAGAAAAAGGAAAGAAGAAATAAAACAAGAACAAAAATATGAGTGAATTGAATGCCCTGAAAGCAAAGGCAGGCAGGCAGGTGACAAAAGCTCAAGGAGTCACGTGCGTGGACAGTACCCAACGCCATCTACCCATTTCTGACTCCCGACCGTAGCAAACAAACCAATAATTCCTTTGTATTTTTTGATAATGGAATACGTAAACAGCTTTTTTGTTGATAGTTAAAGGTAAAGTTGTGTAATGTTAGATTTTTTTTCAGACTTTGTTTTATTGTGAAACTTTACGAAGATGAATTATTTGTCTTTGACTATGTTTTATTTTATTGTGAAACTTTAAACTAAATGTAATTACAAAGATGGACTATTCGTTTTTTATTATATTTATTTTATTGCGAAACTTTAGACTAAACGTAATTAGGAAGATGGGCTATCCGTCCCTGACTACGTTAAACAGTCGCTTAATTTTGAGAAAACATCTGAGGGTGAGGTGCATTGACTATTCGGTCGATTTTTCAATTGGTTGGTTCCATATCCATAACCATGTGAGCTCCTAAAATTTCTTTCTTCTTTGGTTCTCTCTTTCTCTCTCTCCCTCTCACACACACACAGCTTCACATTCTCTAGAAACTAGAAAGCGAGAGATTCGGTTGAGGTTTTAACTTCTTTTCGCTTTATTGGATCTTCTGTTTCGGGTCACTATCCGGAGCTCAGCATTTCCTTCCATACATTTAGCTGAGGCCTTAGCTTTCGATCCTAGTTTACGCTGTTTGGTGAACTCGTACCTGCTCTTTTTGCTTATCCGCAATATGGATTCTCGAGTGAAAAGAAGCAAAGGATTGCCCGAGTCAACTCAGCCGTCGTCGCCGGCGTTTCCCGACGAAATACTCGAGCGCGCCCTCTCTCTGCTCGAGTCTAGCAAAGATCGCAGCTCAGTTTCTCTGGTGTGCAAGGACTGGTACGACGCGGAGCGGTGGTCTCGGACCCACGTGTTCATCGGGAATTGCTACTCTGTGTCGCCGGAGATCGTGGCCCGGCGGTTTCCGAGGATCCGGAGCGTTACGCTCAAAGGAAAGCCCCGGTTCTCGGATTTCAATCTGGTACCGGAGAACTGGGGCGCCGATATCCACTCGTGGCTGGTGGTTTTCGCCTCCAAATATCGGTTTCTAGAGGAGCTGAGACTCAAGAGAATGACGATAAGCGATGAGAGCTTGGAGTTTTTGGCTCTTAATTTTCCAAATTTCAAAGCTCTCTCGCTTCTTAGTTGCGATGGGTTTAGTACCGACGGACTCGCAGCCATTGCCACCCATTGCAAGTATGCTTTTCAGTCTTTAAAACTCTCTCTCTCTCTCTCTCTCTCTCTAGATAATGTAATATTAAATAAAAAACTCGTTGGCAACCAAATTGGAAACAAAATTTGACTAGTTAAATGTGTTGTTATGGATTGGTGACTTTATACCATTTTTCACGGCAATTAATTATTGTGCTGCTCTGCTCTTCCCGGTTAGGTCGCCTTACAAGGAATTGTCGACATATGAGTGAGGGATTGGTTTCTTTGAGTTTATAGTTGGATAGAAACGATGAGAATTTTTGGGTTTTGATAGGGTGTCAGGTAGAATAGGCTAGTTTTCTGGTTGTTTTACCTGTAAAAGTGAAGTGTTAACTATACATGGTTACATAGTGATTGTTTCTATGACTTATCTTCTTTCCTTCTTCAAAACTCCGATTTCTTTTTTCTTTGATGAGATGGTTGACCTGTTTAACCCGCACTTAATGGACTGTGACATATGCTTGATGTTGTATTCTGTACATGTATCCTCCATTTTTGTTTCGTTGGCGGATTCCATAATTGGGTAAACTGGTTTATGTGCGGATAATCACCTAAGCATACAGATTAAAGAAAATGACTCAGAATTTGTTCTTGGTGGTATCTTTTTGTATACTCGATTTTTTCCTTTTTCTGTTCTTTATGAAGCTACTGTTTGCGATATTGGATAAGTTGCTTTCGTGGGATGTAGGTCTTGCAAATTGGTATGCACTGTCCATGCAATTATTAGCAAAGTGCTTTAAAGCATGGTTTCTTGGTACCCCACTTGTAGTTTTGATCTCAATCCGATTTTGGTTTCTTCTCAGTTCTTCATGTTTCTGTAGGAAGTAAAACTATTATCAATTGAAAGTAAAAGCCTCACCTTTTCTTTCCTTTTTTTCCCCATCAACTTGTTTTATTTTCTGATGGTCCCTGAAAAATAAAATGAGCATGGTTTAAACGAAATGAGAATGTATATTCTCTTGCGGTGCTTTCTTACGCAACTAGACTTCCTCTTATACGATGTGACATCTGAACTATTTATATATACATTAATTGGTCGGGGAAACTTCATTTTCAACTTGTCATCCATCGCAAAGTTAGACACTTTTGTATTTGGTAGTTGGTTTAGTAAGGGATGACAATTAAAATGTTCAGATAACTGTCATGACTCTGTAATTAGCATTTATGTTTTCTTGGAAGTGGTGACATATAGACTACTCTTGGCTTTTGCATCACCTGTAGTCTATCGTATAAGTTGTGGGCTGCACTATAACGAGCTAAAAATGTGTTGTTTCCATAAATATATCTCTGGGATTTTGGAGCTTGTTTGATTGAATTCCTTTTTGATCTCTCTCCAAACAGATTTTCCTCTACCCACTAAAAGAAACAGGTAGTAGTGGTAATTAAAATCAGGCAAATTTTGCTTGTTCACCATCTGGCTTGATCTCTAGTAGCCAACATATAGCTAATTTCATTGTTTAGAGATGGTCATAATTCGCTAGACAGGTAAACTACTCTTCTTCTTTCCTTCTCTGACCAACAAAAAAGCTTATGTAATTCTGCAGTAGGTGATTTTCTTTTTCTAATTAACTTGAAAGTTACATGTACTTAATGAGTTATTCCTGTAAGTTATGGCAAAATGGGTCCCAAGGCATTCCATATATTCATAAAAGAAGAACAATAATATGGTGTTTTTTTTTTCTCTTTTGTTTTCCTTTCCTTGTATTCGCATATTAAAAATTCTGCCATGTTCGTACAACTATTTGTGATATTATGATATTATAAACAAATTTCAGTAGAATTTTAATTCTGAAAATCATTTTCAAGCTATGTTTCATTTGGATAACGATTCTGTTTCTTGTGTTTCAGGCATTTGACTGAGATCGACATACAGGAGAATGGCATCAATGATAAGAGTGGCAGTTGGCTAAGCTGTTTCCCTGAAAACTTCACGACATTGGAAGTACTGAACTTTGCTAACCTGAATAGTGATGTCAACTTTCACGCACTTGAGAGACTTGTTAGCAGGTGCAAGTCACTGAAAGTTCTGAAGGTCAACAAAAGTGTTTCCTTGGAACAGCTGCAGCGGTTGATTCTATGTGCTCCACAATTAACAGAGCTTGGCACTGGATCTTTCTCACAAGGGCTTACCTTGCAACAGTGCACAGAACTTGAAAATGCGTTTAATCAATGCAAGAATCTGGATATACTTTCTGGTTTGTGGGATGCAACAGCACCTTATCTTGCTGTCCTCTATCCTGCCTGTCCAAATTTAACTTTCTTAAACTTGAGTTATGCGACTTTGCAAAGTTTCGAACTTGCTAATATTCTGTGTCACTGCCCACACCTTCGTCGTCTCTGGGTAAGATCTCTGTTTCTAACTTTTTCTGTTTTGTCTTCTATACGGACATTTCTTACTTTTCACTCATATAGTTTCCTACTTTTCATTGTTGTGGATCTTTTAGCCATTTTATACAAATTTAGGGTTGTGACTTCTGAAATCATTGTTCAGAGTTATAGATGGAAGGTGTATCTTACATGGTGGTAAGAAACATTGTTATAGTTAGGATAGTTCTGGTCTTATTCAACCACATCTATTCATCTGAATATTCTGATGATGGTTATTCTGTTTGAACTTATTTTGTGGCTGCCAATGTTTTTGATTTTCTTGTCTTCGGTATGAAGTTTTAGAATTATAAGTTGGATTTTGATTCAGGTTCTGGATACTGTAGAAGATAAAGGACTGGAGGCTGTTGGATCCAACTGCTCGTCACTTGAGGAACTCCGAGTGTACCCTGCTGATCCCTTTGATGAGGAAATTGTTCATGGGGTGACTGAAGCAGGTTTTGTTGCTGTCTCTCTCGGTTGTCGGCGGCTTCACTATGTTCTCTACTTTTGTCGGCAAATGACCAATGCTGCTGTAGCAACTGTTGTGCATAACTGCCCTGATTTTACCCATTTCCGTCTCTGCATAATGAATCCTGGTCAACCAGATTATTTAACAAATGAACCCATGGATGAGGCTTTTGGTGCTGTGGTGAAGACTTGCACTAAACTTCAGAGGCTTTCAATTTCTGGTCTCTTAACTGACCTTTCCTTTGAGTATATTGGGAAGTATGCCAAAAATTTAGAAACTCTTTCAGTGGCTTTTGCCGGTAGCAGTGATTGGGGAATGCAGTGTGTTCTGGGAGGTTGTCCAAAGTTGAGGAAACTTGAGATAAGGGATTGCCCTTTTGGAAATGCCGCACTTCTCTCTGGTTTGGAGAAGTATGAGTCCATGAGATCACTTTGGATGTCTGCCTGCAATGTGACAATGAATGGCTGTAGATTGTTGGCAAGAGAGAGGCCCAGATTGAATGTGGAGGTAATGAAGGAAGAGGGGAGTGATGACAGTCAGGCTGATAGAGTTTATATATACCGTTCAGTTTCTGGACCAAGAACAGATGCCCCACCCTCTGTTCTCACTTTCTCAAGTGTGTAAAATAATCAGGTTAGCTCTTCATCTTTCTTATGTTTGCATGCCCTCTCTTGCAACAATGTTTATGTATATGCACATTTCCAAATGTAGCAGGACGGAATCAGTATTTGTGCAGTAAAACAAATGCATGATGTTTAGCTACTTCACCAATGAAAGAGTAGGGACAGGGAAATGGTTGCTGCCTGGGTTTGCTTCTACTGCCTCTCCTCTTTCTTGTCTATCCATTGCTGGAGAGCCACTTACTGGCACATTAGGCTTTTGATTGAAGGAAGTGGAATCCAGGAATTCTGTTGTGTCAAGAGAAACTATTCCTGTAGCCTTGTTGTGAAGCATGTAATATAGATACTCCGTATGGTTGCTCAAGCTACTGTTCAACTTCGTATGTTCATGCATTCTAACATTTTGGCACATTTAGTTTATGTAGCTCTCGTATTTGTTGCTGGCTCTGAACATTTACTGTCTAATGCTGATGTCTCCTAGAATAAACTGTAATCTCCCTGTCAATGGGTTCACAGAGGAGTTACCAATGTTCAGACACTGGATCCATAAATTGCATCTTGTTTATGTCTAGAAATAACGGTGACAAAATAAGGGCAATCTTTAATTTCAGTTTGAACCATGCTTTTATTGACAGATCAAGCCAGGGAATCTTGAAGTAGCCAAGGTTATGAACAAAAGCATATGGATCGACTGTCTCCAACACTGGAAGCAAATTTTATACACATACTCAATTTACTACACCTCTGGGTAGTGAGATTCCTATGCTTTCAATACAGGGTAATGGGTTACAAATGAGTTGAATCTTTTGTCATCGGTCATTGACATCCTGGTCTGCGTTCACCATTAACAAATAGCGAGACATATCTAGAGGGGTCCAGGTTTCCTTTACTTTATTCTAGTATCAAGTTTATGTAAAGTTATACTAATTATCACCTTCTTTAAGGGACTGGCAGTATTATGGATTCAGTGACATCATCCAGCTAAGAAGTAGACGTAGTACATCTCATGCAGCATACGAACCTTGTAACATAGCTGGAAAGGCTTTGTTATTCAAATAAGGACAAAAGATCAAAATTAGGGAGCACTCGCTTGTAACTATGCCTTGATGTGGTATACCTGTGAGGAAACATTTATATGCTGGGATCTGGGTTCTGTTTGTTGAGGTTGGTACCAATGCAATTTCAAAATTTCCAAGCATCCTAGGTCTGGAGTCTGTTGGAGCACATTTACACTAATGCCGCCTTTGTGCCTATGCAAATTCATTGTTTGATCGCAACAAACTCGATCAAACAGGTGGTAGACTGGTTTACAATGAATGTTACGACTTTTCTGGTTCTGCCTTATACTGGAGTTCTATGATGTTTGTGTTTGTAACATTGTATGGCTGGTGAACTTGCAATTTGTTTCCTCTTGGATGTTGGCGCGGGTAGTTCTTAAGCTTGAGCTTCTCTAGTGTAGTTTCAATTCCAGACACTTGTATAAGTAGTTAATTTTCATAAATTAGCAGCCATTCACTTCCAATTTAGTGCTTTTCTGGGATTTCTTTCAATATAACGCAGGTCAATAATTGTCAGCATCCTATCGGGTCAGAACAAAGAGTTGGAAGTATATTTATTGGGCAGCTTCCAAGCGTGAAGATTTTTGCTGCTAAAAGGCACAGCATGTGATCGAAAATTCGGAAATGGCGCAGTTGTAAGTAGCTTTTGTAGTTGGAGACCAGACTTGAAGTCTGCGTTAAACTGACAATGTTTCCAAGCTTTCATTTCCACAGCCATCAACTTGTCTTGCCCGGCCTGCTGGCTCTGACAGTTCTTTCCCATATTTAGAATCTGATTCTTTGAACTTAAAAGAATAGACTTGACCAGCAAAAGGTGGAATGGTGAATGAAAAGCCAGACAAAGGAAAGCTCCATAGGCATCGTATTTGCTATGAAGCTTATCTCATTTCAAGCATGGCCTTTGAAATTCGTCAATCTTCGCCCAAAATTACAAAAGTTGGAAAAAGAAATACAGGAAAAGAGCCTCAGGCTATGAAAAGTTATTCGAAAGCTTGTCAAGATTGAAACTTTAGACCTCTATCAGGAAAGAGAGGAGGAGAAGAATTCCTGAAGTGCTCGAGTCACTTGTAGTGCTATTAGATTTTATTGTTTTGCGGTTTACAAAATATGTTATTAATAGACAAAGTTGAATGTATGTGTGTTGAATATTATGTTTTAATCAATTGGATTATACCTACTTTTATTTATTAAAAAATGAATTTCGACATTTAAAAGTAATTTGCGTTAGGGAAAACATTGATTTTCATCCTGTCTGGCTGCGTTTGGGGTAGAAGTTGAAGACGTTAGTTTGTCAACTCACTCTAAATGCTTGAGGAGATTGGGGTGGGCTTCGTTGAGGTAAAATGGTCCAACAATGAGCTCGGTGTTAAAAAGGAAGGAAAGGGGTTAGGACTGTCCATATTTTATACTATAGTCTACTTTAATCTAATTCAGGAACTTGGCGCTTGTAGTAGATGAACTGAAAAAAGCTACTATGTGTGAGCATTTGCATGTTTTGAGTTACCTTAGATACAAAGATAACTACTACTTATGTCTAATATTAGTGTTGCCATCAACAATGAGATATGCACACACCAAGATGGTCCCATTCCGGAAACTCCAAGGTGCCTATTGAAATAAATATCACATCTTCTGCCTTTTGGACCATTCTCTCTAGTAGTTCAAGTCTACTGACAACTGAACGTCGTCTAACATTTGAGGTTAAAGAATTGATTCTATTACTATTACATGTATTTAAGTCGTGATTTGCGAAGAAGAGGTCCATTAAAAGGAGTTTGACGAAGCTGTTTTTGGGGTCACATGTTCCATCCTTAATAACACCGTTCCAACTCAGAAGTAATTGAAGAGATACTTCAAGTTTTTGATGTCTCGGGTCTTATGTTCAGTGTTCGGGATTGCATGATAGTCGATCAGAAAAGGAATTAAGGTATTCTGAAGCTATTTTTGAGTGAATTTTCGTGCAACAAACTTGCCATAAAGGAGATACATGAAGTTTTCGTGTCTCAGGTGGTCGGTTCAGCATCCGGTGATGCACGATAGTTACTCTATTGATATTTTTCTTTTACGAAAGTCCCAAATGAAGTTTTCAGAGAATGTTTTCAGCACGAGTGTGTGACAATGAGACTGTGCATTTAGATTTTTGCGTTTATTGATGTAACATTGTCACATACCATATGCCCATAAAGAATGTGAGAATAACATAAAGATGTATCCCTTATATTTGTGAACTTTTTGAGTGCTGATGAGAATATAGTCACCAAAGTGGCCTTTCAAGTCAATATTTTGAATTGTTCTATTTGCATGTTGGGGGATGTCTCTGATTTTATGTTTGGTTATTCTGCCCAAAGGTGTTGGCCTTACATAACATTTTGAG
>JAOSBL010000002.1:23320137-23331588 GCA_027568915.1 Erythroxylum roraimae
GTCTAATTGCATATATTATGCATTCAGCCCAAAGGTGTTTCATAATATGTATGATCGAATTTTTAATAAAGATACTATTGAATGGCTTTGAGTATCGCTGTTATCCTACATTTGTGCTGATTTAAATATTATCATCTTGAAGTCAACTTTTCAGTCAACTAAATCAGTGTCACCATTGAAACCCTGACCGGTTTCAATACAAAGAAGTGGACAGAGGATGTATTGAATGCTATGGGGATAGCTGAGGTTGATATGACCATATGGAC
The DNA here is from genome assembly GCA_027568915.1 of Erythroxylum roraimae. Lineage (NCBI taxonomy): Eukaryota > Viridiplantae > Streptophyta > Magnoliopsida > Malpighiales > Erythroxylaceae > Erythroxylum > Erythroxylum roraimae. Next base: position 23,320,404 of record JAOSBL010000002.1, read on the forward strand.
GGATAAGCCATCTCCACCTACATGCATGAGCTTGAGAGCTTATAAAGCAACCTATGAACCTTAGGATCGGTCTAACATATTATATCTAATGACCATTAAGAGATCCATTCCTAACCATCTGCTAAGTGGACTTCTGGACTCAAACATATCGAAGGAGTTTCTTGATAATGTCTCCTAGAGGTACATAGTCTCACCTGATGTTGAGACAAGTGCCTTGATGAAAGAATTATTCTTCATAAGATAAACAGGAGAAAGGGGAGTAATGGAGTACATATCGAGAATGATTCATCTTCATAGTAGATTGAAGATGTTGGGACTTCAATGCTTTGATAGCTCATTGCGTTGCTGAGGTGGAGAAACTCAACTTTGCTACTCCTACAACCCTCGAAGCAGCTTAAGGGAAAACAAAGATGAAGCCCGCTAAGTTCAAAGGTAGAAAATTCAAATCTTCTCCACATGCTGATGTTGGTCAAACCAGTGCTGATACAGGTCCTAGGGACATAAAGAAACTAGTAGTATAAGGTTTAAAAGGAAAGACTGAGACCATCAGGTTACTCTTTGGCTTATCAATTTATGAATCTAATTTGCGATAATCACATTAAGTACTTAGTGGCTATTTAGTGGAGCAGCTGGTTAAGGTACTTCCACAATGCAAAGATTCATATCCAGGATAAAGCCAAATAAAGGGAAGGAGAAACTGATGGTTCACAGCAGTAAAGAAGTGGAAGTAATATCTATAGGAAATGTATGTATTGAACTTTGTTGTAAGGTTCATTTGGGTTTTATAAGATACATTTTATATGTGATCTTTTGATCAATTTTGGACAAAGAGAGTTAATGTTTTGTATTTAATGCTTCTGTTGTATAGTTGTTGTTTAATGCAAAACATAATGGTACAACTTTCTTGTCATATGGTTTGTATAGAATGTGTCTTACTCCGAATTAGATAAATGTTTCTCTGTATCTTGCTAAACAAGTTATGAAATGAAGGATCCTGATGAATGAGAAGTCATATATGGTGTGACGTAAAAGTTTAAGCCATATTTCTAGAGCTAGCGCTGAGAGATTGATCAAGGAAAGCATTTCTCAATTCTAGATTATGATGATCTGGGAACATGTGCTGACTGTTGCAGGGGTAAGTTGACTAATAAGGATATTGAGATCAACTTATGCTTCTGACTTGTTAAGTCTAATACATAACGATATCGGTAGACCTTATACAGTTACATTGTGCAATTCTAACTGTATTATGACCTTTGTTGATGATTATTCTCATCACAGTTATGTGTTCTTGCTTAAAGACTGAAGGTTGAGAACCAATTAGAAAAATTCATCAAGATAGTCAGATTTGACCGTGGATGAGAATATCATGGCAAATATGGTGTTTAAGGACTTTAAAAGGTCCGTTTGCCAGATATTTGAAATCAATTAGAATAGTGACTTAAATAACTATGCCGAGTAGTTTTGAGCAAAATGGTGTGTTGCCGAAAGACATAACTGCATCCTAAAGGACTTGAAGAAGTCAATGTAGAACAGGACTAATCTACCTAATTATCTAAAAGTTTGGAGACTTAGCCTTGCACAAATTCGTGTATGGGGCTGCCCTACTGAGGTAGTATGATCCTTATAAAGAAAGATTGTATGCTCGTTCTGCTCATTGTTATTTAGTAAGATATCTCGACCACTTAAGGCTACAACTTTTACTGTAGAGAAGGAGGGACCAGAATAGTGTAATCACTAACAGTTAAGTTTCTAGAATACGATGTTTATGATGATAGTGGACCCTTTGACCCATCGGATGATAGCAGGGCAGATACTGCAGTTATCATGTACTCGCTACTTAAACAGTTAGAATTTGTACCGTGTCTGTACAGGAACAGGAACTCATACCTGTAGACACAGAGGTTCCTAAGGGTACGAGATCTAATACAATTAAGTAAATTCACTAGAGTGAGACGACTTGCTATCCCATCTGATAACATAGTCTATCAGGAATACAAGACTATTATATTAGACATGTTACAAATCCAGTTACTTTTACAAAAGCTATTTTTGGACCCATGCAGATGTGTGGTGGGATGTGATGAATGACGAGATGCAAGCCCTAAAGTATAGTAAGGTTTGAGAGCCAGTTGATTTGCATCAGAACTGCAAACCCGTCAATTGTAAATGAAGTTTTAAGATTTAAAAGATTTCAGGATAAAGTTCAGCAGTTTATGGGCTCGCTTAGTTGCCTAATGGTTCACTCAGAGAGAAAGGTTGACTTTATGTTACCTTTTCTCTCGTATCCTCGTATGATACATTTTGAGTGATTAAGGCAATTGTAACTTATGATGATATAGAGTTACATCAGATGACTGTCAAAACTGCTTTCCTAAGTAAAGACCTTTATAAAGAGGTCTATATGGTACAACCTGAAGGATTTCAGGATCCTAATGGAACTGACATGGTCTGCGCGTTATGCAAATCAATATATAGTTTATATCAAACCTCCTAAAAGTGATACCTTACAATTGATAAAGTTTGACCTCTTTCGGCTCTATGAAAAATAATAATAAAAAAAAACTTATACTATTAAGTCAAGGTGAGCAAAGTTAATCTTCCTATTACTGCATGTGGAAGATATATTGCTCACGTCAAATCACTTGACCATATTGTATGAGGTTAAACAACTTTTGGTCAAGAACTTTGATATAAAGGACCTTGGTGTAGCATCTTATGTCTTAGGTATTCAGATTCACCGCTATAGATCTCAACACTTATTAGACCTCTTATAGAATACATACATTGAGTATGTATTACAAAGGTTAATACAGTTAACAGTAAACCTGTTGTAGCACCTATCTCTCATAGTGAGAGATAATCTTTGGTACAGTATCCAAAGAATAAAGTAAAGAGAGAGGTTATGAGGAATGTTTCGTATTCTAGTCGGTTGATAGCCTGATGTATGCTCGGCTATGTACTAGGCAGGACATTGCATTCACTATTTGACTGTTTGGTCAATATTTGGTTAATCCAGGTGTAGATCATTAGAATATAGTCAAGTGAGCATTGAGATGCTAAAGGGAATCAAGGATTATATGTTGACATATAGCACATTCAACAAATTAAACCTTGTAGGGAATTCAAATTCAAATTCTATTTAGGTGTCCGGATGATCAAAAGTTTACTTAAGGTTATAGTTTTAAGTTTGCAGATGGTATAATGTCGTAGAAGTGTGTCAAGTAGACACAGGTAACTTCCTCGACTAAGCATGCAGAGTGTATGCTATGGGGCTGCTTCACAGACAGTTTAGCTTAGAAACTTGATTTCTAAGTTATCTGTGGTTGATTCAGTGGCTAGACTCATTTGGTTGTACTGTGGTAATCTTCTTGTCGTGTTGTTTAATAACAACAAAGAATATTACATGATCTTAGCATTTAAAGGTCAATTATTTGGCCTAAAGGTTTTAATACAAAAGTGACATTGAGGTTTGGAGCATTTAAGGACTGAGGAACTGTAAGTCGATCCTTTAACTAAAGGACTTCGCCCACTTGTGTTTGTGACACAAGTATACAGTATGAGTGTTTTGACGTCCTTAGACACTGTTAATTAGTGGATCATTATGTTTGCTCTATGTACATTTGTACATTTTGATGTATTATGACAGTGTGATGGTTCATCAATAAAAATGATCATCATTTATTCTCAGTAATACGTGTTATCATACATTGTCATAATACATATAAAAGCCTTAAGATTTGTGTCGATCTTAAGCATTTAAAGGTCATTAGGCATATATACAGATTGACCTTGTGTTTATGTCATTTAGACGCATACAATTTTAGTATGAGTATCCATGAATTTGGCATGACATAGGGGGATATAAGTTTTTAATCCCATAAAGGTTCTCTAATGCAGTTTAGCATTCTGTTGGAGAACATAAAGGTTTTCTCTAATGCAGTTTAGCATTTGGTGAGAGGAAACAAGTTTTCTATAACACTATTTAGCATTCGGTGAGAGAAAATAGGATTTCTCTAATGCAGTTTAGCATATGCGGTATAGCTTAAAGTTGGAGAAATTGATACCTACAAACGGAGATGATATAATTTAGATCATAAATGTATCATCCTAGTTTGCCACACTCCATTTTTCCATTCATGTTAGTGAGGTATTAGGTATTCTGTGTCGCACATGACATGCATTTGATACTTTTTGGTATCAAAAGCCTTGTAGGAAAGAATGATAGACTTTCTTTATCTTTGGATCAAATATTTTGTTTCTAAACTTAGTCGACTAATTCAGTAGCGTGGCTTAACTGATTTTTTAAACTAGAGTCAAAACTGCAATTAATGCTTGTCCAAAGGGGAGAATGTTGGACAATTTTGTCATTTCTTATAAAGTTGGACAACTATTAATTGCATTTTTTAGTTTTCAATAAATTATCGGTTAAGTTACATAATTTGATCCAGATAAAGATAATAAAGTGGCCTAATAAATGATCTAAATCAGTGGGTCGAAATCTGGGTAAAAAATGGATCCCAATTAGTGTGGACCAAACCCATATTGGCCTTGTAATGGGGAAGCCCGATATGGAAGTTATATATATAGGTTAATGTCTCATGTAGTTGCTCATATCAATCGTAAGCATAAGGTTTTTCTGGCCCGTTAAGAGAGCTTATGTATTGAGAAAACTGTTGAAAAACCTAAATCTCGTATCGAGAAACACTTTCCATAAAGGTCCTGGGAGATTCGCGATTGTTTGGAGTTCGGAAACGACATCAGAATCAGAGATGGAACCGAAATCAGAAATTTCGCCTTCGTTTTTAATCCTTTCATGTATGATCCTGGGTACGTAATAAGGTTTGTTCTACGTATTCAATTAAGCATATGGTTAGAAGTGTCTTTAGGCATTTGGGTATGATCCTAACAAATCCAGAGACTTTAGAAGCTAGATTCACTTCCCTTGTGCCAAATAAACATTTTTTAGTGAATCGTAAGGGTCCAAAGACTGGGTTACGATTATGTAGTACTCCGAAATGTCAATATGAGTGGCAATTGCTTCCTTTACTGCATCACATCGACGGTCAAAAATAGATAATATAAGATCTGATTATTTCTCTAATTTAGTTTAAGAAACTTGTTAATATAAGATCAACTAAAATTAACATTAACCAATCTCTTCTCTTTTGTTTCTTTCTGAATTCGTTATTTGTCTTTATCTATTTGGTCCTTGTTTATTTTCACTGGAGTGGATGATCATGAAAATTTGCTGTATATGAGATTCTCTTAAAAGCCAAGGTATGATATATTCTGTAGCTGTATGCTTCTGCTTCAATTTTCCTTATTCTCGACTCAAAGTTGTCAAGAAACCATCGCTTCCTTGCCTTGGCATCAAAATGCCATCTGTACCTAACTCTTGATATTGCAATGTGCTTTTAGGCTTCTATGGCATCTAGCTAGCTACAAATGTAATAAGTTATGGTATCTTTTAAATCAAATAACACCAGAAGGAAGCAGAGGAAAAGCCACGAGCACCTTGTGATTTGCTGTGTAAAATTCAACAGGCCACTGGGTACGCATTGAGTTGGTTCATTAAAGCTGAGACCCTACCCTGCAGCGAAAAGTGCAACAAAAATTGTTGAAAAGGGGTCCTTATCCTCAACAATTGAAGATGTGGGAATTGAATTGAGTTGACGTGCAGCTGAGAACATTTTGTTATGTATAGAGTTAAAGCCGACTTCTATATTCCATATTAACATATAGACCGTCTCATTATAGCCGCTTATCATAATCCCATCACAACTTGTTATAATCTAAGAAGTACGGATACGGACACACGACACGAACACAGAAACACACCAACTTTTAAAATTTGGTGGACACGAACACGAACACGAACACGGACACGGCATATATATATTATAAAATTTAGAATTAAAAAAAATTCAGAATTCATAATATGATATCTATTGATTGATGTATTTCAAGACTTCCAATATCTTGATAGTTCATATATATTTTGTACTTTATAAGCCCATCTCCAAAAACATGGAGCATATATATATACTCTTCTTGGATGTCTGTGTCAGACACGTGTCCGACACGCGGACACTGCTCCGTGCTTCTTAAGTTATAATCCTATGTGACGATTACTTCAAGTAACAACCCGTGACAAGCAGAATAATGACCCATTTTGTCTTGGAATGAGAAAGGGTTAGTCCAACATTAGACAACCAATCGTGTAACGATGAGTGGATTCCTTTTCCTATATTCTGGTTCGTCTTCTTGCTAGGCTTCATGCGTGATAGTGATACCAAAGCAACTAGGAATAAATTCCTACAAAAAGCTTATTTCAGAAGTTAATCTGTAGATGCCTAATGCGGTGATCTTTTATTTGTTTGTTAGTTTATATTAAGCTTTAGGCTTTTTGGTTTAGTCAAGGGAAAAAGAGAAACACTTTCTCTAAATGGGGGATGGAAGGTTTGCTATTACAAAAGATGACTGCTAGCTCAAGGCATCCAACAAAGGGCTTCATCTTCACATGGTGGGGTGGGGTTTGTGTCATATATACTGTCTTTTCTCTTTTCACCTAATACTAATAGCAGTGATAATTGTCAACATTAATTAATACTATAATGCCCTCTCTTGAGGTCACTTGAACAATTTCACACCAACACTTAATCCACTTTACATAACAGAACTCGTAGAGGATAAGCAGCGAACAAGGTTCATTAAAAGTAGTATGTAGCTAGTCACCTTGTTTCTCTCAATGATCAGAGCTTTGGATTCGTCTCTTGTTGCTAGATACTGCATGGGTTTCTATCAATATCAGTGTTAAACAGGAAAAAAAGAAAAAGAAAAAATATGGGACGAGCACTTCCAAGACAAGATCAGAATTTGGCAGAAACTTCCTCAAAATCCAATCTCAGGCAAGCTGTTGAAGCCATTTCTTCTTTGATAACATACTCTTATGCAGTTAAAGTTTTTGCAGCCAAGTGGCAACTGATAAGAAACAAATTGGAAGAGCTAAACTCTGGCCTAATAGCCATAGAGAATTGTGATTCCAGCCAAAACCCAATACTCTCGGGCTTGATATTTGCCATAGTGGTCTCTTCCAACGACTGCTACGACCTTGCTAGAAGATGTGTGGATCTTTCATACAGTGGCAAGCTCTTGATGCAAAGTGATTTGGACGTTATGGCTGCAAAATTTGATCGCCTTGTGAAGAATTTATCTGGGATATGCACTGCAGGTATCTTGACTCATGGCTTTGCAATTGTTGTGTCTAGACCTGGAGCCAATGCTTGCAAAGATGATATGAGGTTTTACATTAGAGATTTATTGACGAGAATGAAGATCGGAGACACTGAAATGAAAAGACAGGCTTTGGTTAACTTGTTTGAGGTTGTCGCCGCTGATGAGAAATATGTCAAGGTAGCGGTTGAAGTTGGTGCCATTGTGAATCTGTTGGTTAGTTTCCTTGATTACATGGAAAAGGAAATCCAAGAGGAGGCGGCCAAGGTAGTAGCGGTAATTTCTGGGTTTGATTCCTGCAAGTCTGTTTTAATTGGAGCTGGGGTTATAGGCCCTTTGATTCGTGTTCTGGAGAGTGGCACTGAATTGAGCAAGGAAGGTGCTGCAAGAGGTTTGAAGAAGTTGACTGAAAATTCTGACAATGCTTGGTCAGTTTCCGCTCATGGTGGTGTCACAGCTCTGCTAAGAATATGCAATTCTGGTGATTCCACAGAACTTATTGGTCCTGCTTGTGGGGTACTGAGAAATCTTGTTGGTGTTGAAGAAATCAAGAGATTCATGATAGAAGAAGGTGCAGTTTCCACATTTATCAAACTTGCAAAATCGAACGATGAAGCCGCGCAGATAAGTTCAGTTGAATTACTTCAAATTATTGCTTCAGGAGATGAATCAGTGAGGCGATTACTCGTTAGTGAAGGTGGAATTCGTGCATTGGTGCAGCTTCTGGATCCCAGACATCCATCTACTTCTAAATCACTAGAGACAGCATTAAGGGCAATTGAGATCTTATGTTTCTCTTCTACAAGTTGTATTAGTATGTTGATGAACTGTGGCTTCACCGATCAACTGCTTTTCTTACTTAGAAATGGAGATGTTTCAGTTCAAGAATTGGCACTAAAAGTGGCTTCTAGGCTATCTGGCACATCTGAGGAGGCAAAGAAAGCAATGGGAGAAGCTGGTTTCTTGCCTGAGTTTATTAGATTCCTTAATGCAAAATCAATTCAAATTAGAGAAATGGCTGCTGAGGCACTCTCTAGCATGGTTTTGGTGCCTAAAAACAGGAGAAGACTCTTGCAAGATGATCAACATATTGGATTTCTTCTTCAGTTACTTGACCAAGAAGGGGCAAGTTCAGGTTACAGAAGGTTCTTAATATCGATACTGATGTCGTTAACAAGGTCTAATAGTGGAAGAAGAAAGATCGTCAACTCTGGTTATTTGAAGAACATAAAAAAACTTGCAGAAGCCGAAGTTTCAGATGCCAAAAGGCTTGTCAGGAAGCTATCCACAAACAGGTTCCGAAGTATGCTGAGTGGAATCTGGCATTCTTGAATGTAAAGACTCAATTTTCTTGCTAGCTTCTCTTTTTACTGTATATGTTACACAACTGGTTTCAACGCTTCATTGTCTTTGTTCCATAATCAGGAAAAAATTGAGTCTTTCTCTTTGTTTTTTTGGAGTTCGTAAAAGCAGCTTTAGGGCAGCTTTCTGTTTGATTGTAAGTTGTAACTATTAGTGCAAAAAGCTGTAATAGATCCTACTGGAGGTATCCAGGCAATTTTAGACTGTGGTTACCTTTGCAGGTATAAAAATAATAGAACAGAACGTGATTGAAGTCATTTAAGCAATTAGCAGAAGAGATTGTAAAGGCTGTCACACATCATAAAAGCATATCTGTATGCACTTATGATGGAATACATGATAAAGGCAGGAAGTATCTCAGAGAGGCACGTGAATAGAGCTATCAAGTTCTTGTCAATCTAATGCCTTGGACAATGCAGGTTTAAGTTTCTTGCTGTATTTGCTCGTCTTTTTATCATCTTTTGTCCAGGTGTCATACCAGTCTCATTAATAAAGAGACAACTTTATTATCTTTGGCAAGGATAACCAATATATAGTTATGCATCTCATTCCTACTTCCTCTATCCTAATCTAAGCCAAGCTCAACGAGAATTTTCATGTACTTAGAATTTTGTGGGAAGAGTTGTGTTCATCATCAGCGTGCTTTGTTAAGGTCAGCTAGACAGGATGAGGTCCTAAACATTGTGGGTTGTACAAAATACTAATGGCTGGATGTTGGTTGTACATCATATAACAAGCTCCGGGACCACCATTACCTGTTTCGTTTTCTTGACAGGTTGTAACTTCTATGCATCAAACATTCAATATCATCTGCCTCCACACATTACATAGAAATGTAGGCCAAAAGAGGATGAAGAAAATCGACCATTACTGGCTGGACTTTCCTGTCGACACAGAATGAGCGTATACAAAAATGCTAAGAACTGATGCTTGTGTACCGGCGGCTCGCTAACCACCCTGTGATGAACTCTACACCAATCACGTCCAAATTTATGTTTGACGCGAATTCCTTGCAAAAACATATTACTCATGACCACACCAATGACCAATCAGTGGGTATATTCTCACCGTCGTGTCAGCATAAAATAGTAAAAAAAAGACTACTTCCTTACAATCCAGAACGGATCGTAAGCCATTCTAACGTGTATGTGCTCGCCGTAGAATCAAATGGCTGGAGAGAACATCGTACTGGTTTTTAATCTAATGGCCTAGAGGGAAGTTGGGGTTTGGTAGTAATAAGCTATTTGTTGAACATGATATGGGTTAGGCTCGTAGGGTCAAGAACCAACGAGGGTTACTAGTCCAACTGACATTCCATCACGCCTTCTCTTATGACTGTTCTGTTTTGTTACAGATCCAGAGGCCCTTAGACCCATATTTCAATTTGATGAGCTGAATTTGTCACTTGCCCTCAGTAGAAAATGGGCTGTAGTGTAAGTAGTACCTTAGTTCAAGGCACAAGAACAAAACTTGAATGTAGCATATGGCATGTATGCATTATTCAATCAATATAACGTCAAGCATATGAAATGAGCATGAAACACATGTGTGAGTTGTGATCTAAATTTAGCGCGTCTGTGCGTTGCTGATCATGCTCGTCATGCACCATTCAATGAATAGACTCATCTAGCATATGGCATACATGCATCATTCAATCAATATACCCATCTAGCATATGATGTGCATGCATCATAAGGGATTGAGCAAGTCTAGGGACATGTTCTTCACGAATCATGCAATATATAAGTGCGCTGAGCTACCCTACACGTGCATTACATAAGCATCCTCCTAGACCCATGATGAAGTTAAGGTACCATGGGGAAAGAAAATCTAAAAATTCCAAAATTTGTAGAATGATCCTTAAAGTTGTTTGGATCATTATTTGGGTCCTTTGGTTGTATAAAATTAAAAATTAATGTTTTTTAGTATTGTTATGTTAGTAATAATTTAGTGTTAAATCTATAAAAGTTTAAATAAAGGTCTTAGATGTAAATTATGTGAATTTTTATGCAATTAACTTGAAATGTGAGAGATAAATATGATTTTATTATATCATAAGGTTTATCTATTGTTGTGTATTACATGATTTATCACTTCTTATGATATTTCTATTATGAATTCTCAAATACAATTGTTAGTATATTTCAGTACTATTAAATGAGAATAAGTAGGTGCATGAAGATTTTGTTTCATACAATAGTAAGTTTGTTACATGTTTATCTCCATGCAAAAAAAGTGAGGATAATATACAATTATGTCTCTTTTACTTGTGAAATTATTTAAATACTAATAAGAATGTAGTTATTACAGTAGCCTTTCTAATTGAAATTTAGGCTTATTTGTTAGCAAGTTAGGGGATGTCTCTGATATTGGATTTAGTTATTTTACTTGTAGGGGCTAGCCTTTTATGAAATTTTGAAATGTGCATAAAAGCATTTGGTAGAGGATAGCTATTGCTTGAGTGACATGTAGACCCGCAGGTAATAATATCACAAGAATTTATGATGTCTATGTTGGAGTTATGTAAATATAGTGCCCTGGAAAGCAAGTGTATTTACATGTAACTTTATCTTCTTCAGTTACAGTT
>JAOSBL010000002.1:23350664-23363099 GCA_027568915.1 Erythroxylum roraimae
AGAGAGAGAGAGAGAGAGAGAGAGAGAGAGAGAGAGAGAGAGAGAGAGAGAGAGAGAGAGAGAGAGTAGGATTATACAAGCATAATTAAGTGTGAATTCTAATTGATGCAATTTTACTCAAATAACTCTTTACTAAGCAAGTATAATTAATTATGAATTCTAATTGATGCAACTTTACTCAAATAACTCTGTAATAAACCTAAACTTACTTAAAACATGATTCTAATAGGCCTTAGCTTCTTTCTATAATTTGAAATCCACCAAAAATATGTTTCCAGATAACGTTGTCCGTTGCGAATATGACGAATGTTCCAAGCCATATATATTTTTATTTCTTTTGCGTACATAAATACAACTTTTGACATGCATGTGTTCCAAATTATGTAACTCTCTATATCTTTATAGAATATGGACATATGCTTTGACACACCTATGCCCCAGTTCAATTATTATTATTATTATTCACATACAATTATAAATAATCATTTTAATAAAATCAAACTACCCAAAAGGCATTTTTCTTATCATCAATAGATAAATATGTATATTTTTTGTTAACAAAACAGACACAGGTACTCTCCAACATTTACTGCTTGAATATGTTGTATTATTTTAATTTTATAACTTAATTTTTTTTCTAATAGATTATGCTTTAACCAATTCTCCTTATTAATTTTGCAAACATGACGTAAACGAAAGAAAACAAAGGGAAAAAAAAAAGTAGAAAATGACATCATGAGATATGTAGTGGAGTTAACAGCGGATGGTATAATTACACTTGTAGTGGAGTTAATCCTGGATGGTATCATGATAGAATAAAGTCCGGTTGTCCATAAAATAAACTTGAAAGGTATCAATCGCCCACTCAGCGTCAGCGAAGCAACTTTCAATTACCGTCAAAAGATGAATGATTTAATGGGCACTGAAATGTCAAGCCTAGAATTACATTAACTTTGATGTCTCATTCTCGCATCACAAGTATGAAATCATGTAGGAAGCATGAAGAACATTATCTATTTATAAATGGAGCTTATCCATTTTCCTATGAGTGAAATTCTTAATCTATTCGAGAAAATTGATTTTACACTGCAAAAGGAGAAATATGTGAAACCATGATCCAAGGTCGAGATTTTGGCCAGCTTTTTACAGTAAATGATTCTGTGAGAGAATAGGACTGCAAACAGCATATGGCCGTACATCATCTTACGATTAGATCCTGCGACGTCGATAAAATTTAATAGAACAAGATAGAAATTAGTTAAGAATTCTAAGTTTGATAATAATAATTTCCGTTTTGAGAAGCCTGGAATGTTATTTAATTCCTCATTGTTTTTAAATAGATCCCTTTCAAAAGTCCCCAGAATGTTTGTAGTATGAATACGATAGATCCTTTTCTGTCTGCTTGGTGGGGAGACCATGGTTGATGAATCATCATACAATTGTGCCAAAAATGGTAAATCATATTGTCAACTTCGGTTATAACATAAATCTTTGTCTAACACAAATCTTTACTCCAGTAGTAATGCCAATGACCTGAAATTTCTCGATTGTTTTTTCTGAACTTTAATTTATTCAACACTTCAGATAATCCAAAGAGAGTGAGGATCAATCAATCGAGAATTTGACTTCAATTTAAGAGCATGCCTGATATTTTCTCAAATATTTGTACCAACAAAGGAGAGAGCGTTATTTCCTTATTGATTAGTGTAAAAATTATTTATTAAAAAATTCAACTTGTTCGTCGATTTAATCATGAAAGTTTTGAATCGTTTAATTTTTTGATTTACTTTTTAACTTTTTATTTCAATTTATTTTAATTATTTTTGTTGTTAAAAATCGATCAATTTATTAATTAATTTGTTAATTTTCGTAAATTAAGAACTTCTTATAAATTAAAATAATTAATTAATTTTTATTTAACAATCTATTTTTCAATTAAATTTTAAATTAAGACAATCTTTATCAATCATATTTTAAATTCTTTAATTTTATTAATCTTTAGCAGTTTGATAATAAGCTAATAACGATTGAATTTTTTAAATCTCAAACTTCTTGTTTTATCGATTTAACTTTTGATTTAATTTTTAAAATATTGGTAACAACCCACTCGGTGGCATGACATGTGAAAGATCTATCTTCGATTAAAAAGTAAAAACCCAGTTGCTGTGAAAGCCAAAGGTCAAATCAAGAACAAAAGTTCCTTAGTTGGAGCAACTGTTTAAAGAGGACATGCATTAAATATCCCTTTATGTAGAGTCTAAATTTTTTGTCTAATATTATGGTGTTTTACTGTGTCCAATAAATCTCAGCCATTTATTTATGTGAGGCCCGCATGAGTTTTGCATAGGTCTCGTAAAATAAATGACTGAAATTTTATAAGATAAAATAAGACAGAATAAAACTGAACAGAGGATCTAATTTTCACTATGCAAGACCCCGAAGTTGCTTGGAAAAGATTTGAGATATAAGCTGTGGTCCACTCAGGGGCACAATACTAATAGTGACTAAATGCGCCTCCTCTCCATTGCGATTGATGTTGGTGGATGGTGGTCAATTTCCAGCGTCAACACCCCACGTTCCGTATTCTCGGTGATGAGTCGCTGTGGTCCCTGATTAAGTCGTCTGATCTACTTCTCAATATTGGACAGAATTTATTTATCCACCTTTAACATGGTTAGGACATTCAACAAGAAATTCTTTAGGTTAGAGTCGCATATCTCAGTCTATTAAATGATCTTGCCAATTCAGTGACCTAAATCTCTGACAGGGTCTCCTTGCATTGTTGTTATTGTCGTATTTACTCAATTGTTCCTATTTGTCAAAACTAAGGAGCAATTACGACTGTTAACCTACTTCCAGAACATTGTTAAATGACATTATGGTTGAGAAAGAGACGGAAGTTGAAAAAGAAGAATTTTTTATATTTGTATGTGTTCAAAGTGTTCGAAGAAGACTTTTATATATGATATTAACTGATATAATTATTGAGAATTACATTTCTAAAGTCAAGTTGGTAAGGAGTTAGAAATCTTGAGTTTGAAAACATATAATTGAAGCTGAATTTGACCAAGTAAAAATGTTTGCGAGTTGAGACTACGATGAAGCAGGGCAAGTTGGATAGTACCTTGAAAAATATGATGTCATATAAGGCAATAATCAATCTTAGTATGTTTAGTACATTCATAGGAGATATCATTATGAGTAATTTTTATGAAACTGTGATTAGCACAAAGGAAAAGAGTTACAAAAGAAGAGAACACTCATATCTTGGAAGAAACCAACGTAGCCAAAGAAACTCATAAATTAAGCTCAATAATCTACTTCCTATAAGGGTGAGAGATAATTATCTTTTTATTGTGTGATAAAATAAGAGATATGTCAAGAAAAAAACAATAATATCAAGTTGCAAAACACTAAGAAAATTGCACTAACAAGCACATAAATGATCATTATTTATGAAAAATAATTTCCTTGTATATTTTTAGAAGCAAAATCATTAATAATAGTATTAAGATCAGTATTGTCCAACATATCTTTCTTGATATATAAAATGGCTAAACCAATCATCATTTTTTGTGACATTGATGACCTCAAGTAGGTTTTCAATAATTTTAACTCTGAAAAACTTCTCTTAACTTATGCTACAGTCATAAGTACATTCAATAGAATTCGATAAGCTATTGAAACATATGGATAACAATTTGGAGCTTTAACAATTTAAAAAATTTCAACTGATGACATTATCTCATTTGACAAAGTTATTTGCAACACTTTTAATTGAGAAAAAGATCATCTAAATCCACATCCGACACATTATTAAGAGAAAGAGTTGTTGTAAAATTAGTTTAACATTCTTTTAATTCATTATCGTTCAATGATCTCAACTTCTTTTAATCAAATAAGAATCTAAAAATATTTTCAAATGTCATTAATTGTTTAAATCTATTCTTCAATGAAGCAATTTTCATATCCATAACAACTAAAAAGTAATTAACTCTGAAAGAATCTTTAGTTGATTGTATTTCTCCATTGTGATCATTTTTATCAAATTGTCTTTTCCTAATAATACAACGTCTAGTTGAAAATGTAGGCTCTACATTCATCTCACTTGTAAGACTTCTGGCAACATTCATACTAGAGGCAAACCCCTCGTCTCTGTATTTCTCAAAAAATATCATCATTCCTTCTAATTGCTCTATGATAGTGTTAATACACAGATTTAGACTGCAACTTTTTACTCACCATGTTAATAACGAATAAAATATCATATTAAAAAAACCATACTAAGTAAAAACTCATAACTCTCAAGTACATTAACCAAACTTTTCTCTTCACTTTTTGACTTAGCATCATTATAAGATCTAGATAATTCCATCAAAGCCAATCTTATTTGAGGATCTTGAAATCGAACAAGTTTAAAAATCTAATAGCTTTAACACTTTTTATTCGACTCTTCTAGCGTGAATTTGAAAATGATTTCATGGTTAAGCCCAAAACATGATAATGTAAAACCTTCCACCTTTTAGGAGAACTCGAAAATAATGCATATATGTGTTGCACAACTCCAAAAAATGAAACAGCTTAACACATGAATGTGTTATATCACTAAGAGTAAGATAAAGACTATGACAAGCACATGACATATATAATGCTCTCGAATTGATTACAAGTAATCGCTTTTGAAATCTTTGGTGTTTCCCTTCACATCAGAACCATTTTCATAACCTTGAGCCCTCACATTACGGACATTAATATCAAGAGACTTAAATGCATTGAATAATTTATTGAAAAGTCACAATCCAAATGTGTCATCTACCTTCAAGAATTCTAAAAAATACTCCTATATTTTTATTTTTTATTTGACATATTTACATATCATAGTAACAAACTCATTTGTTCTTGATGCCTCAAATCTAGGGTATAATAAAGAATAATAGAAAAGTATTTAGCCTCTTTAATGATCCTTATGATAGAACTTCTAACATTATCGACCAATAGAGAAATCATCTCATTTTGAATTTTGTGACCAAGATAATGGTTATGAATTTTATGATTTTTTGAATGCGTCTAACATGATCTTGCATTATTACATTAAAATTAGCAATCATCTTAATCAATCCAAAAAAATTATCTTACTATCTTGGTAAAATTTCTCGTTGGATCCTTGAAAAGAGAAATTATATTTAGCAAGACATTTCACAACAGAAACGATTCTTATTAAAACTTATCTTAATTATTCTTTCTCCTTTACAATTTCTTGTAGCAAATCTTTATCAATTATTTGATTTTTCTCAATTTTACTCTTAATTCATTCCAAGTCCTCATATTAGTGATATGCTTAACATTATTCTCATATTCTTTGAGTCTCTCACGAAGATGCTTCCAATCTCTAAATCCATCATTTGCTAATTGCTATTAGATTTAAACAACTTATAACAAAAAAAATATACTTTATCTATATGTTTAGAGTAAACCAATGATTTTATATTGCTAATCTCTCCATTACTTAATTTTCTTGAATAATAAGAATATGAAAAATGCTTAGAGGTATTGTCTAAAGGAAACACAAGATTCAATTCTCTTATAGACTCTTTTTTAACTAAAATATCCCTTAATTTACTATGAAGATCATCCCAATTTCTAGGATCATAAATATCCAATATAGGGATTAATTGCTCATCTACCCTTAAATTTTCTAAAGTGGATGCATTTGGTACATGATCGTGCTCACTTAAATTACTAATATTCTCATGAATATGAATCACATCACTTAAATTATCTTTATGTTGTTCAAAATTACCTTCACCTAATTCCTTTGGATTCTTACTAGAGGAGTCTACTTTTTAATAAATTTATTAATTTCTTCTTTTTAGGATTCATTTAACTATTCTACTTGTTTTCTTTCTTTTTTTTTTTGTAACTTTTTCCACTTCTAAACAAATGCTTTTTAGGCAATACAATATAAACCAATTATAACATCATTGGACTAGAAAAAGAACAAAAACACTTATATGGAATTGGAAGAAGTATGCAGGCATAATAGAACACCAATAGCTCAACAATATATCATAAAGGTATATTAATGGTATTATATCTATGACAGAGAAAGAAAATAAAGAGAAAATTTTAATATCCTATATTAAAAATGGAAAAACAAAGAGCAAACTTTTATGATAGAGAAATACTAATTTCTAAAATACAAGAAATTAACATACTTAGGAGAAAATAGAGTAAATAATATTTAAAATAATGAATAGTACTGTTTGAATTAATAAAAGTATTAATAAAATGTTTGAACTTTTAATTTATTATAAAATTAGTTTGACATTAATCTTATAATTAATATATTGTAGTAATTTATTATATAAATAGAAATTTATAATAAGTACGCATTTATGTAAAAATAAATATTTCACACCATTAAATTTATTTTAAAAACTAATGGAACAATCAAAATTTTTTTCCCAAACCTAATTGATATGTAAACCCATTTTTTAATTATTATCTTGCTTCTTTTGTTGGGTGTTCGTCTCAGACATGAATGTTTCGGCCTATTTATTACTCTTTCACTCTCATTCTGTTTGATTCTTCTTTAAGAAACATTATACTTGTATTTCCAATTGACAAATGATTTTGTTCTCATTAACCCAATCAGACATTAGAATTTCTTGTAAATAGAAAAAGAAAACACCCTTTTGCACATTTTATGTCTTAGACATTCAAAACATTTTGTATATCTAAATTAAACACAAACCAGATTAACTTTAGTACAATTATGTTCCATTATTTATCCTATTTGGAACTATTTCAGGTAGTAAATCCATAAGGTATAGTTGCAAGTGGAGTTTTGGGTGTATGTACTACCAACTATTCTAAGTTATTTACCTGAAATCATTTATACTCCATACGTTACTGTCATCATTGATTGAGATGATAATTTATCCAAAGAAAATTTCATATAAAACACTTATAACGTATATAAACTGTAATTCATAATTTAATTTAAGTTATAATTTAAATAAATTTAATAATAACATTAATATATTACTAAAAAATGAGAAAATATTAATACCTATTTATTAGAAAAATATAAAGAGTTAAAATAAACAATCTAAGAGTAGGAATATCATGTCCACATAAACGTTGTCAGTCATTGTATGTATGAGCAAATGTTGGCAGAGGAGACAAATTAATTATAACATATTCAAGTATTTAGTAAGCTGAAAATACATAGAAAAATTTAAAAAAACTTTACCTTTAAATTATCATCTAGAAGTTAGGACCATGAAAATGCTTTGTTGCCAATTCTTGAGTTAAAGTATCTTAGATTTATATGTTGATGGAATTAAAAAAATTAAAGCGTAAAAAATACAGCTAAATGCTTGAAAGAAATTTATTAATAAAAAAAAATCAACATACCCAGTGCATAATGCTCCTCGCTTTACAGAGGTCTGAGGAGGGTCATAATGTATGCAACCTTTCATTTGTATTTTTACAAAGAGGCTGTTTCCGTGACTTAAACCTATGACCTTATAGTCACAAAGCAGCTTGACAAATGCTTAAAAGAAATTTATAAATAGATCAACATAAAATAGTTAACGTTAAAAGTTAATGTTAAATTTGGAAGATAAAGAAAAAATAGCCTCTTCTACTTCTTTGACACAACCATTATTTAGTGTCTTTATGAGTAGAAATTTATAAAGAAAGATGGACTTAAATGTCAATTATATTGTGCAGGAATTAGTGAGTGTGCATAGAAAAGTTTTGGGAGGGCCTCTTATGATTCGGGATTGATCCTCGTAACTCTAATGGAGATGAATAACAAAAGTGAAGTCCACAAAAAGGAATACCTTTTTTATACCAAAGGATATGAAGAACATAAAAAAAAGTGAGTGGTATAAGGTGTTGTTATGAATTGATTAACAATACAAACAACATGAACGATATCAAAATGAAAGACAATGAAGTATATAAGAGCATCAACTAAATGGAAATAAAAAGTATCAATATTGATGAAAGTCCCATAAGTAGTATAGAAATGAATATTTCATTCAATGAAAGCGTTAATAGTCTTGATAATAGTGATTCTAGCACAAGAGATAAGTTATTTGATATATTTTTCTTTTGATGGATAATATTTAGATTTATAAAACGAAACTTGAAGTTCCAAATATTAACTCAGGCTACCTAAATTCTTTAACTTAAACTATTAATGTAGAAGGATTTGAGAGTAGAAATACCTTGAATGGTATCACGAGTTATTATCATATCATTAATATAAAGGAGAAGAATAATGTACCCTTGAGTCTTTTTATGAATGAACAAGGTCTGATTATAGGAGCTAGAATGAATGTTAAGGTGGTTAATAGAGCTAAATTTGGCAAAATAGACTTGAGGAACTTGTTTTAGTATATATAAGGCTTTATAAAGATGACAAACCTTGTTAGATGGATGATCATAACTAGTTGGAAGTTGTATGTACATTTTTCTATAAGATCACCATTAAGGAAGACATTCTTGACGTCTATATAAATGATAACTATGGCTTATTAGCAATAATTGCATGGAGACGGTGGATTGAAGTTAAACGAGCTACATGAGCAAATGTCTCTTTATAGCGAATACCATACTTTCACGTAAATCCTTCAGCAACTAGTCAAGGTTTGTATCGCTTAAGTAAACTATCAGCTGGAATCTTGATTTTATAGACCTACTTGCAACTAACAATAGATTTATCTAAGGTAAATCAACCACATTTTAAGTATTGGTGCTAGTAAGTGCTTATAGTTCTTCTATTACTGCTTTTCACTAAAGAAGGTCAAAGCTACCTTACGATAGGTGCGAGGTTCATATATAAAAACAATAGTAGAATAAATATGAACATTCAAAGTTAGACAGAAGGATGATTACTTAATTAGTACATCAAGCAATAGGTTGAGGAGCAGGAAGTTCTAATGATTGATTAGATGACGAAGGATTGTTTAGAGGAGGTAATGGATCCACAAGCTTAGCTAACAAAAAGGCAATGAGAGTAGAAATAGGTTATATCGAACTACTAAAACTATTAGAAAGTAATGTTTGAAGAGAATTGTTAAGACACATATGATGGAATCAGAAGAAGAACTAAAAAGAATGTTCCTTGACTCAAAGTTTTGAAATAGTTGAAAACATTTTATGTTCCTAATAAGGTCACATACTATAAGATACAAAGTCTTTGGAACAATCGTTCCTAACACCTATACCCTCTATACTTTATCACATCCTAGGAAACAACATAATCTTGCTTATGATTCTAGTTTAGTGTACTTATACGGTTGAGGAAGAAAAAAAATAAGCAATGCTAAAGACTTTGGGAGTTTGGTAGTTAGGAGCAAGATTGTATAAGCATTTTTAAGGAAAATTGTTGCACATAACTAGAGTAAGGATACAATTGATAGTATAGACAACAATATGAACATCTTTTTCCTAAAAGGTTTCTTGATAAGAGGAAGAGAAGATAAGAGCTTAAATGGTATGAAAAATGCATCTGCGTTTTCTTTCATCCCTATCATTTTGCTAAGAGGTACCTAGATAAGGTCTTTAAATAATAGTTCCTTATAGATTAACAAAATGGGTGCAAGAATAGTTCTATAATATAAAATAACTTGGACCTATGATGCAGGAGATAAGTTCATATATCTAGAGAAGTTATCAACTAAAAACATATAATATCATAAACTACCCATGATATCATGAGGAGAAAGTCCCTAAACATTAGAAAAAATTTAATCAAAGGGAGTTGAAAAGGCATAATTACTATTAATAAAATGTAATTATGACTTCTAAAAAGATAGCATGAAATATAATTGATATATTTTTCAGACTTATCCTTACTCTAATGACCATTAGAAATTAATGATATGAGTTTAAGATTGGAAAGATAACGAAGAAGATAGTGTCATATATGAGATGTAACAGTACCAACAATACGTTTGGATGAAAGAATGAGAGAGGTAATTTTAAACGGTTGTCCATTCTTACGCCCTGTCCTAATAATCTATCTATTTATAATTCAATAGTACAACCATAAATCAAAAAAGTAAATTAATATTAAGTTTATATAATTGACCAACATGGATAATATTTAAGGAGAGTTTAGGAACAAGAAAGTATCATGCAAACATAACTTATGTATTTGAATAGTACCTAAACTTTGAATATTCATAATAGAATTATTGATAGTATGGACAATATATGGCATAAGAGTTTTTGAGGAATAAAATATAAAGGAGTTAGAGTTCATATGGTTATAATAAGCAAAACCAAGGTACCATAAAAAGGAAGTACTTAATGTGACATATATGACACGAGATGAAACAATATTAAAATCTGGCTAACTTTGCTATATAAGGGCCTTAAGTTCTCTTAAGGAGAATTTAGGATATGTATTCTCCATTGAGCCCTCTGTGGAAATAGTAGCAATAGTAAGCTTAGAGAACTTTGAATAGTTATCTTACTTGGGTCGTTTCCTAAATTTAAGGATGTGATAACTAATATTTTTACAGTAGATGCAAAGTATCTTTTTATAGTAGATGCAAAGTATCTTCTTCTTAGCTAAGTTCTGTCAGGCAGAAATTTGATGAGAAGAGGTTTGAGTGGTATGGGGGAATAACATAGACTTTTCCATTCGAATGATACTAAGGTTTACATAATTAATTCTTTGATTGTAATATCAAAGCTTGACAAAGATCCTTAATGAAGAAGAGAGCTTTAGATATACTCAGACTTATCTCTAAGAGTTAGCACTAGGTTTTGAATATTTTTTTTAATAATGAAGATTATTATAGATAGATGTAGCTTGAATATTAGGCTAAGTAGGGTCTCAAACTACTAAATATTCCTAAATATCTTATAATTTAGACATATAACTGTGGATAGTTTAGATAGGTTGTTATTGCATACGATGAAGTTGTTTATAAAATTGAAATCGATTGACATCACCAGATAAGTAATATGACCTTTTAAACGATCCTATATCTCTTTATCAATATCAAATTATCAAAAATCAAGCTTAAATACTTTGATATAGGCATTATGAAATCATATTAGAATATGATGATTCATATTATCCTAAGATACCAGAAGTTTTATGAATATATCTTCTGCTTCATCTGGCCTTTGAGTAGGCTTAAGTATTTCTCTAATAATAATGTGCCAAAGAAATCTACCTTCGAGAAAACTGCATATTTTTTAGCCCACATGTGTTGGATTTATCAAAGATGACATTTTTTTGGGTAGAAGAATGTATTGTTAAAGTTTGAAAGTATACATAATGCACCAAAGAGACAAGTTTTTAATAGTAAGACTTGAAAAAAAATATAAAAAATAAACATGTTTGTATAGTAAAAATTTGACCAATTTTGACTCTAAAATTGAGTTTATAATACCTAAAAACCTTAAGAACCATCAAAGTTAAAAAAAGGGTAAGAGAATAGTTGAACCGATAAGTTAAAGACTAGTTAACGAGTTTAAATTGAACCAATTTCAACAAAACCGACTAAGGCTCCGTTTGGTTGCACTTTAATCAACTATTTTTTTAACTGATTGGTAATTTTTAGCTGATTGACTTTTCAAACAGCTGAAAAAGTTGTTTGGTTAACAACTTTTTCGTTAGCTGATTAAACACAAACCACTAAACAGGAGCGTTTTCATCCACCAACTGAAGTCTTAATTACCCAAAGCCAATTATACCCTTTGTTTCGGAAGATGAGAGATGTCCGACAGCTCTATTTGTTGTTACTAACTTCAATCACCAATGACAAAAAAATGAAAATAAAAGGCAATAGAAAAATGAAGACGGCAGATCCGATCGAACTGGGATAGTATTTGAGTGGAAGAGGTGGTCGTTTGGGTGAGAACACGAGGAGGCTTCTGGTCAGGCAAGAAGAAGCCATGGAGAGAGTTGAAGATGAGAAGGACGACAGAGTCTGGTAGCTGATCAAAGCCGTCTATTAACGCAAGCTCTTTGTTTCCTTGCGATTAAAATTACA
This sequence comes from Erythroxylum roraimae, assembly GCA_027568915.1. NCBI lineage: Eukaryota > Viridiplantae > Streptophyta > Magnoliopsida > Malpighiales > Erythroxylaceae > Erythroxylum > Erythroxylum roraimae. Next base: position 23,362,694 of record JAOSBL010000002.1, read on the forward strand.
GTGGGTCTGGGCTTTTCTTGTTCTTATTCAAGGTTTCGAGGATTTCTAGTGATTGGTCTTGGCTTCGATGTTTGACCGTTGAAATAGGTGAAGAGATGGGGTTCGCGGCTCGCAGGAGCAGAGGAAGCTAATCAGATTACAAACCAACTCTTTGCCTTCTCGCCGTAGTCGTTGTCGTTGGAATCATGGGTCGTATGCACATTTGCGGGAAGGGTATTTCAGCTTCAACTCTTCCTTACAAGAGGACTCCGCCAAGTTGGCTTAAGATCTCTTCTTAAGAGCGTCACTGGAAGCAAGATTGTTGGACCCCGATCCTTGATTGAAATGTAAAAATATAAAATGATATTAAATGAGGAAATATAGTATGATTTCTAGAAATAAATGAAAAGTTTAAATGAATCTATGA
>JAOSBL010000002.1:23363199-23378939 GCA_027568915.1 Erythroxylum roraimae
GTAAAATAATATTTATTAATTATAAATAAATAATTATATAATGTAAATAATGATCTATGATAAATTGTAGTCATGTCCTTGTAAGTCATTTTACATATAAACAGTTAATACTAAACAGCTAATTTTATCAAACATCTCTAACAAACAGCTAATGCAATCCGTTGGTCAAATCAACTAACAGCTAATGCAATCACCTTATTATTAAACAGGCCTAAGCCAGTAATAAAGTAGCGTTTTGATGTAGGTGTTGGCCAGACCTAGAACTGACATGATAGCTGACATAGGTGATGTTGTGTAATGCGGACGTGGCATGCAAAACCCCTTATAGATTAACTTGGTAATTGATGTGGTTATTAACTGGGTAATATGTTGCAGTGCTGTTAACTAGATCTTTACCGTTTTAAAATGAAAATAATATCATTCTTAGCTTAAGGAATATAAAAAGACATCATTTAAGTCTTCTTTTACTTTTGGAACGGGACGTTTGATTCATCTGTAAGAATAAATAAAGAATGAAATAGTAATTTTTTAGGAAGAGAACAGACGAAAAACATAATATAATATGTATCATTTAGTTTGAAATATTTCTAAAAAATTTTAGTGATGATGTAATATTAATGTTTGGTTTGAAAATATAAGTTTAGAATGACAAAAGAATAACTAACAAAAAGATCTAAATATTTATTTATTATAACTAAGTAATTATGTGAATTCCTTGAAGATATTTTTCTCTAACAATTTCTCATTTTTATTCTAAACTCACTTGAAAATAACCTATTACTAGGAATAGTTCATGAATGAAACGGTGATTTCAATTAATCAAATACCCCAATAGTCTTTTAATTTTTAATTCTTGCTTTTTCATAAATAATTTAGTTGTTCAAGTTTTGTTTGGTATATAACAAACTTCTATATTCCTCGAGACGTTCAAAATAGTGCAAACCTCTTTTTCCATCTTTTTCGCATATGCCTCACATGCCGGCAGAAGGCTGACATTTTAGCACTAAATCTAAATCTTTATTGGGTAGTTTGGCTGATTGAAATTATCATTTCAATATTGATCTATTTTTGGTAGTAAATTATTCTCTTGTTTAGTTGAAAAAATCATACAAAATATATAATTTAAAGGTTTACTTATTTCTTGAGTTTGGGGAATAAATAAACTTATCTCCCCTATGTTTATCTATTCTAAGTGAGTTGGGAATAAAAATGAGGACTTGTTGGAAAAAAAATATTCTTAAGGAATTCATAAAATTACTTAACTATAATAATAATAATATAGTTAGCGGAGATTGATGAATATTTTAGACTTTTTATTAGTTATTCCTTTGTCATTCAAAATTTATATATTTTCAATCAAACGTTAGCATTACATCATCATTAGAAATTCTTAAAAATAAACCAAACTAAATAATACATATTTTATTATATTCTTCGTCTATTTCATTTTTAAAGAATTAACATTACATTCCTTATCTATTATCGTAGGTGTACCAAACATCCTCTATCTTTTTTACAAAAAGAACTTTAATACCATGTAGAAATAGAATGAGTTTGAAAAATCACAATTCTTTGTATTTATATGTATTTAAATTCTTACAAAATAGAGTTATTTATATATGAGACTAACTGTACAATTAACGGAAATTATATCCCTAAACATATGTCACGACTCATTATATGCTTTGGTTATATATGTTATGCGCAGTACATAAGTTAGTAAACATACAAAATCAATTTACTATCCAACTTAGATAGAAAAGGTCTATTCAATTTACTATCCAACTTAGATAGAAAAGGTCTATTCTTTACTTATTAGTTCTCTATTCGAATTGTTCTACAATGATTACTATCATTATTAGTACGGCTTAACCTATAACTCAATGACACAATAAATAAACAAATTACACATAAACATTATACTAATGTCGTTCATTAGATACTAAAGGCCTGTTTAATTGGATGTTAATTAATAGAATGAAATGGAACAGAATAGAACGGTTTATAATAGAATGGAATGTAATATAGTGAAATGTTGCTTAGAAGATGGATGAAATGTATAATAAATAATTATTATACTCTTGATATTAAAATGATTATTACAAGAGATTTAACGTTATGATTTTAAAACAGAAATCATGTTCAATTAAAAAGTCATAGTTTAAGTTACAACCGTGACAACACAACCGTGACTAATAATTTTTTAATATTTTTTTTATTTTAAAATAATAAAAGTTTTATTATTTTATTATTAATTATATACGAATTATTATAAAATATATAAAAATATTATTAATAATTATTTAATAAATTTTATTTTATTCTATTATATGTGATTTATATTTAAAAATAATTTATTTATATTTATATTTAAATTTATATAGAAATATATACAAATAATTAAAGAATAATTTTTATATATTTTCTATTTTTCATTAATAAAAAGTTTATTGATTTTTTTATTTTTTTATTAATTATATACAATTTATTATTAATAACATAAAATATTATTATTAGGGTAAGCAGAAATAATATAAAAATATTATTAATTATATATAATTTTTGTGGATCGTAATAAATGAGTCTAGAGAAAAGAGGATTAGGGTTAGAAGAAATAATTGATATTAAGAAAAATTATTGAGGGTATATTAAATAGTATGCATTTATTAGTTTACGTTCCATCCTAAACCCCGAAATTGAAAGTTTCTTATTTTCAATATTTAGGATGGAATAAAACGTATTATGAAACCCTTCGCTTCCATCCCATTATGTTCCATTTCATTATGAAATTCTCAACCAAATGATAAAAGTGTGTTAAGTTTTATCTCATCCCATTACCAACCTCTCAATCAAAGAGACCCTAAACATCGATTGAAACAAAGTAAGCTATAAAACCAAGATCGTGACTTCATCTTTTGATGAAATTGTATTTTCATAGACGATACAAATAATAACAACGAGTATAATATTGAATTACAAATAAAAGCTGTAATTAAGGATATATTTGATTTTAGTTCTGTTTTCTGTTTTTTATTTTTAACTTCAATAAAAAATTATTTGATTGAATTTCTATTTTTCGTTTTAGTTTCTTGACGTACTCACAAAAACAAAAAATTGTCAATTTTCCCTTTTGTCTACTAATTAACTAAATATATTTAATAGTAATTACTAATAAAAAGTATGAATAACACATCAATTTAATTATTTAATTTATTTTAATAATTAATTTAAAATAATTATATTGAAATATGAAATATTTCTAAATTTCATAATAATAAATATATTTGAAATTTAAATAACCTAATTATACATAAATTTCAAATTTTATTATTTATGAAATAAAAATGATTTCAATATAAAATATTTAATTATAAATGATAATATTATTTTAATAATTGATTAAAATAAAATTTTACGTGTTTTAATATTAAATTATTTTAATAAAATATAATAAACTTCTTTTAAATATATATTAATAAATATTATATAAGAGATTAAAATGCAATTGCTTACTTAATTAGGTGAATTGAATTAAACTCTAATTTTTAATATTTAAGTCTTTTCAAAGAGAAAAATATGATTATATTAATTTTAACATTTAAATAAGTTAATCTTTCTATTTAAAAAATAAATTAAATGAAAAAACCAAAAGACATAATTAGTAAATCGCATGGATGCCTCGTCATCCGAGATACTTGTAAAAGAATTCAAACTAGGGTATGTATACGATCGATCTCGATGTTTTATTTTTGAAAAATTAAAATGAATTTAATAAGAAAAGGATTTCAGTATAACACTTATCCTACTAACAGGATATCAAAACAAAGACCAAAACAACATTGTAATCTAAAGAATGTTTCTATGTAACAAAATCAACTCATGTAATTCTCGGATCTTCCTAAAACAAGTTTAAAAAAATTCCCTATTTAAAGTTTCACCATAAGTTTCCGAATTAGGGCTCGAAAGTCTCCGTCTTTAATTTATCCAGACGATTAAGGAGGTAAGACCTTTCTGGTTTGAGCTTAGTAACTTCATCTTCTCTTTTTTGTCTTCACTCATTTTTTCTGATTAGGGATACCCGAAAGGTCATCCTGTGTGTTTGAGCTCTGGCTACTATCTCGCTTCTTCCGACTGCATGTCTTCAACACCCGCGAAGGATCCGGCGTAAAGACCTCATGGAGAAATTTACTGCTCTAATTATTGGGTATTCTTGGACTCTCGTTAGAGTCTCCAAGAAATAGCTAGTCTCTCGCTGCATTTCTTCTTCATCTAGTTTATGACCAGTTGTTCTCTAATATTATTAAAGATGATTTCTGTGAGGGCAAGTATGTCTGTTTCCCTTTCCACAAATCTTTTGTTATTCCTCTCCCTCCAGATCTCCTGAATACATGTTGTAAAGGCTACCATGTAAACATCCTTGTCGTGTTTGGGTGTATGGTTCAGTAGTATCTCTTGAATAATGTCATTCAGATTGTTGTGATAGCCATTGAGTGTACATAGAAAGGAGACTTGTCTCCATACTATTAGAAAACTCACATCTAAAAAATAGATGGTCTCTGTCCTCTTTATCTAGGTTGCAAAGGTTAAATCTTTTAAAAGAGGAGAGGAATTTTAATCTTGTCATAGTGCTTAATCTGTCCTTCATAGATAACCAGCTTAAGAAGCTGGCATTTAGCTTGATAGTGTTTCTCCAAATCAATTTACCCCATCCAACTTTAGGGTTTGTCCCATACTTTAGTTGTTTTGCTTGCCTATTTGGTATGTCCATTACTGCTAGTCCATTATAAAGATATGTATCCTCTCCTTCATTGTATCGATACTATGGTATCGATAGAGATATGATCTTCTCTTGGGAAAGATCCTAGTTGCCATTTGCAATTAACTCTAGGACTTTAGCTTTTTTTTTGAAAATCTATCCAGAGTATCCCTAGCAATTGGATGGTGAATTAGAGCTCCCAGACCTGTCCAATTGTCATACCATAAAGAAATTCTATCCCCTATCCCTATCCTGCAAGTAATCTGATGTTGAACTTCCTTCCCCGTTCTAAGAATTTGGTTAAAGAACCATGAAAAATTGTCTTTAGGTGTGATTGCCTATAGACTTCCACCCTTTAATATATAGGTATGCACCTATTTCACCTATAATGATTCCTTCTCACTTAAAATTCTCCACAACCTTTTCAATAATAAGCATTTGTTACTTTTGCCAATTGACTCCAAGCCCAGTCCTCCATTTGCTTTAGGTTGACAAATTTGAGTCCAACTGACCTTAGCAATCCCTCTTTCTCCTTTCCCCTTACTCCATAGGAATTGTTTCATCATTTTTTCCATAGTTTTTATCAGCCCCTTGGAAAGGAAAATGTGAGAACACCAATATATATTCATAGACATAATAATCGATTTTAGGAGCTGAAGTTTGCCACCATAGGATAATGTTTTGTTTGTCCATGAATCTAATCTCTTTTGTATCCTTTCAATAAGGGGTAGGCATTCTCTAAATCGGAGTCTTCTCAAAAAGATAGGGATGCCCAAATAAGTGATAGGAGGCTCTTGATTACCCATTCTAGTGATAAGAAATATAACATTAGCTAGATGTGTATCACTCTTCGATAAGATGAAGAAACTTTTTTGAAAATTGATGCTCAATCCCGACATCTCCTTAAATCTTTGTAAAGTATTCATTAGTAACATAACTGAAGGGATATTAGCCTTACTAAAAAGGATTAGGTCATCTGCAAAACGTAAGTTGGTTAGTGAATGCAACTTACACTTGTTATGGAACTTGAAGTCTGGAGTCGAGGAGATCTTATATTTCAGCATACGAGTAAGAACCACCATGCAGATTAGAAATAGGTAAGGGGAAAAAGGATCCCCTTGCCTAAGTCCCCTTTTTCCTTTAAACAACTCAGTGAGACTCCCATTGATCATGATCCCGAAAGAAACCATAGAAATACACTATTTTATGCAATTGATAAAAATATAAGGGAAACCCATAAATTCCATAGTATGCGGTAAAAAACCCCAACTGACACTATCAAAAGCTTTATGGAGATCAAATTTTAAAGTGCAATTATGAGGGGATTTTCCTCTTGTGTACCCTTTCAGAAGTTCCTGCAAAATTAGGATGTTGTCCCCAATATCCCGCTTGCTTAAGAATGCTCCTTGATTTTCACTGCTGATGTAGTGTAACACATATTTCAGTTTATTGGCCAGTATTTTAGCAATAATCTTGTAACTGAAGTTAGTACATTAGATAGGTCTAAAATCGCTCCATGTAGTAGTGTTATGAGTTTTTGGGATCAAATACAAGGAAGTCTTGTTGATCTCTTTGAGGAGTACTCCTTTTTTGAAGAATTCATGCACAGCTTCTTTCTTAATTTTTATTGTTATATCCCAAGTTTTCTGATAAAAGAATCCATTCAGGTCATCTAGTTTAGGAGCCTTTGAGCCATTCATTTTAAATACCACTAGTTTTATCTCTTGATCTATCACCTACTTGATTAAAAGATCCGCTTGATCTTCAGGAATTTTAGCAGAAATAAACATCATGAGATCTACACTGCAAGTGCTAGAATTACCCTCAAATCCTATGATCTTTTGGAAGCGTTTCAATGCGTCTTAAGCAATTTCAGCTTGCTCATACAAAATCTCCCTTGCTTTTATTTTTATCGAAGTAATCCTGTTGACATTTCTCCTTGCCTTAATGGTATTGAAGAAAAACCTAATGCATCTGTCTAGTTGACTTTGGACCGTTGTCTTAACAATGAGTTGCGGTTATCAACTTCTTGCATGTAGGACTTCAGGGCCTCCTTCTCCTCCTTCGCAATAATCTCATCGGTAGGATTATCAGCCTGTGATTTCTGTAAGAGTGAGAGTCGTTGCCTAGTAGTTTCTAGCATTTACACTGTGCTAAGACCCCTACTTCCATTTACTCTCTTCAATTCCTACTTTATAGCCTTTATTTTTTGCAAACAGATAAATTGTTTAGTACCAGTTACTTCTACTTCCAATCCCTTGCTGACTGCTTCTTGGAAACCTTCTACATTGATCAGGAAATTGTTAAACTTGAAAAGGTGTTTCAAATAAACCTTTGTGAATAGGTTGTCCATCTTGATTGGGGTATGGGCTGAGAACCCTGGGTCTAAAAACATGGCTTTACTATTTGGAAAGGTTGTTAACCACTCCATATTCACCAAAGCGCTATCCAATTTCGTTCTGATGAGCCAATTAGAACTCTGCTTGTTACTACTCCCTCTATTTGTTATGCTGTCATATTTTTTGTTACCAACTGTATATGTTGTGGATCCTCGACATTATGTTCAGTTTGATCCCCCTTAGCCGCATAGGGCTGATTTATATCTACTAGAATATCCAATTCCTAATCCATCGATATCCTTTTCTGCACTTCAAGTTCATCATTTTCTGTTTTCCCCTCTGTATTATTCTTGTCTAGCTCCATCAATTCTCCATAATCTCCCCTAACAAAAACTTTCCCTGTTGGTTTTCATGTTTTGCCCTGAACTTGTAGGGAAGGTTTCCAATGATAAGTAACCATGACTTTATCCTCCTCTAGAGAATTTCCATCTTCCAACCTTAAAATGGGTATATAATCTTTCATCTCCTTTGAAATATCCATGCTCAAACATAATCTAGCATAGCAAACCCGTTTCCTCGATGCTGTATTCTCATCCATGCATATTGATTTTCCCAAGTATTTAGCTAACAAGCTTAGGCCCTTAGTGGTCCAATATTCCAGTGGCATATTGTGGATGTTCACCCATAGAGGTATGTTTTTAAGTCTAATTTTCTTTAGTTCCATACTAGGTTGCCAATTTTGGAGAAATAATGGAAGTTGTGAGATGTGCCATGGTCCTTCTTCTATCACTTTTTGAGCCTTTAACTGTATTACAGATAAAGAAGAGTTACAGGATGGAAATCCCTTAGGACTTCAACAACAGAATGCCACCTAAGTGCCACAACAATCAGATCTCTTACATCAGGTGGAAAATCAAGAGGAAAAGGTGGAACAATTACAAACTAGAAAGACCAATCGGAGCAGTAGGAAAGGCTCAAAAAGTAAAATTATTACTACGTGACCTTTCTAGTTTGGAATGTTAGAGGAATAAACAACCCTTTGAAGCTCACTGCCTTAAAGGAGTTTGATCAGCATAAGAAGCCTAAATTATTTTGTCTTTTAGAAACAAAAATCAGACTTGTAAACCTAAATAGATTAGATTGTTTTAGGAGTCAATGGAAGATAAAATCCAATCATCAGTACCATGGGTATGGAAGAATCATTATAGTTTATGATGAGGATTTTATAGAGGTGGAGATTTTGAAAGCAAGTGAGCAATTTATGCATTTTATACAGGATTTTATAGAGGTGGATCTTTGGAATTTTATGAGAAGACTTAAAGGAATAGCTAGTGGTCTATGGATCGTAAGTGGCGATTTCAACTCTACAATTTATCAATCTAAAACTAAAGGGAACTGTAATTTGCTCAACTACAATACCAACTTGCTGGATTACACCAAAGATGTGGAAATTTCTGACTTAAAATATGAGGGTCATATTGTTATGTTTAGTTAACATTACCTCTTATATGCCTTTTCCTTTCCAGTTTCTTTGAACCGATGCTTGTATCACAGGAAAAGGTGGGTGTTTATCCATGAAGAAGCCAATGATTGCTGCTTCCTAAGTTTTTGCTCCCTCCAGCAAGATGTCAAGACTTGGAGCCACCATCAACTTCCCATCAACTTCCACTGGGGGACTGTAGAAAAGAGATGATTTAGAGCTTTCCCCTACAACTTATTTCCAAGTTCTCTTGGTTCCCCCAATGTTCTGGTAAGTTGTAGTGGCTAGTTTGGTTGGGTTTGGATGAGTAACTGAGGTGGGTGCTTGCCTCCAAATATTGGGAGCAAGGGCCGAGGGGTTCTGGATAACAGGGCCTTGATAGAGGATAAGGATGAAGGGGAACGGATGTTAGGGTTTGTGTTAGCTTGTGCCGGATCTGGGGGTGATTCAATAGATTAGGATAGTGAAAAGCACAAGGGTAAAAGGGGAAAATCAGCGAGGTTAGGAGGTGAGTGGTCAGACGTTTTGAGAAAGAAGCCTAATTTTGGTAAGGTAGCTGCAGTGCAGGGGATGGAGCAGAAAATGTTGGTCTAGAAATGGTAATGTGAAGAGGGCAAGAAAAGGTTTTGTGAAGGAAGGACAACATTACCTTTGGTCTGAAGAAGGTACGGGAAGGAGGATGGAGGGAAGAGAAAGGTTGATTTGCAAATGAACAAGGGTGAAAATGAAGAAAAGAGAGCTTCAGCTGGAGGAGCAAAGACGGGGGAGGAGAATGAAGGTGTAAACTCAATCTGTGCTCTACATGCTATGTTGACATTGGATAACTGGGTATGATATGATACGAGGAATCTTTTCTTTGTTCTTACACTAGAGATGGACGTAGTGTTTAAGTGTCTGATATACTCTCGATGAGGACTCTTCCGTGTAAAACCTTATGATTACAACCATAAGAAATTGAAAATAGTGAATTGGTGTAGCAGACTACCTTTTAAAACACATAATTTATAAGTTTTCGTATTTTTTAATTTTTATTTAATATATTTAAAACTAATATCTGTAAATTATATAATAAAAATAATATAAAAGCACAACCATTAAAATTGGTTAAGTTGAAGTAAATTAATCAAAAGAAATTGGGTTTGATTATTGTCGCTAATTTATTAGGAACTATGCCTTCGTATGAGAACAAAAATAAGAGATTAACAAATTTGATAAATACGCAAAGAGGTGCATGTTTGAATCCCAACCTTAATTTATCTCGTTTATAGGAGAATTCTTGGGTTTTGGACTTTAAATGCAAACTGTGCTAGTGAAATCCAACTTTTACTTTATTCTTTACCTTACAAGCCAGAAACATGAATGGAAAACAAGTTAAAGATTGAACTTACTCGAGCAAGAATGTGATTTAATGGTTCTTTGAGAGGATAAAAGAATACATAATGTTCAACTGTTGTTTAAGTGCACAATTCATGTTGTCTGCCTAAAAAGGAATGTATCCCCCAAGTTTTAATTCATGAATTACAATTTTCAATAGTAAAATATTGTAACAATTGCAGATAATATAAATACAATTATAAAAAAGAATATAAGTACGAAAAATTGCAAAACATAAGTGTAATCATGATAAATTGTAGAAATATATGAATATAATTATGTCAAATTACAAGAACAATACATATCATAATTTTAATATCAACATTGTAACTATAATTGAAAGCCACAATTTAAAATCTTGGTTTCACCTTAACAATTTCATTCTTTCCTAATTTAACAAGGAATCAATTAATTGTCCTTCTCAAAATAAGATATTGCCAAATAATTATTTACGTGTAGGTCCATAATTTTCCTCTTGATTCTAGCCATGACTTAAGCTAAAGGAAATATGGCAATAGATTAAAGTCACCTCTTATATCGTATACATGCACATTTTTAGTCAAGAAATCCCTAGACCCTACGTTTCAGTAGGATTTATACTATCATTGTTATTATTCCTTAACTAAGTTTAATTGACCTTTGTTTATGTAACCATGGTTTTATTATAACTTGGCTTCTAAACCACAACAAGTAATTGTATTTATGGCCTAATTATATGGGTGATGGCCTTTGTGATCATCATAGCCGTGGCCCTCATGATCATCATAATTTTATATTATCATAAATTATTTATTGGTATACATAAGTAATTTAATTAATATAAGTTATGATATTCATAAAAGTCATTAAAATAATGACTTACATTTTTTTAAAAATAGTTATACCATTTATAAGCCTTACCATTTTATGGTCGAATGGAGTTATAATTTTAAGATTATATTTAATAGTGTAAATTATTTTTAAATTAATTTTTTTTCTCATTTTTATAATATTTAATAAAATTATGATCAAAAATTAAAGTCTAGTCTAATTTGATTCAAAATTATTAGGCTAAGATTGAGTTGATTGAGTTTTAGTTCGAGTTTAAGCTTGGAGGGCTAGCTTGAATGTCCTTATCAAAACAATATTATTTTAGTGTAATTGCGTAAAGTGATGTCATTTTAGTCTATAAATTTAAGAACTTAAGACCAAAATAACATCATTTTGGTCAATTGCATCAAAACGATGTCATTTTAAGGCAGTTTGATTGAGTTTGATTGAGGTCAGTGTAGATGAACTAGGGGTAAAGCTGACCTAACACGACCCATTACCAAGCCTAGCAAGAATTGCAAATTATATTAATACAAAGTTAAAGTTTAAATTTACTGCAAATATATTCCACACGGTTTTACAAAATCATGGATGCCGCTTTTCTCCTCCTTCTCCGACCTCTCTCTTCTCTGAAACATAGATGCCTCTTTTTAGTTCTTTTACCCATTCACTTCCAGTCGCTCTCTAAACCTTAAGCACTTTTGGTCTTCTTTCTTCCCCTGTTGAAAGCTCGCCTTTAAACCCAGGTGACATGTCACCTGGTTCATCCCCAACCCATTCCTAACCACTAGAGGGAGAGGAGTTTCCACCTCTCCCTCATGCCTCTCAATCCTTCTCTTCTTTCCAGGAGGAAGAGAAATGAATATGGAGTCGTGTAGCAGTAGACCCAGACTCCTTCGGTAGGCTTTGATTTCTAGCTGGAATTAATGCTGGCCCTGTCTCCCCTCCGATTGAAGTACTATAGCAAGGAGCCACTAAGTGGAGAACGACTTTGGTAGGATATTTTTTGGAGAAGAGACTGGTATACCTGAGTGTTAAACATTGGAAGGAGTTTAAGTTAGTACATAGTGGGAGCCTTATTACGTACTCCGGATCTACATGAAAGGATTAAAAACGAAGGTAATGTGGAATACCTGGATTTCGGTTTAATCTCTGATTCCAATGTCGATTCTGAGCTCCAAACGTCTCCGAATCTCCCGGGACCTTTAGTGGAAAGTGATCACCGACTCACGGGCTAGGCCTTTCTACAGTTTCCTCAAATCACGAGCTCTCTTAACGGGTCAGGAATCCTTATGCTCGTGAACCAGCTGAGTAACTGCAGGAGACCTTAACGTTTATATAGCTTCCATATCGGGCTTCCCCATTACAAGGCCGATATGGACCTGGTCCACACTAATCGGGACCTATTTTCCATCCAAACTTTGACCCATTAATCTAGATCATTTATTGGGCCACTTTACTATCTTTATCTGGATCAAATGTCGTAACTTAACCGATAATTTATTTAAAAACCAAAATTGCAATTAATGTTAGTCCAACTTTATGAGACATGGACAAAATTGTCCCTAAGGACAAAGATGTCTAACAATCTCCCCTTTGGACAAGCATTAATTGCAGTAGACTCTAGTTTAAAAACAATTTAAAAACTCGGTTAAGCCACGCTACTGTATTAGTCGACTAAGTTTTGAAAACAAAACATTTGATCCAAAGATAACGAAAGTCCATCATTCTGTCCCGCAAGGCTTTCGGTACCGAAAAGCATCAGATGCATGTGTCCTATGTGACACAGATCCAATACAATCACGAATACCTAATACCTCACTAATATGAATGGGAAAATGGAGTGTGGCAAACTATGATGATACCTTTATGATCTAAATTGTATCATCTTCGTTTGTAGGTCTCGATTTCTCCAACTTTATACTAAACTGCATATGCTAAACTGCATTAGAGAAATCCTGTTTTCTCTCACCAAATACTAAACAGCATTAGAGAAAAACTTTATGTTCTCCAACTGAATGCTAAACTGCGTTAGAGAATCTTTATGTTCTCCAATTGAATGCTAATCTGCATTAGAGAACCTTTATGGGATTAAAAACTTATGTCCCTTTATGTCATGCCAAACTTTATAGATATCTATGTTAAACTGTATTCGTCTAAATAACATAGGCACAAGGTCAATCTGTATATATGCTCAATGACCTTCAAATGCTTAAGATTGACACAAATCTTAAGACTTCATACGTACTATGACAATGTATGATGACACTTTATACTGAGGATAAACGATGATCATCTTTATCAGGAACCATTATACTATCATAATACTTTAAAATGTACAAATGTACATGGAGCAAATATAACGATCCCCTAACTAGCAGTGTCTAACAACATCAAAACACCCATACTGTATACTTGTGTTACAAACACAAGTGGGTGAAGTCCTTTAATTAAAGGATCGAATCACAATTCCTCAGTCCTTAAATGCTCCAAACCTTAATGTCACTTTTCTGTGTCAACACCCTTATGACCAAATAATTGATCTTTAAATGCTATGACCCTGTGATATTCTTCGTTGTTATTAAACAACACTGTAAGAAGAATGTCACAGTAAAACCAAATGGGTCTAGCCACTGAATGGACCACAGACCACTCAGAAATTGAATTTCTGAGTTAAACCGTCTGCAAAGCAACCCCTTAGCATGCACTCTGCATGCCTAATCGAGGAAGTTACACGTGTCTCTATGACACATTTCTTCGACATTGTATCATCTGCAAACTTGAACTGTAACCTTAAGTGAATTTTTGATCATCCGAACACATAACTAACTTTAAATCTGAATTCCCTACGAGGTTTAGTCTGTTGACTTTACTATATGTCAACAAATAATCCATGATTCCTTCAAATATCTCAATACTAGCTAGACTGTATTCCAAAAGTCTATAACTGGATTAACCAGATATTGACCATACAGTCAAACAGTAAATGCAATGTCCTATCTAGTACGTAGCCTAGCATACATCAGCTATCCACCGTATTAGAATACAGAACATTCCTCATAATCTCTCTCTTCACTTTATTCTTTGGGTACTGTAACAAAGATTATCTCTTACTATGAAAGACAAGTGTTACGACATGTTTACTGTCAACCATATTAAACCTTTGTAACACATACTCAACGTATGCATTCTTTGAGAGATCTGATGAGTGTTGAGATATGTCCTGGTAAATCCGAATACCTAAGACAAAAGATGATATACTAAGGTCTTTATGTCAAGGTTCTTGACGAAAAGTTGCTTATCCTCATCCAACATGATCAAGTGAATTGATGTGAGCAATTTGCCATCCTCATGCAGTAATAGGAAGATAACTTTGCTCCCCTCAACTTCATAGTACAGGCATCCTTCTGACTTTATTTTCTAAGAAGCCAGAAGAGGCCATAACCTCACAAATGTAAGGTATCACTTTCAGGAGGTTTATTGTAAACTATATATTTATCTGCATAACTCGAAAACATGTCAGTACTGTCTGGATCCTGGGACCCTACAGATTGTACCATATAGACCACTTCATAATGGTTTTTACTCAGGAAGGTGATTTTGACAGCTTTCTGATGTAACTCTGTATCATCATAAGCTACAATTGCTTTTATCACTCAAAATGTATCCTACGAGGATACGAGAGAAAAGTTAACACAAAGTCAACCTTTTTCCCTGAGTGAACCCTTAGGAAATTGAGCGAGCCCATAAACAATTGACCTTTATCCTGAAATACTTTAGGCCTTAAACTTTATTTACAACTAACGAGCTTGCAGTTCTTGATGCAAATCAACTAGCTCCCAAACCTTACTATGCTTCATGGCTTGCATCTCATTATTCATCGCATCCCACCATACATGCGCATTGGGTGCTTCTGTAAAAGTAACTGGATCTGTAATATGTCTAATAACATAGTCTAGTACACCTGACGGACTATGTTGTCAGATGGGATAGCAGGTCGTCTCACTCCAGTGGATTTACTTAACTGTATTAGATCTTGTATCCTAGGAATCCCTCTATGTACAAGTATGGGTTCCTGTTCCTGTACAGGCACGGTACAAAAATCAAGATCCACCAGATCTAGCTATATAAGTAGTGGATACGGGATAACTGTAGTATCGACCTTGCACTACCATCATTATAGATATGGTATTCCAACAACTTAGCTGTTTGTAATTCCACTATTTTGGTTCCTCCTTATTTACAGTAAAATCTGTAAACCTAAAGTGGTTGAGATATTTTACTAAATAGCAATGAAGAAAACGAGTATGCAATATTTCTTTATAAGGATTATCCTACCTCAGTAGGGCAGCCTTTTACATGATTGTGTGCAAGGCTGAGTTCTTTAACTTCTAGATAGGTGGATTAGTCCTGCTCTGTATTGATTTCTTTAAGTCCTTTAGGTTGCAGTTATGCCTTTCGGCAATACACCATTTTGCTCAGAACTACTCGGCATAATGAACTAATTCACTATTCCAACTGACTCCATATATCTAGCAAACGGATCTTTTAAAGTCCTGAAACATCATATTTGCCGTAATATTCTCCTCCACAGTCAAATATGACTATCTTGATGAATTTTCCCAACTGGTTTTCAACCTTCAGTCTTTAAGCAAGAACACACGACTTTGATGGGAATAATCACCAAGAAATGTCCGAATACTTTCAGAATTGCACAATGCAATTATACGAGGTCTACCGAAATCTTTATATATCAGACTCAACAAGTTAGAAGTATGAGTTGACCCCATTGTCCTTATTAGTCAACTTACCCCTGTGATCGTCAGTACATATTCCAGATCACCTTAATCTAGAATTAGAAAATGGTTTCCTTGATCAATCTCTCAATCCTAGTTTTGGAAATATGGCTTAAACTTTTATGTCACACCATGTATGACTTCTCATTCATCAGGTCCTTCATACCTTGTTTAACATGATACGA
>JAOSBL010000002.1:23379039-23389725 GCA_027568915.1 Erythroxylum roraimae
CTATGGGAAGGGAGGTAGGTGATTTACACTTAAGAACATAAAAAGTAAGCACTTAAGGTAGGAGGAGAGTAGCAATTAAGTTAAAACCAATGAAGAAAATTAACAAGAAGAAGGGAGGAGGATGTATTCGGGTGAGGAGGAAGATTTCAACAAAAGAACACTAACTTTCACTCTTTCAACTTGGAAGAGTCGAAAATGAAGCAAGCATTAAATGTGTTTAAGGTGTGTCACCATGACACTTGGCATTTCATGAGAGGAAAAGACAAAAAAATTCCATTTAATGAATTTGAAGTAAAAGAACCCTAATCAATGTAATTTCTAGATCATCCAAATCCAAGGGCTCCAATTACAATCCCAAAATAATGTACCCAATATTTCAGTACCATTTGACAGAAATTTTCAGTATTGGTAACCAATCAGTCTGCCCCTTTGCGGATTTTCCGGTTCGGAGATTTTCTCCGAAAATTCCAGGAAAAATTCCAAAATTCTCTAAAAATATAAAACACACAACAATCCACTTCAAATAAATTTTCAAGCACAAAATCATATTTTCCACACAAAAAAATCACAGTTAAACACATAGACCTGGAAATGTCATGAATGCATGTATAGTCATTTTCATGCGCAAATTTCACTATTCACGTGTAATGGTATGCATGGCTTTTTCAAAACAAGTCTAAACACTCTTAGCCCCTTTCCAAATTACGATTCTACCCTTCCTATCAGGGGTGAGATGTTACAATATCACTCAACTTTCTTTTGCAGATGATTTGCTCATGCTATGTGCTAATGATACAACTTCAATTGGAGTACTCATAACTTCCTTACAAAGATTCCAAGAAGTATTTGGGCTGACATTCAATCTGAAAAAGAGCTTAGCGTACCTATCTATACAGAGTAGTGAAGCCTCATCTAATGTGCTCATGAGGCTAGGTCTAGCCATTCATCAATTACCTCTAAACTATTTGGGTGTCCTCATCTCTACTAAGAAGCTGAAAGAAGTCGAATGCAAACTGCTCATTGATAAGGTATGTAGAAGAATTTCTAATTGGAGCAACAAATATTTCTCTTATGATGGTAGATTGCAACTTGCCATTTCCATTCTTGATAATCTGCATGTTTATTGGTTTTCACATTTAGCAATCCCCAAAGGTGTTTTAAAGAAGATAGATAGGAGTATAAGAGATTTCATATGGCATGGACACAATTCCAAAATGAAGAAAGTTTCTAAGGTTAATAGGAGTATTATTTGTCTTCCAAAAGAAAATGATGGCTTAGGGATAAATTCAGCCTTTAGAATGAACAAGCTTATGTTAGCAAAACAGCTATGAAGACTCTGTTGTGATAAGGAAAGTCTCTGGGTCAAATGGGTTCATATATTCCTTATCAAACACTGCAGCATATGGTCGATTTCTCCAAAAACTTCTTAGTCTTACAATTTTCAACAAATCTTACTCACCAGGTCATTTATGCATCCTCATATCAAACACTATGTCAAAGATGGGCAAAACACCTTCTGGTTTTACAACTGGCATCTACTAGGACCTCTAGTAAAAAGGATCATAGAACATTCAAGATTGGCTTTGCCATGCTAGTACATTTCATTTGGAGAATGAGAAACACCAAGATCTTTGGGACAATAGAATAATACAGGAAATTAAGCTGGAATGAGTTTTATCTTAAGCTACGGATGATTATCCTGTCAGTGCCCTCTCTGCAAGATATTTCTGATCGACCCAGGCAACAATTGAGTATTTAGTAAGAGCTGGTACTTAGTTAAGAAAAGTTGTGTAGTTAGCTGTATATTTTGTATAAACTCTAACTATAAGAGTTGTATATCCTTCTATATACTTTCCAGGTTTTTTGATTGAATATATTCCTTACTTAACTTCCAAAAAAAATATATTCCATGCTTAATTTTACAGTTAATGTTGTAGATAAGGAGTGTCAAATAATCAAGTCATATTCTGCGTTATCATATCATGGATTACTACAAATTTAAAGTAAAATAAGAAAAATATTTTAAAATTAGTTAGTTAATTAATGAATTAAAATTGAGAAACAAATGATTTTTTTAAAATAAGACAAAGATGACTCTAATAGGTGATTTTGCTATAGTAGTTTAAAATACCAACTATTAAAGCTTTCCAAGAAACATTATTTCTCTTAGGAATTTTGTTGAACAACTTCTGCTCTTCGTAAGATAGATTGTTATGAAAATATGCACCATAATCAAATTCCAAGAGATGGTGATTTTATAAAGAAATTCATAAAAATCTTTTAATCTCTATTAATAAGGCTAATACAAGGAAAGTATGAAATTTAAGAATTGGCAAAATATTCAAGTTCTCAGTAACTCGCTAATTTTTCCTATCAATGACTAAGAAATGGGGCCACGTTTGGTGGTGGATTCTAAAGGCAACTACCAAATTTAAAGAAGATTTGGTGAGGCCTAAAGTATAAAGGCTCTTAATACTTTAAAAACAAGCTACTTTATTGATGTGAGTACAATTAGGCAAGCAAATGATCTATTGAATATGCCTAATGGAACAATTACAAGAGCTAGAATTAATAAGCTTAAAGAGCTTTCAATTGGTTGATACAATATGTATATGCAGATCAAGTTTCAAAGAGCATTTCAAAAGCTACTTTAGAAGCTTATTTGACCAAAAGAAAGAACAAGTATTGGTTAACATGATCTAAGGTAAGAATAGAGAAGAAGTTGAAGCAGAGGATTCATCTTGGCATAATGGAGCCTCACCCAAAGGTGTAGGTCAACCCAAGTCCCTTTATGAACATGAGAAGATAAAGAGCAAGTTAAACATTACCTTATAAACATATACATGCCAAGTCATGTTATTGTTATAATTAGTTCTTGAAGAGATAGCTAACATATGAGTAGGTCATATCCCATGTCATTTGGATTAAAATTTTAGTATTAAATATGATTTGGAATATAATTGTGTCCTAGGCCTGTCTTCACTATTAAAATCATAATTCTATATTATTTAAAGAGAATTTAGAAACATACTAAGAATTATTGGATTTTTTAATAACTGAGAGTTAGTGCTTTTATCCCTTATTCTTTGTTGAATTTCATAACTAATCAACTAATTCTGTCATTGTGGTGTTCAAAATATTATGTAAACTTGGTTTTTAATTTTTTTGATAATCAAGGGATTATATTTCATAAATTGGTTTAGCTTTCTTGGTAAGATAATCTTGTTCAAGATCTTTAAGATTTAATATTGGGTGGATGTATATTAATTAATATTAAAGCCTAGCTCTAAATTAGGTTTAGCTGTCCTCTTGAAGCAAATAATGATAAATTAACACCGAGAAAATCCAATAAAAGAGTGAACATTAGTAGTTTGATACCTTTTCAGAGTGTACATATAAGTAAGTCATTTTACTAACTTCTTGAAACTTTTTAATAATTTTTTTAAAGATGGTTCAGTACCAAAGGAAGAAAAAGAAAATGTTCTTTATAAAAGCTATGAAACGATAACTTGGTACGATGAATATGATGTATAATGATATGAAATATATGTTTGAGAAGCAATCCAATGAAATTAATGAATTATAAAGGAAAAAACAATATTAATTCCTAATAAGGGGAGGCATGCTAAATGAAATCCAACACCCTAATAGAAGTTAATGATGAGAATGATGATTTCAGTGTTGATAAAGTTAACCTAGCATCTGAGATTGAAGGGGATATATTTAGGCCTAATAGATGAATTAGATATAAATGGGAACTTAAAAGAGAGACTAAAGGTCGATATGGAGTGGATATAAATCTTTGTAGTATAAAAATTAAAATATTTTCCTTTAAAGGTAGAAACAATAAGCTTATTTAATGTGAGAAGAATATATAGTTGATTTTTATTGCCATAACTATTTTGAGGAGAAGAAAGTAAAGCTAGTCATTATAGAATTTACTAATTATTCTATTATTTGGTAGGATCAATTGGTGACTAATAAGAAAAAGAATCATAAGAGAGATTTATAATTAATTGAAAGCTCTTATAAGAAGGAGATTTATTAATCATTATTATAGAGATTTGTGTCATAAATTACCAAGTCTTTTTCAAAATATAAAAAGTATTGATAATCATCATAAGGAGATTGCAGTAGCCATCATTCAAGCTAACGTAAAGGAGGATAAAGAATTAAATATGGCAAGAATTTTGAATGATTTAAGTAGAGATATAGTTATTATGGTAAAGCTTTAACACTATATTGAGTTATAAGAGATGACGTATATGACTATGAAGGTAGAGAGACAATTGATATAAACAAGACACAAAGGAGTATTAAAGTACCCAACTGATCTTAGTAATTCTAAGTGCCTTAATTAAAAAAGAGAAGATAGAGTTTCTTCTAAGACACAAGTTAAGCCATCAAAACTACAAAGGATGTCTATAATAAAGTTAAAAGTTAAAATTAGTTCTTAATCCCCTCTTTTTTAGAAAATAAATGAATTGATTAACAAGATAAGAGTACAGGTGTTAAACTTTCAAAAATAAAAGTGATAGCTAAAATACAAAGTTTACAAAACCTAAGCCAGTAATTAAAAGTTTATATCCTCGTCTATATGTTGAAAAATAATAGAATTAGCTATTTGGAACCTTGTAAGGCTATGCTTTAGTAAATATTAACTAGTTCCTCTTTGGTTTACTTCTGAGCATCCATTTTCTATTCGAAAGTGGAAAAACTTTAGCAATATGATCTTAGATACTAATGTTTGAGCCTTAGTCTCTTTGTACATTATTTGTTAAGCTCAAAACAGAAGTCATCTGATTGTTACAATAATAATATACTTGATAAGTGATCTCAAATATATAAAATCAGTTCAACAGTAACTTACTCCTTCTTCTCAACACCTCGAAAAGTTTTACAAACAGATTTTTAATCCTCTTGCATTAGAGATATTATTTGTTATTTAAACATATGAATTGTATCCTAATGCCCAAATAAGAGAGTTATGATCATAAGGGATGATGGAGAGGTGGAGAGTAAGATTGATTTCGATGAAAAAGAATCAATTCAACCATATGATGATTTTATTGATGATGGCGTTTAACATGTTATTAAAGGTTAAATGATTGTTATTGGGAGAACATTAAGTATTCAAATTAAAGATGATGAACTAAAGCAACAAAAGGATAGCTTATTCCATATTACGTGCCATATTAATAACAATGTATTTAGTATGATCACTGATAAAGGAAGTTGCATTAATGTAGTTTGAACTATGCTCACAGAAATGTTAAGGTTTCCTATTGTGAAACATTTAAAGTCATACATGCTTTAGTAGTTTAATGAATGTGGGGATACTAAAGTGAACAATCAAGTTTTGATTTCTATTTTGATTGAGAGATATAAAGGAGAGGTATTATATGAAAAAAAAAACTTGTATAGGTTGGATACATTATATTGGGAAGGCCATGGTAATATAATAGAAAACTTATATATGATGACTTTAAGAATAGGTGTAAATTATAATGGATAACAAGCCAAATACTCTTATACCTTTAACACTCAGATATTTGTATGAGGACCAATTGAAAATGAAAAGAGAATGCAGAAAGAAAAAGAAGTGAGAGCAAAAAAAGAATAGTGAGAGTGAGCGGTTCAAAAGAAATAAAGTTATTGATGATAAAAACAAGAAGAAAGTGAGTTACTAAGTAAAAGGGAGTGATATCAGAAGTATTTTTTCTATTAGCCAGCCTATGATTGTACTTCTATTTAAGAGGCTAATTTTAATATTGATGGACTTAGCACATCTCTCCCTAGTGTTACTTCTTTATTATAGGAAAATCCTGATATGTTGACTGATAATGTTGATAATAGATTATCACTAATTAAAGGGATTAAGCATCAAATTAATTTTGTATTAGGGTTTGTAATTCCTAATAACCCACTTAAGGAGGCAAATAAGCTTCAAGGGCAAATGGAGTAGTTGATGGATAAAGGATAAGTAAAGAAAAGTAAGAGTCTTTATGTAGTTCCAGTGCTTCTAGTACCTTAAGAAGGATGGTGCTTAATGGATGTGTGTTGATCATAAAGCTTTCGATAACATAACGATAAAGTATAGCAGTCTAATTTCTAGGTTAGATGATATCCTTGATGAATTATATGATTCATGTGCATTTTTCTAAAATTGATTGGAAAGGTAGATAAATATAAGAGAAGGTGACGAATGGAAAATTATCTTTAAGACTAAATATGGGTTCTATAAGTGATTATTTTTGTCATTTGATCTTACTAATGCACCTATAATTTCATGAGAATTATGATTCATGTGTGTGCATATATAGGAATATTTATAACTATATATTTTTGAAAAAATTATAGTGTATAATAAGAGTTTACAAGATTATATTTATCACTTGAAATGTGTGTTTTATGTGTTAAGAAACAAATATTCATATGCTAATCTTAAACATGTATTTTTTTGTATGGAGAATATTATGTTTCTTGGTTATATTGTTCATACAAAAGGTATTGAGGTAGATAAGGAAAACATGAAAGCCATTAAGGAATGGATAAAATTGTCAAGAAATCTATAAGCTTTAATTAGCGCAGTGAATAAGAAAGCACATTAAATGTTATTAAGGAAAGATTATATTTAGCACCTTTATTTTCATTAACTGAGTTTAATATAACTTTTGAGATTGATTGTGGTACTTTTGGAATAGTTATTAGAGCTATTATGATGCAAGACAAGAGGTCAATTTCCTACTTTAATGAGAAACTCTATAGGACATCATTAAACTATCTAACTTATGACAAAGAGTTTTATGTATTAATGAGAGCATAAAAGATGTGACAACATTACCTATAAATCAAAAGGTTTTCTATACATACTAACTATGAATAGCTGAAACATCTTTAGAGAAACATAAATTAAATAAACTTTATGGTAGATGGATGAAATTCATTATATGTCATCAATTATAAATAACATAAAGAGAATATGGTTGTTGATGCCTTATCTCGAAGTTAAGCTCTTCTTACTTCTTATAATCCAAAGTTCTTAGGATTTGAATAAGTGAAGGAATTATATGACTATGACTATAATTTTGGTAATTTATACTTTTCATGTGGAAAAAGGGTGTTCAATACATTTTATATACATAATGAATCTTTGTTTAATGGGAATAAACTATATATGCCTAATTGTTCTATGTATGAATCACATAGTGGGGGTTTGATCATTATATATGTTATGTGAGCATTTTATTAGCATAAGATGAAACAGGGTGTAGAGAGTATGTAGTTAGTGCATCACTTATAAAAAATGCTAAATTCATAGATTTTGTCACATAGACTCTATACGCCTTTACTTGTACTAAGTGAATCATAATAGATGTTTTAAGAACTTTGTAGCACAACTATCTAGACCAAAGAAGGGTATATAAGGACTCTATATTTGTGATATTTAATGGTTTCTTTAAGATGGTGCACTTTATTTCTTGTAAGAAAATTGTTGATGAGACCAATATTGTTGATTTATTCTTTAGGGGAGTAATGCGATTATATGAGGTTCTTAATAGTGTAGTGAGTGATCATGATACTAAGTTTCTTAGTTACTTTTAATTTTTTTTGGATAAGTTAGGAATGCAATTATTATTTTCCACCACTAATCACTGTTAAACCGAGGGAAAAACTAATGTGGTAAATAAGAATTTAACCAATTTAGTTCGTACTATTGGCCAAAGGAACTTCAAGCATTAGAAAGATTGCTCACCATTTGTTGAGTTTGCATCTAATAGGAGAAGTCATTCATCTTCTAGTCATAAACCTTTTAAGATTTTTCATGGTTTGAACCCATTAGATTATTTGGATTTTTTATTTTTATTTTATTAGTTTAATATGTAACTTTCTTTTTCTTTCTTTATGTTGGTCTATCGAAAATAGCCTCTCTATCAGTTAAGGTAAGGATACATACATCTGATTATTTGCATTTATTACCTTTACCTATTAATGAAAAAGTTAGTTTGGATGGATATAAGATAAATAAGCTTGTAAAATAACTTCATAAACGTGTAAAGTATAAAATAGAATAAGAAGAATAGACAATATTTATCTAAGACTAATAAGGATAAAAAGTGTGTTGTCTTTGAATATGATGGTTGGCTTTTGGTGCATATAACAAATGACATATTGTTATAATAGAGGCAGTCTAAGTTGAAACCAATAACTAATTGTCTATTTCAAGTCATTGAGAGGAATATTGATAACGCTTACAAATTAGAGCTTCCTGTTAAGTGTAATGTTAGTGCTATTTTTGATGTTCTTAATTTTTCTCCTTTTGATATAGGAGATTGCTCAAGGTCAAATCCTCCTAAGGAGAGGGCAAATGATGTGAGGGAAACTATCCTAGAAAAGGATCTATTTTAAATGCCTAATGGAACAATTAAAAAGTTAGGGTTAAGAAGCTTGAAAAGGCTTTGAATGGGATGATTCAATATGTATATATAGATCAATCTTTAAGAATAATAAAACTACTGTAGGAACCATTAGATCCGAATGAAGATTATGCACTAGTTAACATGATCTAGGTTGAGGTGGGAGAAGATGTAGACTTAAATGATCGATCTTTAGCAAAAACAACCTTACACATACATGTATGCTAGCCTATATCCTTTGTTTAGACATGAGAAGACAAATGGCAAGTTGAACACAACCTTATACATAGGCACGTGCTATAATGTATACCTTTATAATAAGTTTTTAAAGGCACAATTTCACATATAATTAGGTTAAAGCCCATTTTATTTGGCATCAATTCTATTATCTTATATGGTTGGAACATGGTCATGTCCCATATTGTATTTTTCTTTAAAACCCTAATTTTATTTTTTTAAGGAGCACTTTGAAAAATTTTATAAGTATTATTTTTTTATATTTGAGGGTCGAGAGCTCTTTTATCACTTATTATTCATTGAACTTCAAAACTCATTAAATAATTATTTATTTATGATGTATAAAATATTATATGACACTAGTTTTTAATTTTTTATAATCAACAACTTAGTTCCTTATAAATCTGATTTAACTTTCATGGTAATATCTTAATCTTGTTTATCCCTAAGATTTAATCCTAAGTGGGTTCATATTACTTATGACCTGTACAAATATGGTCGACAAATTTTATTTTTGGTGGTGTCACTAAGAAGAAGAATATTTTTAAGAAATTAAAAATTGCATTAAACTAGTTTATAAGAGAGGTACAAGAGGTTTACGTTGGAAAACATAATAGAATAAGGACTTAAGATTCAAAAAAACAAGAACTAAGATGTTATATTAACTAACACCAGTTTAAGGAGGAACCAAAAATATGACCAGCTGACACTTCAATAGGCAAATAGATGTGAATTTGGGGCCTATTTAGTGAGGCACCCTAGACTTGATTAACACAAATTATAGGTGATCTTGGTTATGGGGATTTAGATGGATTGGATATTTTGGCATATATGTTGTTCTTGTGTGAAGACTATCCATTCTTTATATAGGATAGTTTGATGTTTAGCTTGCCCTTAGAACACCTTTTTTTTTCTTTCTCTCCTCAAGTAGATTGCATTTCCAAGTGTTATTTTAAATGTGATAGCATCCCTTTTATAAGTGAAATGATTCTCAGATGCCCATGCAATTAGCTTAAACCACTTATAAGGAGAGAGGTTATGATGTTACAAAGATGAGTTACACCATTATAGATATATTTGTAGTATCCATAATTGAACATCTTGTCCTCAAGATTATAAAAGGAGTAGGATTTGGTGGTACAAAATTTTCCTAAAGAAAGCACTACCAAGGAGTTTGCCTTTGAGAGTGAACCAATTGTACGTGCAACTCTAAGATTAGACTAAGGGTACCACACTAGCTTAGACTAGGTGACATTAGGGACATGATTTATTAACAACTTCTCAGATGAGGTATTGGAGTAGTTATCTTCTTTATTCAAGCTTTATATAATTATATCCTCCCTCTCATGATAGATATGAGTATCTAAGATCCTATCGATAAGAGGGCCTCTAGGATTTGTCTTAAAATAATTGGAATTTACATTTAGGGCATAATTGATAATAGCATCCTCGGGATTAGATTGTGTAACACATTGAGCTCTAAAATATTCCTTAATATGCTAAGTTTAATCTAATTGTCAAACCAAAAGTTTGTAGCTAACCCTTTTCTAATCTTAAATTTTATCGCCCCATTTAATTAAGTCCATATCATTGAGGTTTTAAAGCAAAGTCTATAAAGCATTTGTTCTCAAATTGAGGGTCCAAAAGTGAGCTTTATGTATGTGGTATTCATGTAACCATCTAAGCTATTATGCCTTTTTGTCCTGAACCAATCTTTATATCCTTTTAATAAACAACTCTTTATTAGTTAGTCTTATAGGAATTATACTTAAACCCTATTCATCTTTTGCCAAGCTAAGATCCTCCTATTTTGTAACACCCCATGTTAGGGGTTATAAAATTTAGGAATTTACAGTACATCATATGCTTTGCATAATTGAGTATTCGTTAATATACTTTTTGGTGTTATTACAAACTAGAAATGTAACACCCCAACTCCCGCAGGACCCGAACTCGACATCGATGGTGATATCCGAGTCCGTGCCCCGCGAGGGTGGCGTGCTACATCACTTAGTCAAAAACTCAGTATAAA
>JAOSBL010000002.1:23398225-23410019 GCA_027568915.1 Erythroxylum roraimae
GTGTATTGTTGTAACTGAAAATGTTTACAAATGAAAGTGGATCCTACTTGATTTTAGTTTCTGAGCTTTGGAGTGTTGCAAGAAAAAAAATGTATACTGAGTTTACTGAGTGATGTAGCACGCTACCCTCGCGAGGCACGGACTCGGATATCACCATCGATGTCAGGTTCGGGTCACGCGGGAGTGGGGTGTTACAAATGCAATCGAGAATTATATAACAGAACTTTCATTCCAAGGATAAGGAACTTACCTGCAAGACTCTTATCATGAAGGTGTTTCGTTCTTTCCTTGTAATTTTGGAATTCTCATAAGCGTCACTCCGGAGTTCATCCAATTTGAAATTTGAAGCAAACGCTCCTGTCCTCCATTATCCAAATTTAGGTTCACCATCTTAATTGCCCACAGCGCCTTATGTTCAATCTCGACTGGTAAATGGTAGGCCTTCCTGAAAACAAGCCAATAAGGGCTCATTCTTAAGACAGTTTTGTAAGCCATGCGATATGCCTATAGTGCATCATTTAACATTATTGACCAATCCTTTTGTGATGGTCGTATAGTCTTCTCCAAAATCCCCTTAATATGTTTGTTACTTGTCTCCACTTGTCCAAAAGTTTTTGGACGGTACGGAGTCGCCACCTTATGAGTTATGGAATATTTCTTTAAAAGTTTCTCAAAAAGCTTATTGCAAAAATGACTTCCCCCATCGCTTATGATTGTGTGCGGAATCCCGAACTTGTCAAAAATATTTTCCTTCACAAATTTAACAACAACATTAGCATCATTAGTTCGGGTGGGTATTGCTTCTACCCATTTAGACATGTAATCAACAAGTATATATTCAAATCCACAAGATTTAGGAAACGAACCCATAAAATCAACACCCCAAACATCGAATAATTCAAGTTAGTTAGGGGCATTTCATTTCTTCTACTTATATTTCTAGTTCGTTGGCATTTATCACATTTCAAGCAAAAGAAATGAGCATCCTTAAACAAGGTGGGCCAATACAATCCACTTTGAAGAATTTTAGAAGCAGTTTTCGCCCTCCAAAATGGCCTCCACAGTGGAGTTCATGACAAAAGATCAAGGCACTTACCTGCTCGTCCTCTGGAATGCACCTCTAAATGATTTCATCCTTACAGATCTGATAGAGGTATGGATCATCCCAAAAGTAGTACCTGCTTAAATGAAGGAATCTTTTCCTTTCCTGAGAAGTCATGTTAGGTTTCAAAATGCCATATGCAAGATAATTCACATAGTCAGCATACCAAGGCATTTTACTCATAACAAATAACTGCTCATCAGGAAAGTTCTCAGCAATTGCATAATTCTTTTGTTGTTCAAGAGTTTCTAAGTTAGGAGTTATTCTAGACAAATGATTTGTGACAACATTATCACTCCCTCTTTATCTTTTATTTCCACATCAAACTCTTGTAACAACAAAATCTATATAATTAATCGTGGTTTTGCATGCGTTTTGGTCAAAAGATATTTAAGAGCTGCATGATCAGAATGGATTATGATCTTTGACCCTAACAAATAAGGTTTAAATTTTTCCAATGCAAAAATCACAGCCAATAATTCTTTCTCGGTGGATGTGTAATTTAGTTGTACATCACTCAAAGTTAAGCTAGCATAATAAATCACACGTAAAGATTTCTTAACTTTTTAGCCCAAAACAGCTCCTACGTCAAATCAAAAGCATCACACATAATTTAAAAAGGTAAAGACCAATTAGGAGCCACAATAATTGGTGCAGAGGTCAATTTTTCTTAAGAACATTAAAGGCATTAAGGCATTCCTCATTAAAATCAAAATGGACATCTTTTGCTAATAGTTGGCATAAAGGACGACTTATCTTAGAAAAACCTTTGATAAACCTCCTATAAAATCTAGCATGTCCTAAAAAACTTCTAATACCCTTGACAGAAGTGGGTGGCAGAAGCTTTTCTATAACTTCAGTTTTAGCCTTATCAACCTCGATTCCCCTTTGTGATACAACATAACCTAGGATTGTTCCTTGTTTCACTATAAAATGACTCTTTTCCTAACTTAAAGTCAAGTTGCATTTAATACATCTTTCAAGCACACGAGTTAGCTTATTTAGGCAATCATCAAAAGAGGTACCAAAGATTGAGAAATCATCCATAAATACCTCGATAAAGTCCTCAATCATGTCTGAGAATATGGAAAACATGTACCTTTGAAATGTTACAAGTACATTACACAGCCCGAATGGCATCCTCCTAAAGACGAATGTCCCAAATGGACAAGTGAATGTCGTCTTTGCTTGGTCCACGGGAGCAATCAGTATCTGGTAATAACCTGAAAGACCATCAAGAAAACAATAAAATTCATGTCCAGAAAGTTTATCCAAAATTTGATCAATAAAAGGGAGAGGAAAATGATCCTTTTTGGTCACCGCATTCAGTTTCCTATAATCGATACACATTTTCCATCCAGTGGTGGTCCTAGTAGGTACTGACTCATTCTTATCAATTCAAACAATAGTAATGCTGGATTTTTTTGGAGCCAGATGCACTGGGCTCACCCACTCACTATCCGCAGTTGGAGGAATCACTCTCTCATCAAGCAATTTCAAAACTTCCTTCTTAACTACCTCCCACATATTAGGATTAAGTCTTCTTTAGGTCTCTCTCATTAGTTTAGCCCTCTCTTCTAGGATAATCCTATGCATGCACATGGAGGGACTAATCCCCTTAATGTCACTCAAACTTCATCCTATGGCCTTTTTCAATCTTTTCATCTCACTTAGAGATCTTTCTCTTTGATCAACATCCAAAGTAGATGCAAGAATGGTTGAATATGTTTCCCCTTCACCTAAAAACACATATTTCAAATTTGTAGGTAACTCTTTCAGCTCTACTTTTGGTGGGTTGCATTATTCTCTTCATTGGAGGTTATCTCTAAGAATTTGCTAAACTCTTCTCCCACAATATTGTCTAATAACTAGCAGTACTCGTCAAACTCTTCAACCAAGTCTAACTCCCATGTTTCTTCCTCTTGTAAGGCAAAATCAAAATCGACAGCATTAATCTGATCAATAAGAGAACACTCCTTGTAAACAATAGTAGTAGGTATAGGTTT
Source organism: Erythroxylum roraimae (assembly GCA_027568915.1). Classification (NCBI taxonomy): domain Eukaryota; kingdom Viridiplantae; phylum Streptophyta; class Magnoliopsida; order Malpighiales; family Erythroxylaceae; genus Erythroxylum; species Erythroxylum roraimae. The sequence goes on from JAOSBL010000002.1 coordinate 23,401,334, forward strand.
AACATTAAAGATCGAAAAAACTTCTGTTTCTCCTAAGACAGTCATAGTCAATTTCTCATTTTTCACATCAATCAAAGTGTTGGTGGTGGCCATAAAAGGTCTTCCAAGGAGTATGGTGTGCTCCTTCTCTTGTTCCTTTATTTCCCCATATCTAAAACCACAAAGTCAATCGGTACAATCAATCCTCCAACCTTCACCAACACATTTTCCATTATTCCTTTCAGATAACCGATTGACCTATCAGCTAATTGCAAACACATGTTTGTAGGTCTTAATTATCCTAGATCCAATTGCACATAAATAGAATAAGGCATTAGGTTTATACTTACTCCTAGGTCAAGCATACCTATAACCTCCTCACCATTACCCATTAATACCTTCATGATAAAACTCCCTGGATCTTTCAATTTGGGAGTAACTGCTGCTGAAGGACCGCACTTGCTACTTTAAAAACTATCATCTTTTCATGTTGTGCAAACTTCCCTTTTTTGGTGCTGATTTCTTTAAAGAATTTCATATAAGCTGGAATGTTCTTGATCACATCTAACAATGGCAGATTAATATTAACTTTAGAAAGCATCCTATAGAGATAATAAAATTGTTCATCTTGTTATGAGACTTTAAGGCGGCTTAGATATGGAATTGGCAGTGTATAAGGATTGGTTGCCCTATGCAGTCTTTGTCCTTCATCACCCTTGGTTACATGCTCGAGTTTTTCACCTCCTTGAAAGTGACTTGAAGAGTCGTTCCCATTGCTCTCCTCGTTTTGCCCATCTTTTCCATTAATGAGGTTCTCCTTTTCTTGATTACCTACATCAAACATGTTAGAAGGAATCTGAACATGATTATCAATCACCTTACCACTTCTTAGAATTGTAACAACCTTGGCTTATTCAGGTTGATTGGGTAGCTTTCTTTTTTGATTGCCTTGCAACTGAGTAGCGAGTTGCCCCACTTGAGTCTCAACCCTCTTTATAGAAGCTTCCAATGAATCAAATCTCTTGTTGTTCATCTCTTGATTCTGAGCAATCGCTTGAATGAACGTATTTATACTTTCCTCCAAAGAAGGTTATCTTGGCATTTGCTGACTTGAAGATTGCCCTTGGAATTGATTCTACCTCTGAAAATTCTAATATGGTGGTTAGGGCTGCACTGGTGGGTTGCTAGACTTCTAAGAGAAATTGGGTTGTTTCTCCAACCAAGGTTGTAGGTGTTTGAATATGGGTCATTCCACACCCTTGGTTGAAAACCATTAAGTGACATTGCTTGTTCTTTCTCACCTGAAAAAGATTCAAAAGAATACAAACAAACATTAGCCCCGTGACCAAAAGTTCCACATATACCATATACCTTATGACTCGGAGAGTCTTGAGATTGTCTCATGGTTAGCATTTTCACATGTTTTGTAAGCTCCGCCAATTGCATAGTTATTTCTTGATTTGAGCTCACTTCATGAACTCAGCTCTTCTCCCTCTCACACTCTTTTGTTGAGAATTGACCCCCAACATTTCGAAGATATCATATGTTTCTTCTGCAATCTTCTCTCCCACATCTCCTCTTGCTGCATTGTCCACCGTATATTGGCATTGTTGTGTCAATGCATCATAAAAGAATTGGTTCTGTATATGGAGTGGAAAATGATGGTGTGGACATTGAATGAGCATAAGTTTAAAGCATTCTTACGCCTAATGGAATGGCTCTCCCTCCATCTGAGTGAAGGTAGCTATCTTCGTCCGCAACTTAGAAGTCTTCTTATGGGAATAGAACTTTCCCATGAACTTGTTGTACACCTCTTCCCACGTAGTCAATGAACCGGGTGGAAAGGTCATTAGTCATGCCTTAGCCCGATCCTTTAATGTGTATAGGAAGCACCTCATCCTAAGTTGATCTTCATTTAGGACGTCCAAAAGGAATGTCTAGAGAGTGGTATAGAATTCCGAAATGAAGTTTAAAAGGTCTTTATTGGGAACCCCATAAAAAGATGGCAGCAGGTTGTAGTGGATACTCTTCGACTCATAGTTTTTAGTTGTCTCTCCCAGACGAATGCATGAAGTAGCAGTACCAATTATCGGTCTGGCATACTCCTTCATTACTGGTTGCCTTTCACCCATCTCTTGATCTTTTGGTTTAAATCCCTCTAGATTGTCTTCAAAATCCCTTGGAAGTTCTCTTATCCGATATATGCTATCAATAAAAGGAGCAAGTTCACCTTCCTGAGACCTCCTTCCTCGCATAAACCGAATAAAAACAATAGTGAATTAATAAGAACATTACTAAAATAACTCAATGAAATAATACGACAAAAATGTATACATAAATAGACAAAACAATTGAAGAAACAATCAAAATCACTTTAGCAAATAAAAACAATCAAAATTAATTCAAGTCAAAACACTAAACACCTCCCCGGTAACGATGCCAAAAACTTGTTTTGCCCAAAAAGTTCTAAAAAGACCTAGGTTATCCTACTCATAAGTATACGAGATAGTTGTAGTTGATAACCCATGGTCATCTCCCACGAAGGTGAAATTGGTCAACTTAAATTATGTTTGAATTAAAAATAAAAAATAAAAACAATGCATTCCTAAACTTTCTATCCCAATTGTTGAGTGAAAGCTTTTAAGGAAAATTACAAAATTAAAATGAAAAGTAGACAGAATCAATTGGGAGCAAAGACAAATAGATTAATCGAAGTGGAAAAACTCTTGAGAATTAATTTCACTAATTTAATCTCCTATGCATGATTAAGAGAAAATGATTGGATTGTTGTCTTACTAAAATTAATAGGTAGGTTCTAAATCGATTCGAATAATTAACTAGTCTAACTTTCATATTCAACAAGTTATTATCTGAATTAATAATGAAAACTCGACTACTAATTACCACTTAAGTTAATATATTTCTAGTTCTTAACCTTAGTGTCTATAGTTTCTCGATTCGTATTAAACTTCATCTCTTGAATATTCATTTAACACTAAAATGATGCAAAGTTTGGCCATTCTATTACATTCATTCAGTTTAGCAACCACAGCAATAAATAAGACAATATCCGTAACCCAATCATGCATATTCAACTAAATAGCTACATTAATTCTCAAGATAAGAGATCAGCTCATCATGGATATCACCATATCCATCATCATTAAACACTATAATCGCATGTTACTGTCAACAAAAGTATTAAAGAAATAATAAAACAGTAAATACCTAATGGAATATCCAAAGAAACAAATAACAGTCGGCTAAACTAATAAGAGTATAAGTCAGTTAATAATAGATAGTAAAATGAAAGAAACAAAGGAACAAATGAAAATAGGCAAACAAATCATCGGATGAAGGGTTGTGGAGATATCCAGTCCCTCTCAAGCTTCCATCTTTGGCTCTCGCCTTCTGCTTCAACTTCTTCCCCAGACGAATGTTCACTATTAAATGGGATTCAGCTCTAGCTCTCGCTTTCGGCCTCTCCCAAGCTTCCACCTATTTGTTGTTTTGCTTTTCTTTCCGACTCACTCTGTTTCCTTTCTCTGTTGCTCTCTTCTATTTATCTTTTTTTTTCTATCTCTCTTCCCCTCCCATGTTTGTGTCTCTGTGTGTTCATTAACCATGCACGGTGGTGCATAACATTTAATGTAAAAATTACGTGACTTTGGTGTTTTAATGCAAAATTCACAGAATAACTCAATTAACATTCACGCAATATTCCACTATTTTCACTCAATTAATCTCACATTTGGATCAAAACACAAGGATTTGTAACCAAAATCAAGATATGATGAGAATTAAAAGCAATAGAAATTAGACACAACAATAGCACCAACAACTTGATCAATTAAATGTGCAAGTACAAAAAATCGAATATAGTAAGTTTAAATTTGGAGCATTCCAGGTTGTCATTCCTGCGAAGACAAATTAATTATTAACTTTATTAACCCTAGAAAAACAATAAAATTAAAATAATAAAGATTTTACGAAGAGTTACTCAATTGCTAAACTAATGAAAGCAAGACACTTAACTTAAAAGAATATATAAATATTTCTAATTAAGTAATTACTACCTTTCAATACACAATCAACTTAATCAAATTCATCAAGAACAAATTATATATTAGTTATCACAATAGTTTAGGATATCTCTATGACTAAATCTAGAGTATTTATTCTCTTAATGTACAGATTATACTTCTTTTTTTAGTTTTTCATACAGTTTTTAAGATCAAATTTGTGACAATTAGACATAAATTCAAGAATCAAGATCAAAAAGAATAAATCTAATCCAAACAATAACTTTTCACACATTAACAATTAAAATATCCCATATGAGTTGCATCCTTAACATAATCAGGGATTTAGTTCACATTAAAAATAAAAAATAAATAACCAAAAATAAATAATAAAGAAAACAAAATACAGGAACTAATTTTTAAGGATCTTGAAATCTTAATGTTCTTTGTTTAATCTTGAGCTTCTTTGTAAAGTTCCCCCTTTATTGTCTTAAGATACTCTAATTTGGCTCCCTTTTTCTTCTTTGTCGACTATTAGACCTCTTTTTGTCTTTTTATAGCACAAAACTCTAAAATTTTTGTAAATTTTAATATCAACATAGAACCAACATGGTTGTGTTTTGTCTCACCCACTCCTTAACATCTTTTTTATTTTTTATTTCATAAAAACATGGTCAACCCAAATCCCCTACGTAGTACCTTAGATTGTGTTCAGTTGATAACTCCTTAGCCACACATTCAAGATTTTATCTTAAAAATACTAGTCTTGAAAACATGATACAAGTGCGTGTACAGATACGTTGGAGAACATAGGCTTTTATTTTTTAAAATTAAAATAAAGTTACCACACTCAAACTGGAGTTGAGGTTTGATTAGAAGAAAAAGATGACATACTAAATCAACAAAAGTAAAAGAAAACTTATCAAATCAATAAAAGCATCGCTCATTAAATCTTCCGTGAAAATGGGAAAAACGTGGCCTGCTGTTTCTGATGCGGAAAGCAACGCATCGGGACAGTGAACTCGTAACCTTAAGTAGGTAGGTAGGTTAGTTTTGTCTATTCAAGAAATGGAGGTACTTACACCGACAACCAACCCCGCATTAAAAGTGGAATGCATTTAATTCAAGTGCTGCAGAAATTGTGGCTACAATATGATTAAAAGCTTAGCAACCGTCTCTTATCCATACTTATGAGATACCATACACATGAATTCCACCACCACCATTACGATCGCTCCTCATTTACTCTTCCCGTAGCATCACCACCGCAACTTTTTTTCTCAAAGAAAAAGAAAAACAATTTTAGGAAACATGCAATTATCTGTTAAGTTAGCCTAGCCAGCCTGTTGGAAACACGATAATCTAACAGAAGGAATGGTCTAGTTAATTATAAACTCGAAATAAATACCAGAATATATGTGATGGGAAAAATCGAAAGCTCAACTCTACAGACACAAATGTTGGTCTGTCTTCCGTTGGTTGAAGACAGACCAATGTGATGAGTGGTCGACCATGCCTTACAAAGATCATAAACCAAAAGAAAGAAAACAAATTCTAAAGTGACAATTCGATTCCCAAAATTTGCTTTTCCTTTTCCTTTTCTTTTCTAGTAGGAAGGTTCTATCCACTGATTGCTCAACTTTTTAAAACCGAATAAAATAAGGCTATCCCATATGTAATTTTCATAATCCGCTATTATAGGCAGCAATGGTCTGAAAAAGTAGCAATAAGAACTTTAATTATTCTGCAAAGAAGGAAGTCCAGTAAAGTAAAAGAGAATTCCCAGTCCACTCAGCGAACGGGGCAGGAGAATCCCTTCTTTAGTAAGTTTTTTCTTTCTTGCCGATGATTTTTTGGTACATTTTCTTTCTTCACTACGTCGACAAAAAAGAAGAAAAATGCTCTTCCGTCTGCTATCTGACATAATGAAAATGGAAAAGCCTCACTAAATTTAGTGTTATGGGAAGGAAAATTTTCCAGGGATGTACTCGGATGAAGCAAGATTATTATAATTTGGTTTCCTTCAAGTTTTGTGCTTGGGATGATATCTTTTAAATTAATGCCATTGATTTATGATCAGAATATGCGCATTTCAATTATCTAGTTAATTTTTTTTAAACGCACGAACCTAAAATGGATTGCACTTAATGTTGACAACAATATGGAGAAAATGACACGAATGGCCAAGTTACCATATTTTAACGTTTGTTTGATGTAGCAATAAACAGAACTTTCAAAGAAACTATCAAACCAATTAACTCTATCATTGGTAGTTAGTCACAACAAAAGGACTTTAAACAACATCCGCTTTTGTGAGGTTCAAGGTAACGAGGTCATAATTACGGTTTTGTTTCATGTGTTCGGAAGAAAAAATTAGTATTTTGGCTGGCAGCTTGTAGGCATTTCGTGTAAAAAGGGTGCCGTAGACAGGGATACTCCGTGATTTTCGTCTTTAGGCTTTCTAAGTTTAGGGCATAGATCATTTGACGTTTTCCTCAGTTTTAGTATAATTTAACGTTTAGACTTTTCTTCTATCCTTTTTTTTTTTCCAACAACTAAAGAATTTGTGATTCCAAAGAATCCAAACCCAGTGTTATCTTCATATCACATGTTATCAACTTTGCGGTAAAGTTCCTAAAGATCACGTTTGGCCAACTTTTAATGAGTATGCTGGAAGCCTCCTAGTACCTACCCGACATTATCCATATATTGATATGCTGACACGACGTTATCCATATATTGATATGCTTAATTAGATGATCGTGCAAGATTTAGGGCTTGTTTGGGTTAACGTTAATCAATAAAATGGAATAGAATGAAATGGAATACAACAGAACGGAATGGAACGTTTTATAATAAAATGGACTATAATATAGTAAAAAGTTGTTTGCGAGGGATGAAAATGTTCGTAATGTAATGTAGTGAAATGTTATTTGAAAGATGGATGGAATAGAATGTAATGTATAATAAATAACTATTATACCCATTATATTAAAATGGTTGTTGCAGGAGGTTTAACGTTATGATTTTAAAACAGAAATCATGTCCAATTAAAAAGTCACAGTTGTGTCTTGATAATTTTTTATATCTTCTATTTTAAAATAATAAAAATTTTAATAAAATTTATTATTTTATTATTAATTAGTATACAATTTATTATTAATTATATAAAAATATTATTATTAATTATTTAATAACTTTTATTTTATTAAAATTTATTTTATTCTATTCTATGTGATTTATATTTAAAAATAATTTATTTATATTTTTATTTATATAAAAATATATACAAACAATTAAAGATTACTTTTTATATATTTAAAGCACAACGCTGACTTATCAAGGGCACTTAAGATTGGGTGTTGTGGAATGGGTCTATTGGTCTAGAGTCAAAATTTGCATCTCAAACCTCATATCAGAACCATAAAAAGATTATTCTTTGATTATTTACTGCTTTAATTATTATTTATCGCTGAAAAATGATTTGTTTCAAGTCATCACAATACTTCCATAAATCGTTTTAATGATAATCAGACCCTGGAAAACTTGAAATAACTTTTAATTTTGAGATAATATATGTAATTCGAGTAGCTTTGCTTCTCAATGATGATTTCATAAATTGATTTAAACTAAATAATGATACCAAAATCAGTAAATACTTTATTAATGTATTACACAAAGAGTTAAATAGCATGTATTTATTACTAGTGTTGAGGAATAAAGGGCGATAGAGAGTAGCGCATGAAACATCCTAAAAGTATCCTCAAAAAGTGATTGAAACAAACGAACTAAAGAGCATACGGGAAGAAGGGGGTTGTTTCCAATTTGGTTGGCTTCTAAGTACAGGTTCACCTTATTGGATATGGTATTTATGGGCATCCTCCTCGCCAATGCCATTCTCAAATTAGTCTTTTGCCCCCTCCCCTTTAAGTTAGCCATAACTAATGCTTAAAGAACTTTTTTTAATAAAATTTTTCGATATCGGGCTTGAGAGCTCCAACCCGTTGTCTTTACTACTTTTTGGTTTATGTTACGCATGCATATCACAAATTCATCTTATTCATTTCAATATATGCTTAGTTAAATATCATGTTGTATATAACAAAGGCTAAATTGCTACCTATATTGGTTCACAAACAAGCTAACAAAAAATATTGAAGTTCAATGACCAAATTCTGCTAAACCTTCTCTAATCGCTCTACTGCATAAAATGATATCCAGAATGCAAAAAATCAAAATCAAATTATAAAGCCAAAAATGATTCAAGAAAAGACATGATTTAAGGTACTACAGAGAGGAATGAAAATTTCAAACAAAATGCAAGTGAGGAGAGGTATCATATTACACCACACTGAGAAAAGAAAAATAAGCATTCTTTCAACAGTAATTGTTGGTTATCATCATAACAAAGCTAGGATTTCTGTTTTCCTCATACTCATCATCCATATAATATAGAAAGGTCTTCTGAGAAAGCCTTCCTAATGGCCTCTCTCTTGATTTTAAGAGCAGCAAGAACTAACCCTGATTCAGGATTCTATGGAGTGGGAAGCAACTTAATCTTTGCAAGAATCTCAAACTTATCCAGGCAGGCCTGCTTAGCTACTTACATATCACGTGGAATAAGATTCCCAACATCATCTGTAGGAATGTATGGTCCGCTTTCAATAATTTCCCAAAGATCTATG
>JAOSBL010000002.1:23412213-23430784 GCA_027568915.1 Erythroxylum roraimae
CCGAAATCGACTTCAAACCTTCTCTCTATTTGGTCGACACTCCTTTGTTGATGTGTGGGAGTGAACGAAATCGTCGATCGCGTGTGGGTGAGCGGTGAGAAAGGAACGAAAGAAGGAGAAGACTCTGGAGACTTGAGAGATGAGAAGTGAGACGTCAGAGGTTAGGGCATTTTGGATATTCGGCCGAAAATAAATCAACTTATGGTGTGAAACGCTCCTCTTTGGAGCTGGTTGAAAATTAGCTGATTGGGTTGCATCAGCCAACCCAATCAGCTATTTACCAAACAAGCTTATGGATCTTTTTTAGGTGGTCAACCAACTAAAATGAGTTGACCAGCTAAAAAAGAGCTGATAAGCTCTTTACCAAACACACCCTATTTTTAAGGCAAGTTTTGAAGATCTTTGATTTATAGGTCACAGCCACTTAATAATGGGTTGGAAAGTAATAATCTAGTTTTTGTAAATACGGTTTGTTTAGGAGACTTAACCTTTCTAAAAGTATACAAGTTATTATATCTGTTAAAAAATTTAAAGAACTATTAATTTAATATTTTGTGATAATCATAATTAATATAAAACCCAACGTACAACTGAAATTACTGGAGAGTTATACATAAAATTCTATTTACTCACTTTAAATTAATTATCTGTTTCTCTCCTTCTCCTGCTAGGATTGGAAATCCATCATCCGGGATTACGATGACCTAAACCGACCCATTAATCACAATTAATATAAAACTTAAATTACTTAGACCGACGGCTGGTTCATGTCTATATAAACACTGCCAAACATTGGTTGGAGCTTCTCTTATCGGGATTAAAGTTGGTTTGAAGATGCCTGCAGTAGGAGTTATAGGCCCTGGTACCGGCAGGGAGTACCCAGGAAATCTCACCCCGTTTGTGATGGTAACATGTATTGTGGCTGCAATGGGAGGTCTCATCTTTGGCTACGACATTGGAATTTCTGGTAAGCTTTTTCATAAGAACTTCTTTTTCATTTGTGTAGACACTTATGTATACATGCATATTGTTCAATAAAATTTTGTTTGTCCGGAATTTTTGATTGGTAGGTGGGGTTACGTCGATGCCGTCATTTCTGAAGAAGTTCTTTCCATCAGTTTATCGGAAGCAGCAGAAGAACGCAACAAATAACCAATACTGTCAATACAATAGCGAGACTCTCACCCTCTTCACGTCTTCCTTGTATCTGGCCGCTTTGCTGTCTTCACTTGTAGCTTCTACAGTCACACGTAAGTTCGGAAGGAAGTTGTCTATGCTCTTTGGAGGACTTCTCTTCTTTTCTGGTGCTATCATCAATGGCCTTGCCCGTGCCGTCTGGATGCTCATTCTTGGCAGAATATTACTTGGTTTTGGTATTGGATTTGCCAACCAGGTCTGATTATATTTCTCTTTCTATGGTTTGCGGCTCTTCGTTTTCTTGTTGCCTTTTCTGTTGCTATTTTGCTCGGATCTAGAAGTTACTCCGCCACAATTAATGTTTCGGGATTCTTTCCTTGTTCCGATGAATCTTTTTATCCAGATCTGTTCTTCATTTTGTTTAAGAATAATTTGTGTTTGCTTTAGATTTAAAAAGAAAAAGAAAATAAATATTTAGAATAGTTCTTGCAAGTTGTTGGCTAGAAGACGACGAGAATAATTTCTGGCTACAAAGTGGTTTCTCACCAAGATTCTTTTAAACTTACCTTGATACTGTTTTGTTCTCTTGTGTGATTGTGCTGAACTAAAGTTTCCAAGGGCTGTTTGGTTCCAAAGACAAAAGGACACGACAACAGAAATTTTATTCACTATGCCATCTAGAATATTTTTATGCACAACCAACATGTAACATGACAAACGAGGGATAATGTCTTTCTCAAAATTGTTTTTATCCCAACTCAAACTTAACCTTCATGATGCTTTCCGCTAAAGTTTACTTCTTGATGCTTAGAACTTCAAATATAGAAGTCCTAACTTGACTACATTTTGTTAGGAAAAGATCAAAAGTAATAATAGTACTTTGTTCTGTTTTTATGCCATCTTAATCAATTATCTATTTTTAACCATAGATCACATAAAACTGGACAGGAAGTCCTAGTTGCTTCTTTCAATACTCTTTTATTTAATTAGTTCATCTCAGGATTGGTCTGTTAACAAAAAATGATTGAGGTACATAATTATTCTGTGGTATGAAATTGCAGTCTGTTCCACTCTATCTCTCCGAGATGGCTCCATACAGATACAGGGGTGCCCTCAATATAGGCTTCCAATTATCAATCACAGTTGGTATCCTTATGGCCAATGTGCTGAACTATTTCTTTGCCAAAATTAAAGGTGGTTGGGGCTGGAGGTTGAGCTTGGGTGGTGCCATGGTCCCTGCCCTTATCATTACTATTGGATCACTGGTCCTTCCAGACACACCAAACTCCATGATTGAACGCGGCCAACACAGCGAGGCAAAAGAGAAACTGAGGAAGGTCCGAGGTGTCCACGATGTCGAGGATGAGTTTGATGACCTTGTAATGGCTAGCGAAGCATCAAAGAAAGTGGAGCACCCCTGGAGGAATCTATTACAGAGGAAGTACAGGCCTCAGTTGACCATGGCTGTGTTGATTCCATTCTTTCAACAACTCACAGGCATCAACGTGATTATGTTTTATGCGCCAGTTTTGTTCAACACAATTGGTTTCGGTAACGATGCTTCACTTATGTCCGCCGTGATCACTGGAATTGTCAACGTACTTTCTACCTTGGTCTCAATCTATGGTGTTGATAAGTGGGGAAGGAGGTCACTTTTCATTGAGGGTGGCACTCAAATGTTAATATGTCAGGTAATTTACGAACTTGTAATTGTAACTGATAAAAGCTTGTTTTCCAATGGCTTGATTGACGTTGGAATGTGGCGTTTGCAGGCTGTAGTGGCAGCTTGCATTGGTGCCAAGTTTGGAATAGATGGTAATCCTGGCGACTTGCCCAAGTGGTATGCCATTGTTGTAGTGCTTTTCATCTGCATTTACGTGGCAGGATTCGCATGGTCATGGGGTCCTCTTGGCTGGCTGGTCCCTAGTGAAATTTTCCCCCTGGAAATTCGATCAGCTGCACAGAGTATCAATGTCTCTGTTAACATGATCTTCACATTCGCAGTTGCTCAAGTATTCCTCAATATGCTTTGCCACATGAAATTTGGACTCTTCATGTTCTTCGCCTTCTTTGTGGTGATGATGACGATCTTTATCTACTACTTCTTGCCTGAGACAAAGGGCATTCCAATTGAAGAAATGGCAAGTGTCTGGAGGTCACATTGGTACTGGTCAAGGTTCGTTGAAGATGAAGACTACGTCAAAGGAAGCCTGGAGATGGGCAAGGGTGGTGGTCAGGCTCCCAAGACTGTATAATCTTAGTTCTCAACATTGGTTGTATATCTATACTATTAGAAATCAGTTGTTAGATGACGTCCTACTAGAAACGTTTCCAATCACAATGCCATGCACGGGAACACGCATATTTTGATTTCACATTCCAGCACTTTGAGGTTCCTCTTATAAGGTTTAGAACAACTACTTAAGGATGATATGTCAATATTCAATTATGAATAAGAAAAAGTCTATATTATTGTTGTAAAGTACCGTAAGTTATCAGAAATTTTATTTTTATTAAATTAATCTCTAACTTTTTTATTTTTTTAACTTTTATTTCATCGACATAGTTAATTTGTACTCTAGGCATCATTATTGTAATGTTGGTTTTGGCATTAGTAAGAAAATAAGGGTATTTTAATATTTTTTTTCTTTATGTAATTTTTTCTTTTCCATCAAATCAATTTACATGGTGATAATTTATTTAAGTGTTGCACTATGATAATTTGTTACCTATAAATGGTGTAGATAATTATATCATCAATTTACATGGTGCTAATTTGTTTTTGTAATAATTTGTTAGTGAATTATGTCCTCTTTAATAGATACCTTTAAACATCAACACTATCAATTACTACCCAACTCTAGGCATAATTATCTCCTTATAAATCAATCATATCTTATACTAATTAATGTCCCTTCTTATCAACTCAATAAGTAATTCAACTCAAAGAGCCCATCATCATAATCTCTCATCTCAAAGTAAATCTTATAATGTCTTAATAATATAGGAAATGCTACAAGGAAATGCAAAGTTGTAAACTAAATCCAATGTCAAGCATCTTCTATTTTAAAGAAGTTTGAAATTTCATAAATAATAACATAATTTTACAAAGGCCATAAATTTATCAACTTTCACTTATGATGTCCGAAATTTCAAAAGTAATAACCCAAATAGATGAAAATCAAGTTTGACTTGAGCTCAAGGTTGAGTCTAAAAATATTCTACTCTTTGCATCCTTCTTAGCACATAAGATAGATGAAGTGATTTATTCTCACCATTCAATTGCAATTCTAAGCTAAAAGTCAATTTTAATATAAGAATTTTTTTGAGAAATAATAAATTGTTAAGAGATATCTAACCTCATATTAATTGGACATTTTCTCTTTATTTTTTATATATTACAATAAAAACATTGAATTGGTGTTTATATACTTTCAAATAGTAGTGGAACATAGTTTTATGTATTAATTAACTTACATAGTATTCAATTGATCCAATTGACTTATTAAAGTGCACTCCATACCCATCAAGCCTACTTCCTGTACCTTTGCCTCTACGTTTACCCATTCCTCTTTCTCTCGTTTTGCCTCTTCCACTTCCTCTTCCTCCAATGATTGGTTATTGATCTTCCTTGTTCTCTTATCTAATAATGTCCTATGCATGTATAATGTTTATTAATATAATGTGTGATAAATTTGTAGTATGAAAATCCTTGGTTTTGTTTGCTGCTGTTGGTGTTGGATAATCATATCACCTATTAATATTTCAAAAAATAATCATTAGTAAGAAAATGGTAATAGAAAAACTAATTTAAATTTAAATGTAAAAATATTTTATATATTTTTTTGCATTTTTTCATGATCTTCAATTATGCCCCTATTATCCACAATTAGTTTAAGTCATTCTCCTTCCATAGCTTGTACTTTTTTCTATTTTAGATAGCTTAAATTTCTCTTATTCATATTTTTAGTGCAACCAGACATTCTCCTAATTATTGGTGCCTTAATGACTTCACATTAAAGTTAAAATCTTGATATATCAAGTGACTATAGAAAATACTTGCATATTTACATATGCCTTTCCTTACAATAATATTTATCAATGTATTCATCTAGATTTTGATGACCATGATAAATGGCAGCCACAACAAAAGAATATTGATTTTTCATCAGATCCCAAGATTTATGAGTACAAGTACAATTGTTGATTCTCGCAAAAAACATGTCTAATCGATGCGTAAACTCATAATGATCATTTTTATTCCAGTTAACAAAATAATGAAAGCTTTCTCTCTTATTCTCTTCTAACATAGTCAGAACTCTGCGTGCTATGTTATTATCTCATTGCTTTCTAAAACTCCTTTTATATGCATCCTCTTCATAACTATCTTTCTAATATATTCTGACATGCTGACAATAGGTTTCACCCTAGCCTTTAATATCTAACTATTGAAGGTCTCACTCATGCTTTTATCCACATAATCACATTTAGCATTAACATTGAAATATTCCTTGCGTCATGTCTCCTTGGGATGTTATAATAGATCTTCAACAAAACTTGGTTTAATATGTTCCTTACACCATATCTCCTTGAGATGTTGCAATAGATCTTTAACAAAACTTGGTTTTATTTGATTTAGCACATGAAAATGATCATTTAAACTAGGCACAAATGTTACTTTAGTTATCCTCATACACTGAAACTTTAGATCATCTATATTCTACTTTATCTCCAATTAGTACCAATGTACCTTGCACACATTCTATGCTCAACATTTTTTAAACCATTCTTTGATTGCATTAAGGAGATCCTAAAAAACCATATAAACCAAAACAAATAGTAAGTTCACACGCACACATGCACGCTCGCACACACACACATACACAAATATATATAATTAAGGATATGAAGACATACTTTTGTCAAGTCATAAATGAAGGTTAAGCCATTACCATCTCCAATTTGTTGATTTTAAATAAAGTGCAAAAATTAGTTTCATGTTTCTGTACATTTAACATCAACAATCAACAACAACCCATTACTGTTTCCTTCAATAAATATCCTTCTAGGCCTATTATTTATCTACAAACTTTAACCTAGCCCTTTTTATTAAAACTAGAATAGATATAATATCCTGTAAACACCCTTTTACCAACCACATTAGTACTTATTCTTTCAAATGATATCTATTAATTATCGTCAATTGAACTGCTTTTGCTCTTTTACAAGCGTACTCACACATCTATAACTTAAATCCTTCCTTAATGAGGCCTTTAAGTTGGTGAATTTGAATTGTGATTTGATCATGTCTTTGTAGTGGGGTGCTATCTGTTTAGATGAAATGAACTTGTTAATATCAATAGTTGTATAATTGTGTGTAGGTTCATATCTTTTCACGATAAAATTATTGTTATTTCTCCCGATACTTGTAAAAGGAACTAAAGGAGTTGTGGTCTAGATTTCACTCTCAATTGAGACTTACATTTTCTTTTGTATTTCAAAACCAAACCTTTTGTAATAAAGTATTTAATAACTGCTTACTTACACAGCTTCATATTTTTAAACTTTATACCTATAGCCCAAGTTGGAATAGTACATTTTGGATCATAATAAAGGTCTTTATACTTACCTCTCAGTAAATTATCAACATCCTCATATGAACTTGTATAGTATTAGCTTGGGGCCTTCACTCTCAATGTATTTACTCTCTTTTTTAATCTGAACCCTTTTGTTCATCTTCATGTCCTTTTTTACTTTTATAGTATTCAATATCATCTTTCACAACCTCATCTCCACCTTTATATCCAACTACTTATCTTCAATTTTTTTCTTATACTTCCTCTCTTTGTATTTTGATATAACAGCATAGTGCTCATTGTTGTCCCTTCCATTTTAACATTCCAAATTAGTCAATAGTTCACTAAGATTAACCTTATTTTTAACATAAGCATTAGGCATATTGTCAGTTTCAGTAGGCACATTATCAATAGTATTAAGCATACCATTAGTAATAGTAGCCACATCTTCAATAGGCATACCATTAGTACCATTAAGCACACCATTAGTGACAGTAGGCGGCACACTATCATCATTCTCATATAACATCATAATGCTTTTTTCATTGTTTCCTCTATCATCCACACTATTCACTTTCACGACAAGTGATTCATCCTCTATACAAGCATTGTTTTCTTCTTCATAATTTGTTGAACCATCTTGTCAATAATTCTATCATCCACATTATCTAATTTTGATATCTTCTTTGTATTGCACTCACCCTCAAAATAAGCCTCCACTCCTTTATAATTTAAAATATAAAGATCAAATTATTTGTTCTTTTGTCATCTTTAATCTTAACCAATCTACCTTCTTTGTGTTTATTTAGGTGCTTATACATATTATTGAACCTATTATACCAATTATGCTTAGTAGTTTCCACAATATTAACCAATATAATTTATCTAGGTCAAGGGCTTTTATTAAAATTTTATTGCCATCAATGTATTTAAATGAGTTGTCTTTATTAATTTATCCTTCATAGTGAAAAGGGGATTCCACATCCCAATAAAATAAGAAAATGAACATCAATAAGATAAAAATATTACAAATTGTTAGTGTCCTCGTATGCCATATTTTTCAACATATAAAGCAATAAATAACCATTACATTATTCAATCCACGACTTCTATATGTTAGAGTGTCCCTAGTGTTTTGCTTGAAAACATATCTGCATCTCAAATATTCATTGTCCATTACTAACACCATAGGGATTATAATATAATATCAGACTATTCAAAACTAACACTAAATAAACAAACCCTAGCATTTACCTTTAATGCATTTGACAAGGTACTCCTATGTGTTAGACTATGCAGTGCCCCTAAATAAAGTCCCAAGAATTGTAATTCAATATCAAACTATTTAATATCAGACTATTTAATGTCAGACTATTCAAAACCAAAATACAAAAACAAAACCCTAGCATTTACTTCTAATGAATTTGAAATAGGCAATTTACATAAGGTTAAGTTTATTAGAGAGTTAATTCCAAACTAAAGCCATTCTACGTAAGGTTATAATACACATGAATTACATAAAAATAGAACCATTATTTGGATGTATTACACAAAAAAAGGTTATAATATACATATATTACCTTCAAATAATTTATTTGGATGTTCTTTACCTCTTGCTTAATCTGCTACCTCCTGCTAACTAAGCACTTACTCCAGTTGAACTCCTCGTTCTAACTTATCTAATAGCTTAATTTGATTATAATGATAATGATAAAACTAAAGCGTAGAGTTTTTTTATTTCTTTCTTACGAACGACACTAAAGGGTAATAAAATAATATCTCAGTTAGAAGTCATTAAAGCTTGTCATATTACACAATGATGACATACAACAACAATAACATCTTAGTAGAAATTTTGCTAAATAGGACTGGGGACCATAATGATGGCAGGTAGAGGAGAAATTAATTATACTTGTTAAATGAAGGTCTTAAGAGAAAACTTTAAAAATTTTGAGGTTAATTTGATAAAAATAAAAGCATGAAAACTTATGTGTACATGGTGTAAAAATTAGGGGACCAATTTAGGCAATGAAATTATTTTTTAAAAGTCTTTTAATTTAAAAGGCTAAAATTTTGATTTGTGATAAAAGAGAATAAAATAATCACTCCATTTGAATTGACTTTGTCATTTGATTCAATCTCTAATTTTTTAAATAATTTACTTAAAATATGTAATTTGAGAAGTAGTGCTGAGTCTATCATACATTTAAAAATGATGGATATGTATATTAAAAAATAAAATATCCTTTTCCGCCTTTTTATGGCCAAGATTGATATTTTCTCTTTCCGATGCCTACACTCGTGGACATTATGAAGAACTTGGGGTTTGCTGCGAATCATATCTATCATCTTCGACTTTCTGGTTCTCCAATCTTCACGTCTCCCCAAGTGTAACTCCCACATGGCCATCTTAAGCATTAGAGGTCATTTTCTTTTCTCCCTTGTATTTTTGGTAATTTTTATGTTGAAATCCTTTTAGAAAATACAAGGAATGGGTTGGTCAAGCCCTTTAATGGTTGGCTTTGAAATAAAATTCTTTACTCGCTACTCTAATGTTGCATTCATAAAGTCTTTAAATTAAAATTTAAAATATGAATTTAAAGTACATCAATTCAAGATATGTTGTTCATTTTTAACAAGTAGTGGACAATTTAAAATTTCTCTATATTTACTAGTCACATTTATTTTCGAACATAAATAGTATAGAAGAAAATAATTATAATTCTCAACAACTAAAACTGAACCCAGTACCTAAAGGGATAAGTTGAGTAAAGAAAATGAACTCCATTTCCTTGTCAACTAGTTCTGACTCTTGATTCATCTAAGAAACATTTTTTTGAAGATAACACCGGAATAACCCTTTTATATTTCTATATAAGTAAAAAGAAAACTATTAATAAAAATATTTAAAGATATTATTTAAATCCGTAATTGATTATATTTAAATATTATGTAAAGCATGAAATTAGTTATAAATTTACTCCATCTATTATTCCTAATTGTGGACTTCTTTAGAAATATTAAATCTGAAAATTAAATCTTATCATCTTAATCATTATTACAATCTAATTTGGTCATCTTCTTCTTTAATATGAAAACATAATCACATTATATATCACATACAAGTATTATTAATTAGGTGATTTATGTCTAATATTTATATTTATAATTGTCATATTTTTTAGACAAAGATTAAAGATTTAATGGCTATCTAATGGTATATGAATTTTGCTTTCTTTTATAAGACTATCATCTCAAATAAAAATTCTAATAGAATTGCCTCACTTCATAACTTAATTGGCACCTCTTAAAAGGATTTACTAGGAGCAACTTACGATTACTTCTCTAACTACTTTGGTATTTCTTCTTTCTGTTCTTGTTCTTCGCACATCATTAAGTTTCTCATCTTTGTAAATATCTCTGATTATGATGCTCATAATCTACTCTTGCCTTTCAATAAATTAGATAAGGAGAAAGCTTTCTTTGATCTCAATCTTAATAAAGCACTTAGCCTTGCTAGTTTCAATGCTAACTTCCTTCAAAATTCTTAGAGATTCACTAAGCAGTTTGTAACTAATATAGTCCTTGATTTTTTTTAATCAAAGGTAAAAAGGCTTAAGGAGCTTAACAAGACTCGCAAGTCTTTTTTCCTAAAACTCCTAATCTAACTTCTTAATGAATTTAGGCTAATATCCTATTTTAATATTATATACAAGATTATTGTTAATCTTCTAGCCTCTAGATTCAAAGTTGTCATGAGTTCCCTCTTACACTCATTTCAAGGGGCTTTTGTAAGAGGTAGACAAATTGAGAGTAACAGCTTACTAGCAGATGAACTCTTCAAGAATGACACCAGGAGAAATTCATTCAAGAGCTATACAATTAAGGTGGACTTTTATAAGGCATTTGATTCCATCAACTGGCAATTTATCTTAAGTACTCTAGAGGCATTTGGTTTCCCAAAACAATTAATCAATTATATAGATTAATGCATTAGTTTTGTCTCCTATTGCATCTTGGTAAATGGAGAACCTACAAATATCATCAAAGGTGCAAAGGGCTTGAGACAAAAGGATGTAATATCTTCATACCTATTTACCTTATGTATTAAGGTACTTATTAGACTAATTAGAAGAATCATTTCTCAAGAAAAAAACTTTAAATACCACAAAAAATGCAAAAAGTTGATAATTCATTATTTATCTTTTACTGATGCTTCGCTCCTCCTTTCAGGAGCTAATCTCAACTCTAGTGCATTAACGACTTCACTAAGAACCTTTAAATAATTGTTTGGCCACTCAATGAACAAGGACAAGAGTTATGTAATACTCTCATCGAGTGTAGCTCACCTTAAAATATGGATAACTTAGTTGATAGGGCTTAAGATTAAGGAACTTCCTTTCACCTACTGGGTATTCTCGCTTCTTATAAAAGGTCAACTTATAGAGACTTTATTCTATTGGTTAGAAGATTCAACGAAGAGATAATAACTAGTGCAACAATGACCTTTCATTTATTGATGGAGTTCAAATGTATTCCCCTTTATAAGCAATCTCCTGAATCCATTCCTCACATGTTCTTCTAATGTATCTTTTCATCTTACTTGTAGGAGGAAATATAGAGGGCTTGCAACTTATCTTGCTCATATATTGATTAGTGCAACATTGTATCTTGGACAACCAATAGTCAAGGGATACTGGTAGACTCATATTATAATTATATAAATTAACTCTTTTAATTTATAGACTATTTAAAGCAAGTGCACATATCGCACTATATTATAGGGCTTAGAGTACCAAGTGCTAATCCCATATAGACTATAAGTACTAGTAATGACTCTTTTCTTATTATCTAATTGATAATCAAGTTGACGGTGATAATTCATATTTAAAAATAAAAGAAAATAAACTAAAAATAAATTAACATAATCAAAAGAACTAAGATAACAAAGGAGTAGAAAATCAACTAATTAAACAAATGGTACTTGGAATTTAAATCCCTTTAGGACTTCTCATATAATCATGATTTCATTAATGTAGACCATGGGAATTTCTAAATTATACTAACATTGTTCTCATCTATTTCTAATTAAAACTCCTAGGATTGCATTAATCAATTTATGAATTTTACTATTAGGTTTGACCCCTAATCCAGAAGATTTATGTTGACCCATCTATGGGTTTACATGCAACCCCTTTCGATTATGCTAGATTTATTCATATAGAGGATTTCTTAAGCTTATTTGCATGAAATATGTTGACAATATTAATTCAAGAATAAATGAACACATAATTGAATCTCAATGAAATCAAGGAATAAATTAAAGGGTAAATTATAAGAAAATCCAAAAATTTACCTTATCATGCAATACTAGTTTGAACTTTAAAATATACTGCTAAAATGCTCCAATTTTTAATTTTTTACAAAATAACCTATCATTAGACTATTTGTCAATTGTGATGATGTGGCTAACCAAGCCATCTAATTTTTTTGTCACATGGCTAACACGTGTACTACCATTGCCACGTGTCATTAATATTTAAAAGCAAAGGATTATACAATCCTCTCTATCTCTTTTTTTTTTTTACATTTATCAAGAAATCAATAGGACTTTACATTAAAATTTCCTTTTCTAACTTGTAAATTATAGTAACAATTTAAACTCGACTTTAACAAGCACGCTGGAAATGAAAGGAACATATTTAAAGGTTACAGAAGCCTTAAAAACTACAGCATACTTTAAAAGGTGAATTAGAGTCTTTACCAAAGAAGATAAAAATTTTTTTGTTCTTGCTCTACTTCCCTTCCCTTTATATTATGCATTTCTCTCTTCTCAATCACAAATTTGGCAATCCAATTATACACAATCTAATCAGAAGGAGACACATCAATTGCAAAGAAAAAAAGGACCTAGCTGAGCAATTAAGGCCATAAACAAACTTTAATCAATTCAATTAGTGCCTGGTTGTAGACACCAATCTTCTCACACGCAAGAGAAGGGTACAAGAAGCACTAGGACATTGCTAATAACCACTATGGTGTGATTAACCAAACGCAAGGTTTATATTTGACTGTGGGGTTCAAGAAACCAAGACTATGGTCTTAATCCACTCACAAAGTTCTTCTCTCTTGTTAGTATAGCCATAATAGCATGAAATTGTGATTTGAAATCAATTTAATAGGAAAACAAAGAATGGGAAGTGACTTGCAATAACAAAATTAGGCCAGGATAGGAATTTTGTTAATTTGTTATATTAGTATTTTATTTGTATTTAAATATTAATTTGATATGTGGAAATAGTAGTACATGTGTCAACCATATGGCTAAAAAATAGATGATGTGGCTAGCCATGTTAGCACCACTAACAAAGGGTCTAACGACGGGCTATTTTTTAGAAAAATTGAAAGTTAGAACATTTTAGTGTCACTTTTTAAAGTTTAGGCTAAAACTGTAAAATAAAGTAAAGTTCTTAATTTTTTTTAGGGTTAATCACTAAAAAAATCCCAAACTTTTTTCAATTTTTCAATTATAGTTCGAACTTAAAAAAGTAGCAACAAAATGCATAAACTTTCAAGTTTTTTCAATTCTAGCCTAATGTTAGTCTCATCGTTACGTTTACTGATGTGGCACTACCACTTGTCAAGGCCCCCCCACTAATCAGACATGTCAGCATCATTAGGAGAAGGTTTTCTGATTAATGAAACAACGTCGTTTCTTGGTGTAAGTAAAATGATGTCGTTTCGTAAGACAGTGAATTCGTGTGTGAGTTTTTCTATCGCGAAGTTAATTGCTCCATCAAACGAATAAACGTTCATTCTTGCATCGGTGCTTCATAAGAGAGTGATTTCGTCATCGGGAGAAAACCGAAAGTTTCTGAAATTGTGACTTTTGTTGCCAGACTTCCTATGGCGCTAACTAGGGTAGGATTGTTCCTATCGCTCTCTATTGTTGTTTGTTCATGATTCGCTATTTATGAAATGGTATATTGTTGTGCTAGGGTTTGAAATTGGAATTTGATATTTATTCATTTATGCAATGATCTGAAAATGTTATGTTCCCAAATCACATTGTGCTTCTATAAAAACTTTTCCCTTAATTTACGTGTCTTAACAATTTCAGGAAGCAAGACACTAGCTTTTCTGTGAGGAGTTTGTGAGTGTTTGAAAAAATAGCTCTTATGAATGTTGGGGGTGATTGATCTATGCTCTAAATGCATGACCATGAGGCTTCAAATCCAACTTAAATAAAGCGTATTCCATTAGACCTAAGTCAAATTTCAATTGTGAAATGATCATGTTATTTTATTTGATTACTACTTAATAAGGATATTCCATTTTGTAACCTCATAGTTAATATTTGGTTCAAGAGTAGCTTTATAGTTTCATGCTTCAGGGGTTGCTTGTTAAGTGAAGTTAGTGATGGGTATGTGTTGGTTGCTTTTATTGCTTATTACCCTATTTGAATACCATTGTTTCTCTCAAATTTTTGAGTGTAGTTTCTTATTTATATGTTGTCGATACATTCTATTTTAAGTGGTACACCTCAGAATGACTTACTTATGATGGTTTTAGTAGGTGAGGCATGCTAAGTTGTGAAGAATTTTGAAAATGCTTACGAAAATTTGAAAAGGTATGTTTCTAGTGCCCGAGTCAGTTTAAACATTTCAATTTGTATTATTTTGACGTAGTACAAGCCTATTATAGCTCCTTGCATTTGAAAATGTGAGTGTATTATTTTTGATGTAATCATACTAGCCTCTTTCTGTGCACTGTGCTATTTATGGCTTAGAAATTAAGATACCAAGTGTTAACGGTTTTATTATTCTGATGTAATCATACTGGCCTTTTACTTATCTCCTTGCATATGAAAATGTGGGTGAACTATATATGTCAAAAGAGTTAAGCAAGAAGTTTTTTTGTGTAAATGTAAGCTTAATGGTTTCTTGTATATTATTTTGCTTTTAATTTTATTTTGTCAAATGAGTACTTAGTAACTTCTTGTAGTATATTGCTTGCTATCTTATTAGGCAACTCGTTGGTACAAAATGTAGCAAACGTTCATTTAAGATGTTCATTTGTTAGTATAAAATGTAGTAAACCTGGTGAATTTGCATAGCTTTCAGTACAGGTTGGTCAGCATTCTAGTGATGTGGAAGATTTGTAAATGTTGTTACTTTTCTGCTTAAAAAACCCTACATAGTGTTTATTGTTATATATGGTTTAGAGTCCTTATATGGAATGTTTGAACCTGGAAGCACTCTGAAATGCTGGAGGTTATTGAATATATGTTGAAGTTAAGCATAGTTATTACAATATTTTAGAGATAGACATCCATACACTCACACAATTACAAAAATTTCCTCATCTATAATATGATGTCTAGGACATCTTGGACACCACTTTGACATAAAATAAATGTACTCGTAAATGTTAGTTAATGGGTAGAAGTGAATCATCTGTGCTTTCCCAATTAGATTTTTTTTATAAGTTCTGATATTGTTTAATGATCTAATTTTTAGGTCAATTGTCGAATTGCTCATCTAGAAGTTCATATTGAACAAAATTTTGATGGAATAATTATGTTAATATTTGTTTGAAAGTAAACTTTTAGGATAATATAACTCTTCCACTAGGGACATTAAAGGTTAAAGGCTTATAAATAAATATAAATAATAATGAGTACCAAATCTTATAAAAAATATCCAAATACAACCAAAATGCTCCTAAAATCATGCTAAAAATTATAACCTAATTAGCACTTATCTAATTCCCTCATATTTAAGCATTTGCTTGAGCTTAAGCAGATCAATTTTATCACTCTTAACTTAAATAGATGGCAACTGTAGGAAAGAATTTAACAAACCAATCACATTAATCCAGATTCTCTACTATTCATTCAATTTTAGAATTCATCAAATTATTAGGCATTTATGTATTTACATAAGCTTATAAATCAATTTAATTTAACTTCATAATCCTTGAAACTTTAACTTAATCTACATAAGCCAACCTAATGCATAAAGTGAACATCCATAAGATGCATTCTTGGCTAAACGTCAAGTGTTATTTAATTTTATAGATAAAGTCAATATTGATATTATCATTTTGTATCGATCGATATAAGCTAGTACCGTAAAAAGTGATATAGTAATCTACAATACCATACTGATATACAATACTGACTAATATTCCAAATATTTATCTAATACTAGACTAAATTGCAAAATTGGAAAAGTGCATAACTAAATTGAAAAAAAAAAACACAAACTCTCTCACTATCTCACAGACACAAGTGACCATAGACCTCCTCACACTAGATCTCAACATCCACTTTAGTCTTCAACTCTTCCCATCACCAAGCACTCTAGCTCCAATCATCTACTAACTAGCTTGTCATTGCCAACTCTCACCATCCACTCACTAGCTCATAATCGCCAACTCCTGTATCCACTCACACAACATCTCATTTGTTATCAATACAGCAACTCCTAGTGGCTAGCACAGAGCTATTGTCACAAAGACATAAACATGCTTGCAACTTGCCAATCCACTAGCCATTCACCACTCACCAGTCCACTCATTAACTTTAAGGCCAGAGCTCCTTGCTTATTACTCTGCTTAGTGCTTAGCCTTTTCCTACTATGTTTATTTAGTGATTTGCATATAAATTTTCTAATAGTTGATTTATCAGTCCATCTAGCAAATTTTAGAGTTTAAAATACTTTCCTTATTAACTTTAATAAATGATTTTCGAATCCAAAGTTTTGCATTTATCTTTTGTAATTTATAGAATTCCTAATATTACACCTAATTATATTACAGAACTGAATTGAATGATTGAATTTTGATTTGCAATTAATATTTTGGTTTTATTACAAAATTGGATTGGAATATGAATAATTAATTAAGTACTACTTAAATAGGTGTTAATTAATTAGGTTTATTGATGCTTTTATATTTTGTTTGAAAAGGTAAAATTGGAAGATTTTGTGTAGTTTCATATATGCAATATTTAAAAATTCATCAAATATCACTTGCTATATTTAGTTATCCAAATCTTAAATTATTATTGGGTAAGTATAATGATACTTTTATTGTCTTATAGTTGCATGGTGAGACAAATTCAAAAGTGGTGTTCTAAAATTGCAAAGGTTTGTAATTTAAATTATAAATCAATGTATGAGTGCAAGAGGGTATGAAAGAAATTAGAGTACATTTAGATTTATCAATTCCAATAAAAAATATATTGGAGCACAAAAGATTGAACGATTTGTTCTTTATTTGATACAACTTAAAGCTTCGAGGAAGGCATGTTACTATCAATATTAAGTTGAATATAATTTCTTAATAATTTTATTTTATTTATTTATTAGGACTTTTAATAGAACAATTAGTTTTATAGATCCAGTTTTTCTTGACCATATTGATCTTTTAGTAGATTGAGTTTATAAGGAAAAAAGTTTGATAGATGAGGGTGACTTGGATGAAAATCTTGAATCAAAAAGTATTGACATGTCATTTAGTGTAATAAATTTGAATAATGGTGATGATGAGACTCCTCTCAATGATGGAGTTTTTATACCAAAAAAAAAAAAGGTTAATGCAATTTGAGTAGGTATTCCATTGAAAGAAGTTTTAGACTTTTTATTTCTTCTCTTTTCTTTTAATTTCATTTGTACTTGATGTATAGGTTAAATTCTATATTTGTAGTATAAATATAAAACTTTTAACCGTAAATACTTTTGTTTTAGGTTTCACTTATACTTGGTTTTATTTCTCGAGACGAACTCTTGTTATAAATTATAATGCTTATGGAGCCACAAACCGTATTCCTACTATATAATGTTTTGATGTAATTAGTCTTTGTTATATGATATAAATTGTAACAGCTTAAGCACTTTGTATTATTAGTAGTTTTATATCTACGATGATTAAGTAATCTTTTTCTTATATTAATTATAGTTATTGTTTAAATTTGAATTATGTGAAAAGTGATATTAATAGAAATAAAGAGATATTTATTATTTCAAATATTATTTCAAATTTATATTATTATGATTTCTGGATATAAGATCGATGTAAAATTAAAAATTTTATAGCACAATATTTTGAAGAAATTTTTTTATTTTAAAAAATTTAGGAACTATTTTATAATTTTTAAAAATTACCTAAACTGGTGTTAGGTATTGATATCATATCGTACTAGAAGTAAATATAGTATCGGTACTCGTACAACATTTATAACAATGGATAAAGGTATTGATGTCAGGACAAATTATTTTGAGAAGAGGGGAAATAGCAGGATTTAAGAAGTGACCCCGAGCTACACATATTTCTACCTTAAGAAGGAATATATAAGGGTTTGGAAAGCTTGCAAGAGGTTGAATCAAACGACATAAAAAAGCTAGAGAATGCAGTTACATAATATAACCGACATCAAACTTAGAAGCAAACAAGTGTCTCTTTAATAGCGTTCTATAGATTGAAGTTCCAAAAGCAAATCAACATCAGAATTTGACTTATAATTGAAACTGAACTCGTAATTTATTTGCATATTGAAAGCCCCAGAACAAAATTTAGATTAGTGTTGGCCAAGACAAGCATTGGAAGCATCTCTCAATTAGTTAGGATTTTTATTATTTCTGGTTGGGTCGGCTGTGCTAGGCCCAAGCCCAAACTTAGAACGACACATGGGTCGATCAACCCATTCCTCAACGTTGACCTAATTCCTACGGGTATTTACTATATAAACTAATTATCTCACCATGATAGAGGTACGAATCCAGAACCCTACTTTTCTCTTCAGAAAACTACAAAAACCCTCACAAAAAAGACTGACTTGAGCGTCAGAGGGGCCT